>VWZE01006468.1:4412-72311 GCA_013396675.1 Eubucco bourcierii | reverse complement strand
TGAGGGAGTTGGGGCTCTGCAGCCTGGAGAAGAGAAGGCTTCAAGGGGACCCGATAGTAGCCTTCCAGTATCTGAAGGGGGCCTACAGGAAGGCTGGGGAAGGATTATTTACAAGGTCCTGCAATGACAGGACAAGGGGCAATGGGCTTAAACTGGCAGAGGGGAGATTTAGACTGGATGTTAGGAGGAAGTTCTTTACAGTGAGGGTGGTGAGGCACTGGCACAGGTTGCCCAGGGAGGTTGTGGATGCTCCCTCCCTGGATGTGTTCAAGGCCAGATTGGATAAGGCCTTGAGTAACCTGTACTAGTGGGAGGTGTCCCTGCCTATGGCAGGGGGTTGGAACTGGATGATCCTTGAGGTCCCTTCCAACCTTACCATTCTATGATTCTATGATTATCAAAGCACATTTTCTGTGAAAGAGTAGATAGAAAAAGCTTTAAGCACTCTTAGATCTCAGTGCTCAGGCCAGGACAAAAACAAAACCTCAGACTACTGGTTACAGGACTAAAGTATTCCCATTCAAACTACAAAGGTCACTGCATCTTGACACAGCATTTCAAATACCGTGCAGGAACCGGGAGCTGGGGGCAGGGGATGTGAGCGGGTGTGTGGAATTTCACTGATCACAGGTTGTGTGGCATACTTATAAACACACAAAGGCTAAAATCATCTTATCTAATCACACATAGCTTTAGCTAGACACTACAGATGTATATAATGAAGTTGTTTCTTTTAAAAGAATCTGGAAGGTGTGTAGGTGTTACCTGTTGAGAACATTAATAAGCAAGTCTCCCAATGCAAATCAGATTGCAAGTCCTTAAGCAGAGGTGACATCAATCAAGCACTTATTAGGCAGTAACGGTTGTCTTGTAAATGCTTTTACATTCAAGCATTTTGAGGCTAGTATTCTACAGATCCATTAATACTGGAGGAGGGCAAACATGAAGAAACAGCAGATGTAGCTTTGCCACAATTTTTTCATGAACAGCCATAGTCCTTGAGAACTGTGGTTAGCAGGCAGCATTCTCAGCTACAATCTGACAAGGTTGGACTGAAACCTCAAGGTGTACAAATGAAACTTGAATAGCCAAGAAACTGGACATGGCTTAGAACAATGTGGAGTACCAGGGATTCTCATCATATATCCAACTTCAAGTACTTAAATGAAGCCACACCTGTTTCAGAAACTCCACTGAAGACTTGCATGAACCTCCATTGATATGACCTACTTCTAGAATTATGTGCACAAGTCAAGAAATAAGTGCCTATTAAGTGAACTGTTGTCTAAATCAGCTTGACTTAGATAGACAAGTTCTGTAGGTACACACAAGCCCATTACTCCAAGCAAGGTACAGTCTTGGCTCCTCTTCAGTCACTGGCAAAGCTACCCCAGTGCTAGAGCCAAGACTTCATCCCCCTGTGCAGGTGGTGGGGCTGGAACAGCATTCTGACTAGGGGCAGTGCTTTGGCAGCCTCTTCTCTTCCCATCTCCCTTGCAATACTGATGCATAACAGTAGCTTCTGCATCTAAGGTATTTTTCCCAGTTCCACCACTGTATTTTGCAACCTACTCCTAGAGTTTCCCCATGTTGTAGCATATTTTCTTCTTTCAACTTGAGTTCTGGATTAGAGTGAAAAAGGGATCAGCTCTTACAGCAGATAAGCAGATCAACAAGCACAGCTGAGTCTGTATTGATACAAATATCCAAACAGGATAGGTTTAACTAAGTCTAGAAAGCAGATTTTTGTATGTACTCTGCCAAGCTACAGATCCACAAGTACAGACCCAAGAAGCTTCACTCAAGCAGACACATCTTTTCCTCTACATCCCAATTCTTTCATTATCAATAGTATTTGTTTAGCCACACTTATGAAAAGGACAGATTAAGTCTATAAATGCAGAAGAAAAAGGAGTCGGATCTGTAACATGGACAGTTATGTATACATCTGTCTCGTACCCTTCATGTAGGGTACAGACCCTTATTTTCATGTGCTTGAACTCAGAAGGCAGATGAAAAAACAGGGAAGCAAGGGTAGCAGAATTCTGTGAATTTCTTCAGCTGGTTTGCAACAGGCCTTAAACTCATCCGCCTTAACAGCAACTGGCATATATGTGCTAAAAAACACACAGATTTATGGTACCACATGCTGACCACAACCATTACCAGTCTGAAAATACAGGATCAATAGAAGGAATGCACAGACAAAATATTAGCAACATTGGGTACAATAACCCAAGTCTTTATGCAATAAATGCATCTAAATTACCAGTGCTTGTTCCTGTTGGGAGTTAAATGACATTTGAAAAAGGTGATTAGCTTACTGTAAAATGCATTCGGCCTTCAAAGCCAGCAACAAAGTTCTTAGGGGATCCTTTTGCCTTTGTTGCTGCAGCACAACTTAGGAAAAACTAGTTATTGCTGCTCCAGTGCGTCAAAGTAACACTATGATCTTGGGATTTCTTATGTGAGGAAGTTTCGTAAGCAATATAAAACTTGCCAGCATGCTTTGTACATACCTTGTTTTTTAAACACATGGGGTTGTCTGCCAGCAACAAGTCATTTGAAGCTAGCTCAGAAACTCCCTCCTACACACCAGTGAGCCATGCTCTGAAACCAGGTTACAATTACCTAAGAATTTCTAATCAAGTTTTGCTTATTTATGTATGCCCTACAGCAATGCAACATTTTAAGCCCCTTTTCAGAATAAAAAAAGCAGTAGATATGCTAAAGACCTAAAGATGACCATGGTAGCTCTGCCCTGTTTAGTTTATGTCTAGAGGACACTGAAACGGCAGAGGGTGGAAAGAGGGAAAACAGCCAAATATGATTCAATCTGCTTTAACTTGTTACTCATCTCCCTGCTTATTCTCAAGAAAGCTGGCACTTGCTGTTGCATCTTTACGTTGTCCAAAACTATGAAGCAAGAAAAAACAAGGGACGCAAACGCTGGCCCAGATTGTCAAAGAAAACCTGTGCAAAATACAGATTAGCCTCTCCTTCAAACGTCTCTTGCACATGCAGGATGTAGCTGTTCATAAAGCTGTGGTGAGCTTTCTCAGCAAAGCCTTGCTAAATAAACTCTTTTCTCCAGGTACAAAAGAAAACTTCCGAAAGAAAAAAGCTACGAAGCTACATTCGGGGTCTGAAAGAGTCTTCGCTTCCCATATTCAGTGGAACTCCAAACAGATACAGACTCTCAAACTCCAAACAGATACAGACTGAGGATCTGCTCAGTTGAAAGTTTTATCTAGCTCTTGTCACATTAACTTCAGTTTTAAAAACAGTTTGTCTCAGTCTGCAGTTTCCTTGCCAGCAGTCTAAAGTTTTCAAACAAAAAGCCTCGAAGCTACCTTTTCCAAAGCACGGCAAGTTGAATTAAAAGCTAACTGTAGAGGGCTGTGACCTCCTCTTCCACATAAGTTATTTCTTAATCGAGTGTCTCATACCACAATCTTACAAACTGCTCTTTAACAAACTAAACGCCTGACTCCAGAGCTCTCAATCTCTGCAGACGCACTCATGTAGTTTTTCCTCCAAAGTTTCATTCACTGACATTCTTTTTCACGAGAAGATTTTAGTCTAAGTTGCATCCAGCGTCTGGACCTGGCAGGCTTCCAAGTGACATTAGACCTCATACGTTCGAAACTGGTCACGAAAACACAGAAAATCACCACGCTTTTCTACCGAGCCATACGAAGCGAAGTATCAGTAGCTCACGGATCAGGCAGCTGACACCGAAAGCAAAAGCACCAGCCGACCGGAAGCGGCCCTCTTCCTCCTAACCGATCGCACCTCTCCTCCAGTTGTTTCCAAGTCCAAAAGTCAAAAAGGTTTCTAGGTTTAAAGGCGAATATTTTAACAGCTTTGACTTAAGCGTTAGATACAAAAACATACTCAACGGTTCTCCCAAACCAAGTATTCCAGAGGCCCAAGTAACTTCTTGAGAATAAGAGTCAGATACACTGCCAGCCGGCACACATCACCCTGCGCTACGGCCAAAACAACTCCTACGTTATGGACGCTGGAACCCATCCGTCGTGGTCGCTGTCGTCCCAGTCTCAAAAGTCAGAAAAGTGAGAACCGACAGCCAGAAACCTTGGCTGGACCCGACAGCTTCCACAGAAACGGTGGTTTTTTGCCTGGACTACCAGAGGATCTGCAGCGGAAAGTGGCAGAGTTATGCCCAATTTCGATGGCAAGCGAACAACAAAACGGAGGCAGCGTGCCAGCGCAGGAAGCCGTGCGGCGCCCGATGTACCCCGCTACCCACCCCTTCCTCCCCCTTCACGGGCACTAACAGCTCCCGAAGAGCCGCAGCCTCGGCTTTATTCCTCGCTGCCTCTGCCGCAGCTGCCAGGCCCGCCGCGTGCCGCCGCACACAGCAGCGAGCGCCGACCGCGGAGAGCCTGCCAGAGGCGGGCCCCGGGAGGCAGCCCGCCGGCGGCCNCGTAACGCCCGCCCGCCTGCCCCACGGCCCCAGCCGACACCGCTGTCCTAGGCGACACGGTCTGCGCTCACCATGTAAAGGGTGAAGGGAAAGCCGAGCAAGAAAAGCCACAGGTAGAGGTGCAGCGCGTTGACCCCAGCGCCCTGGTGCGGATCCTGGTACCAGCCGCCGCTCAACGCCGCCCACACGCCCTGGCGCAGGATCTGCAGCACCTGGGAGCCCATGGCGGCCCCGCTCCACCGAGCAGGCCCCGCTCTATCCGCCCTGCGAGCCCGGGCAGAGCTGTGCGCCGCCCGCGCTCCACAACAGCCCGCACGGCCGCAACCGCCGCCGCCGCCTCCCCAGCAACGCTGCCGCCATCTTATGTCCGGGCCCCGGGCCGGCCGCCCGCCCCCGCGCCGCCGATAGACCGGCAGCCCTTGCGGCAGGGAATGCCCGCCCCGCGCTCTGCCGTCGGGGCGGGACGAGGCTGCGACGGCCGGGGCAGCGCGGTGGCCGCGCGCAGGCTCACTGCCTGGCGCCACCGCCCGGAGGACGAAGCCGCCGCCAGCACCCCCTGGTGGCGCGGAGGAGGCGGGGCAGCTTGGGCCAGCTCGGCGGCGCTCTGTGGGCGATCTACTACCGCTGGCCCTAGTCCCTATCCGGGACCCAAACCTCACCGACGGGGCGGTAGCAGGGCGGGAGAGTACTCCTACAAAATGCCCTCTGGAAGGGCATTTCCTTTCCCTCTGTCTCTCGGGGACTTAATCCTCACGAGGTATGGCGTCTTTGTGGCAAGGCAGAAGGTTACTATCCCGTCATTCGTGCAAGATAACAGCCTTGCTGGTTTTAGAGTACAGTTCCTGCCCATAACAGATCTTACAAAACCACACGCGTGCATGCCCCCGCCACAGGGCTTGTGTTGTTGCTTCCAGCATGCATAAAGCTTGGGTTTACCGGAAGAGGACACAACACAGCATCAGTCTCTCACTGATCTCCATCTTAGCTTTCACATTCATTGTTTTTACAGCAGATCACTAGTACTCATCAGTTTGCAGCTTCTCAAACGTTCCCTGAGACAAGCATGTCCCAAAGGTCACACACCAGCCAGGAGGAGATTAGGGAAAGAGCTGTGACAGTGCTGTCACACAAGGAAAAAGGGAGGCCTCTCCCTTCACCCCTTCTGAATGACCAGCACCGAAGATCCCTCATTACATTCCCTTGGGGAAGAGGAGCTTCGAGGGCAGGCGATGATGGCACCGTGGCGGCAGAAGGCCCTCAGGCAGGTTCTGCCCTGAACCCCAGCAGGCGGGAGGAGAGCACCTTCTGGGTCGGTGTTGCAGAGGAATTGCAGGAATGAAAATAACCCAAGCGTCGCTATGACTCATGATGAGCATGCATATTGGCTGCTGTTTGCAAGAGGCTGCCTTAGTGCCACAGTCTCCATGGTGTTTTTCTCCCTGACAGCAAACCAGTGGCAGCATATGACTATTCTTGGAAAACCAGAAGACAGAAGTGACTGACTGAAAGCAGATGTAGAGGATCTATTTTTTGTTTCCCCAGTGGGAAAGTAGGGAGAAGGAATAGACACAAAAACCCAACTATGATGGCTCTCTACCCGCGGTGTAAACAAATAAACCACTTTTAACTCTATTGTTTCCATGCATTTTCGAATACAATACTCCCAGCAGCGTTCTGCAAAGGAACATTTTTCACTCTGTCAAACGACTCTGAGGTGTGAAAGGAAAACCAGATGTAGGGAGCAAGGCATGGAGGGGGGAAAGGGAGATGGGGGAAAAAAGGGGAGGGAGAGGACAAACAAAACCAAACCAAACAAACAAAAAACCAGCAGAGAAAACCTAAAGAGGATAAACCATGGACGGGGAGGGGGAATTCCTTTAATCCCTTTAGGATAAAGCCAAGCATGACAAACTTCACCAGTTACAGTAAGCTCAGAAAAAATAAAAATAGGAAGCCTTTCAAACACATACTTTCCCAAAATACTATTCAAAGCTACAATTAAAAATACGGATGTGAAAAGGTATTCTTTAGGATGTGTTATCCATTAACATGCTATGGCACTGTAATGATCGGGATTATGAAGCATTAGTTTTTTCAGCAGCTGTTTTATGAATGTTACATAAAAGCTGTTCACCTTGACTACAAAAAGGAGGCAAGAGGGGATAACATTCATTAATAACATGTCTGAAGGTTGCAGTAAAGGTTTTAAAACCTTTATGCTTCTGTTTAGGAAGCACTGATTAAATCTGAATAGAGGAGCCCTCAGCCTTATGGTAGTGTTTCAGGTTAAACAGTGTCCCAGTGTGAAAGGCTGGGTACTCTGAAAGCTTCCAGCTGCTTCTCCAGCTGTGCTCCTAGCCATAAAGTGATAGAGGCTGGGGGGAGGTTAAAGCGAAAAAGCAAACAGAAGAAACAAAGCATGAATATTAGAGGTCAAACCTGACCCAAACAAGCATAACCTAGTTTAGCAGATAGCCCTGTTCGATAGCACTCCATCATGGGATGATCCAGTCTGTCTCCAGCAAAATAAGCAAGAGACTATCATGTGCTTGAGAGGACAATTACACTTCATTGTTTAGCTATNGGGGGAGAAGAGAAAATCATTATTAGCTTTTAAGGAAAACAAGCAATCCACACCTCGATAGAAAGTGACAGCAGTAGACACATCTCACCCCATAACTAAGTACGTTCTCTTCTGCACTCCAGCCTTACATTCTTTTAGGAGAGGGAACTAGTGTGCTCTAGGAAAAACTGAGCGTGGCATCAGTGAAGAGTGAGCAATTTATTAGATAAAATATTTAAGAGAGGGGACATCAAATCACAGAATTAACCAGGTTGGAAAACACCTTTGAGATTATCAAGTCCAAGCTGTTACCCAGCACCATCTAATCAACTACACCATAGCACTAAGAGCCACAGTCTCCTTTTAACCACTCCAGGGACTGCGACTCCGCCACCTCCCGGGGCAGCCCATTCCAATGCCAATCACTCTTTCTGTCAAAAACTTCCCCTAACATCCATCCCGTGCCATCCTCCCCTGGCACAGCTCGAGGCTCCAAATTATTTGAGATCAAGGTATTATTCTCCAGCATTTCTCTTGTAACGTAATATGCTGAGACTAAGGCTAAGTCATTTGCCACAAGCCCCAGCAGTACACAGAAGGAGAGCAATTCTGGCTGTGACCTATGTCAGCCAGGCAGTACTTCAATTCCATTTTTACTCACGTTCTTTATATGTGTACACAGTCGAGTGCCCTCTTGACACCTGTAGGCTATTAGGGAAACTTCTGTAGCAAATTATATTGCTGCCCCCCTTGGATATGCCATCATGTGAGAGATGCAGCCCTTTTGACTTGGACTTGGCCGAAGAAGAGTGATCTTGCCACCACATACAGCCACATTTTTCTTCAGTTCATGCCACACTCCAGTGGGTTGAAAAGGCGTTTTCAGAATCAGTATGTGTGGTGCACAGCAGAAAATACACCAACATACACCAAATACTCAGGTGAGTAAAGTAGTTACAATTTCTTGACCAGCCTTACGAGCACACTATTTCTAATGCATCATATTACAAGAACATGAAGTTAGTTACAGCAGAAGCGAAACACTGGAATCTGCCACAAAAAGGGTTCAACATGTTGTCACTTCTAAGAATCATATTGCAGCATCAATAGTACTCTAGCCTCTCATACCTTCTAGTTCAAAGAAGTGAGTTCTGGTCTTTGCCTCCAGATATCTCCTGTGGGATACCCAAAATTATAATTTTTTAATTACTTATCAAGAGAATTCCTCTGTTTTATGAGTCCATAACTTCAATCATTTGGACCAGAGGTGAATCACAAAGTTCAAAAGAATATTTTGCTTAAATTGGGTGATGTTTACTATGTCCTTAAACAAGCTTGTGATTGGCAGTTCTCTGTAATTTTCCATGACAGTAATCATCATAGTATGGTACCAAACTTTAAGCAGCCAATGAAACTATTGGTAGAAGAAAAGAAAAGTTCACGTTCCAATGGTGAGGGTTAGCACTTCTCTCTCTGTGCTGGACACAGCATCTTTGTTCAAATGAAGACTGACAAACTAGGGCCTCACCACCGATCTTTACGTAGTGCTTCCTATTGATCCATCTGTGGTTAAGCAGCAGCACTTCAACCCTGATTTTTGGGTCTGGATGACACATGCTACTTACTGTGGGTTGGATACAGTATGCAAGGCAATAACTTTGACTCCAAAAATAAAGAGAGAGAAAGGCAACCCCTGATTTTCTAAACAACTGATCAGCCATGGGGAGTGCACTTACCTCCTGATTTGCTGAAACAATGCATACATACTGCTTGGGCATCAAGAGGTTTTGTGTAATTTTAAGCCTTGGCTTTTTTCCCAACTGTTCCCCCTGCAACTTGGTTAAAAAAGATTTTATCTGAATTCAGAACACTGTCATGAATGGTGATAAATGCTTTCTTTTCTCTTACATGAGAATTAAGAAGCAGACTTACTTACAAGGGTGATATAAAGTAGAAAGTCATTCTGCAGCATTTGTTAGCCTGGTTTCACTGTTAAGATAGCTAATTTTCTTATGCAACCTGTCAGGAGATTGTTCTAGATTTATTTGTAATTACGGTAGAGTGGTTTTTGACAGCTGCAGGACTCTTGAACACGTTGCCATCATGTTAGCGGCTGATGGGAGCTTATCTGCATTTGTGCAGTTTTTAAACGTATTTATAAGCAAGAGCCAGATCCTTTCACAGACCACACTCCCTTTCTAGCAGAGAAGTCACACTAGATTCAGCCTTGTACACTCAGAGATTGCTGTCAAATTCAGTCTTGCATATTGCCTCTGCTCCCAACTGGAATACTGCCTTCAGAGACAACAAGAAAACGATGCCTCTTCTCTGGTGTTTCGGTATGGAATGGACACAGATTTACCTGCAGGAAGGTTACCTGGCAGGAGTACCTCCTCTCCCTGCTGTGCTGGTAGGGACGTGCACAGCAGCTGCACAGCACCGACTGCAGCCCCAGCGGTGTGCCATCATCCAGCCCACACCCACCTTTATCTCTGCTGTGGCACCACACTCCCAGATACATCTGCCCTTTTGGAATATATCTTGGTCAGCACCTTGAGGGTCAGGCCAAATCATTCCCTCTCTGTCAGCATGGAAGAAAATAGTTTTTCTCCTCAAAAACCAAGAAGGGAAAAGAAAGGTTTGGATCTTGGTCGGGTTTTCTCCTTTTTTCCCAGCTATCCCTATGACTACTATAGATCTCTGTAGTATTTCACAGTGCTACTTAGGCAGAGATCAATTCACTGAGTGGAAGATGCTAACTACAGATTGGCAAACAGATAAACCATGAAGCTCACAGTCCCATTAATTCTGTCCTTGCATTTTGTCTCAGCTGCTTGCTGCACCTTTTGAGTGTGTATGCTCTCTGAACCCTGTGGTTTTCTCGAGACAAAATAAACAGAGCAAAGCAAGATTCTCCCCAAAATGGAGCACTTACATAAGTTTCCTATTATCAGAGAGTGTTGAAAGGGAAAAACCATTTCAAATAAATCCATGCAGACAAAGAAGTCCCATCAGAGCTAAAAAAAAAAAAATTCTTACCAACTTGTTGATAGCAACCTTCTGTAAGTTGCCACTAGAACAACAGCATCTTCACTCCCTTTCATTGTTGCCTAGAAATTTTCTCTATATAGATTTCTGCTGTACACTTTTAGCAGTTGTGTGGGCCCTGGTCTCACTGTCCTATCTTCTTGCAGCTCCTTCAGTGTGGCTGAAAAATCAGTTGCAATGGTTTGATGCTCCCATTGCCAGAGACTGAGAGCAGTTTCAAGAGGAACTTGCATCCTAAAGGTGGTTCTGGTAGTGGTTCTTCCAAGAAAATTGCAACAACTTCATCTGCGTTCACATTACAGGACCTAATTGTGTGAATGTGTCCATACAGAAATCACACCGAGAAGTATCATCAGTGTCCCAGTGACCACAGGGTTTCTCTTTAAAGAGAAACCTGCCTGCATTGCCGGTACAAGAATTGTCTGAAAACACCATGGATATGAGGCACAATAAACAAGGCTAAAATTAGAATATCCAAATGCCAAACTGTCAATATTTTAACAGCATTTATGCCACATTCTTTGAAGTATAGCACAGTGGTGCTGCACTGTAAGAAATTGCTACCAAACAGTGACTCATGATGCCACTGGGAAAAAATTCCTATTTAAGATCTTTGTTCACAGTTTAAAAACTCTGTCTGAAGTACAAAGCTCCAACAGCATGCACATTTTCTACATTTCAAAGGATTTCCTAACTCCTATGACTCTTCTTAGCCCTTTTTAAAAGAAAGTCAAACCTTGTGAGTCTGTCGGTACCTGTCCAGGAAAGGGTTTCAGTTGCAAGTACATTGTCAGAGGCAGAATTTAAAAAATATTAAATGCCTTCCAATATCAGGGTAGTGAAAAGAGACCAACATTAGGATCCCTAAAGGGAAAAAGGTAAGCAGAGTCTGGAGTATAGTCTTCAACCACCTGTCTCATCAACAGGCATGTAATTTCATGTTATCCACAGTATGGACTGTGTCTGGCACAATTTGCAGGGCAAAACTGTTTAGACAGGGAACATGAGTTGGGGAGATGATTGTAGGGAACTGTGGAGGAAGCTATGACATTGTGGTGAGGAAATAAGAAGATGCTGCCAGCACTGTGTAGATGCGTTGCCTGTGGGGATGCGGCGAATAACAGTGGCATTGCAGGGCAACCATGCGGTAGCAGACATAAGTCACAACTTCATGGGATTGGATTTCATACAAGGGTCTGCCCAGGCAGATTAGCTGAGAGGCCCTGCAGGCCTTAGCAGTTTCCCTGGATTCTGGATCACAGCTTCATTCTGAATAAAGAGAAGACTAACTTTATATTTCTAATTTCAACTCCTTTGCTGACTGTGTATGTAAGACTTCTCGCTGAATACAGCCTTGTCTCAAATGGAAATTGGCAGTGACTGTGTGCTTTAGTAGGAGGTGTGAAGAATAATTTTGACATTCAAGACTATTGGAAACAGTATGTAATTCATCGCCTTGAGATGGAATGTGGCCATAGTTAACAACCTGAATCTGAGCAAAGCACTGCAGGATCTCAGCTTTAAATCCCTCTTGGAAGGTAGCATCTCCAGTCGCAGGCTGGTTCAGCACCAATGTAGGTCGAGGGCAGCAGAAGCAGTGCTGCTTTTCAAATGACCAAGATTTACATTTCCAGAGGTGATGTATGATTTTTACTGGCAAGAAATCTCAGCTGCCTTGCAAGATCTGCCCCTTCCTGTATTCTTTCTTTTCTCTGGAGGTCTCCCAGGTAAATATTGAGCAGGTCAGACCTGCTTAGGGCAGAAGATCTGATGAAATCATGCCCCGAGGTGTTGTAACTACTATTTTTGTATTTGCTTGAATTGGCAGTGTGCAAAGGTACAGTTGACAGATTCCAGTATCTGAAAATGATTAGTCTGGGGGGAGTGCCCTGAAACACTGCCACTTTATGGCATATCCAAGGTAACTTGGATTCCAGCAACCCTTCAAAGCGCTATTAAAAAATGAAACCCATATGAGGTACCCAATGAGTAACATTCCAGGAATCGTGGAGGCACAGACCCAGGTTGTCCCAGACAATCTTTCCTTCTTCTCGGGCCACATTTTCTCTAAGCACTAGCTTAAGGAACACATCATACTACAACCACGCCACTGCATGAACCAAATGAAATCAGACATAAGTACAGCAGAATGAGAGAAGCCTGAAGGAGGTGTGATGAGGGCTTTATTAGAGAGGACATATGGCTTTTTAAAGAAAGGGTCTTTAGCAGCCAGCTGGAGGTGGCATAATTATTTATCAAAAAAACAGCAGCAACTACAGAGATCTTCTTCCTCTCCCACTGGTTGAATAGATATGTGGCAGCCATTCAACGGGCAGCTAGTTTTACCCCACCCTCCACAAACAGCATTTTATGTTAAGTTGCTTTAGGAGCAAGCTCCTACTGTAAAAGACATAGCTATATGCAAACACACTTGTTCAATTCAGTATCTCCTTGCAGCCCCTACTTTCAGCTAGCTCTGTGCTATAAACCTGTAGAACAGTAGCGCACACGTCTGGGGTCAGACCAGATGTTCATGTGCATCTGTAGATACAGAGCAGGTTCTCAAACAGCATCGTTTTCCATGCAGGTGTTCTTTAAACTGCCTTGGCTGACAGCCTCCAGCCTATTCTTACATCAGACTGTGCGTTATCTAAAAGGTAATGTAAACAGGTATCCTTGTGTCTGTAAGGTCTGTCAGCAGAACTCTTTGCCCTCATGCATACAGGTAAGGCCTGATGATCCTCATCAACAGCAGGGACAAAGTGGCACCACAGTGAGTAGGGGACTATGTGCAGCCAAGAAAAAAGGTCTCAAAAGTAGATCTCACTTTTTGCAACTCCGCGTTACCTGGTAAGTGGCACTGACATGAATGTGTTGGATACAGGGGCTTTATCTGCACAAAAACGACTTATAAGAGAGCTATCCTTATTTCCTTTGTGCACGTGTTAAAAGTGTTGCAAATAAGGTCATTTTCTTTTGTTTCAGACAGAAAACACTGACAAAGCCAGAAGCCAGATCTCCCAGCTCCTGATACCTTAAATAGGGTGATGCTTAGCAAGAAGAGCAACTGTACAAACTGTCACAGGTTCTGCAGAGTCAATACTAGACTTTTTCTTTGTTCAAAGACAGGGCAGAGAGGTTCTAAAACTAAGCATTTTCATTCCTGCACTACATTAGAGGATGTGTTCCCCACGTCATATCAGGAGCAGCTACTGAACAGCACAATAGCAGTAGAGTTCATAGATCAGAGAACAGGGGACAGGTTCATTACAACTCTCAGCCAACCCAAAGGTTTTTCTGTAAACACTGCTTTTCAGTCCACCTCTTCTGTGGTTGGAAAAAAAATGCAGGATAAGGATTCACAGTATCACAGTATCACAGTATCGCAAGGGTTGGAAGAGACCTCAGAGATCATCAAGTCCAACCCATCACCACAGCCCTCAAGATTAGACCATGGCACCAAGTGCCATGTCCAAACGTGCCTTAAGCAAAGGAATTAGTATGCTGCTGATGGCAGTTATACATTTCTGACCACATCTGCCAGAGAAACATACAACCTTCACCCTTTCACAGGCTTTCCCAGAACTGCAAAATGGCCTGGAAATACTTTTCTGGAGATAAACAATGGAAACGATCTAACGTCAAAAATAACCCTAAAGGCAAAAAAGAAGACCAAAAAACCCAACCACCAAACAAAAAACTCAGAAATTACTTTGAAACAAAGGAAGCGTGGAGTAAGCAACCCTTTTGGAGAGATTTTCACTGCTTATAGAACCCAGAAATGCCAATGGAGATTGGATCAGACATCTGTACCCTGTATGGCGACAGCTCTTACCTACACCGTTCCAAACATTATAGAAAGCAGTGAACCTACTAAAAAATCTGCAGCAGTTACAACTACATTTGGAGTGATTTCTCTTTTTGCCATTGTTTCAGCATGCGACATGACATGAAAAGAGAAGGGTTTGTTGCAAAAAGTACTTTAACCACAAAAAAGGCAATTTGCAGTAGGAAATGTACTTCCAAGGTTTAATTCAATACTGCATGTTACACAGATCATATGAAAGGGTCTCAGCAGTAACAGCAGAATTAAGCACAGGTGGCCAAAGTATTCTGACTCTTGGACTAAAGTTTGGATTTCTGGTGTAGGCTGCTGCTCAGCAGTTCTATTGGTAGCAGCACAACCAAATGCTTTCCTGTAAACCTTCAAATGGCGTATGATGGGAAACAAGCCAAACATTTTTAAGAAAGAGACGCAAGTCAAAGCTGCAGGCATTCTTTGGCAAGCCCTTCATTGGAAAGCATCTTTGCTCACATGTAGTACTGACACTCGCATCAGAAAAACTGCCTACAACCCAGTGGGATTGTTTCAATGCAGAAATGGGTCTGGGTCTCACGAGTGAACAGCTGGAAGATTACAATAAACCCACTTTCCACTAGCCTCCCTTCTGCCTTCCTCCTGTCAGACTTAAGCAATGCATACTTTCTCAAAAACATTTCTATGTGATGGGCAGGCCTGGTAGAAGCTTCTGCTGGTTGATACTCTCACCAGCTAATTGCATCTCCTGGTTCTGTGAACCTCACTGTTGCATAAACTTTGAGACAAGTGCTCAAATTGTCAGCTGTGCTCACAAATACAACAGAAATTACGAGGAACTGAGTTTAATGGAGTGATGGAGGAACGCTAGGCCAGGTTTAGTAGGAGTGGGGCTGATGTCTATGGAAAATCCATCGAGTTAAGAGTGACCTTCATGGAAATTCAGCAGGAGGTGGCTGCACAGGCATCATGTGTGGCCTTGTGTAGGTCTACAGTAAAAAGACAGATTAACATTCCCGAAAGCTTAGCCTTTATAACAACACCCTGTCTTCTTCCCACTGACAAGATAGCCACGGTCTTTGTGATCCATTTGTCCTTTTAGTACTTTCCATGAAAAAGGGTAGAAGTGTGCCAGGAGTGAGTGCAAACCTGGAAACTCTCACGTTCTCTGGATCAAGTGGTTGCAGAACTGAGCAAACAGCCAGGAGTCATAGAATCATAGAATCACAGAATGGTAAGGTTGGAAGGGACCTCAAGCATCATCTAGTTCCAACCCCCTGCCATAGGCAGGGACACCTCCCACTAGTACAGGTTACACAAGGCCTCATCCAATCTGGCCTTGAACACCTCCAGGGAGGGAGCAGCCACGACCTCCCTGGGCAACCTGTGCCAGTGTCTCACCACCCTCACTGGAAAGAACTTCCTCCTGACATCCAGTCTAAATCTCCCCTCTGCCAGTTTAAACCCATTGCCCCTTGTCCTATTGTTGCAGGACCTTGTAAATAATCCCTCCCCAGCCTTCCTGTAGCCCCCTTCAGATACTGGAAGGCTACTATCAGGTCCCCTCGAAGCCTTCTCTTCTCCAGGCTGCAGAGCCCCAACTCTCTCAGCCTGTCCTCATAGGAGAGCTGCTCCAGCCCTCTGATCATCTTTGTGGCCCTCCTCTGGACCCGCTCCAACACTTCCATGTCCTTCCTGTGCTGAGGGTTCCAGAACTGCACACAGTACTCCAGGTGGGGTCTGAGGAGAGCAGAGCAAAGGGGCAGAATCCCCTCCCTTGCCCTGCTGCCCACACTGCTCTTGCTGCAGCCCAGCACACAGTTGCTGTCTGGGCTGCACTCACACTGCAGGCTCATATTGAGCTTTTCATCAACCCAGACCCCAAGGTCCTTTTCCTCAGGGCTGCTCTCAGCCATTCCCCACCCAGCCTGGAGTTGTGCTTGGGATTGTGCCTACCCAGGTGCAGGACCTTACACTTGGCCTTATTGAATTTCATGAGGTTGGCCTGGGCCCACCTCTCCAGCCTGTCCAGGTCCCTCTGGATGGATCCCTGCCCTCTAGCAAGTCGACTGTGCCACACAGCTTGGTGTCATCTGCAAACTTGCTGAGGGTGCACTCCATTCCTCTGTCCATGTCACTGACAAAGATGTTAAACAGCACTGGTCCCAGCACTGACCCCTGAGGGACACCACTTCTCACTGGTCTCCAGGTGGACATTGTGCTGTTGATTACCACTCTCTGTGTGCCACCATCCAGCCAATTCCTTACCCAGCAGTGCTCCACCCATCCAGTCCATGTTTTTCCAGTTTGGTGCCCAGGATGCCATGTGGGACAGAGTCAACCAGGTAGATGACATCAGCTGCCCTTCCTTTGTCCACTGTCGCTGTGACTTCATCATAAAAAGCCACTAAATTTGTCAGGCAAGATCTGCCCTTGGTGCAGCCATTGCTGGGTACCACCAATCACCTCTGCTTTGTTTTCCATTTGCCTTAGCAGAGCTTTCAGCAGGATCTGCTCCATGATCTTGCCAGGCACAGAGGTGAGGCTGACTGCTCTGTAGTTCCCAGGGTCATCCTTCTTTCCCTTCTTGAAGATGGGTGTTATGTTTGCCTATCCTAGAGGTGCATTTGGTTAAGACTAACTCAAGCTCTAAGTGAAAATTAATTAACCTGTCTGACCCTGTATTTTGGAAGGGGAAAAAACCAGTAATAAAAAAAAAGGCAGCACGTGTTGCTTTCTTTCCTTGTTCACTCTTATAGCACCCTTGGGATTTGTCATGGCACCCAAGTCCCACGGAAGATTAAAAGGAGTAAACTAGGGGGCAAACAGGAGCACGGAAATCGCCCCAGTTTCAGGGGATGAAAGGAGCTACTGTGAGGGGGAAGCTAGAGGAGCTGCATGGCAGCACTGCTGCAGCACTCGGACCACGAAGAGTCCTTCGAAGGGGAGCTGGGTGTTCGGGGAAGCCTTGCCAAGCTCCCTCGGCCCTAGGTAAGGCTGGTTTGGAGGTGTCCCTCCTAACAACAGGTAGGTAAGGGAAGTTTATGCTGCTTGTGCCACGTACAAGAAGGTGACCCAGGGACGGTGCCGCACCCCTGGCGGGGCTGTGGGACCCAAGTGGGGCCTGGCAAACTGCCTCCTGCGTGGCTGCGAACTGGACCAAAGGAAAGCTCCGGAGCGAGATGACTCACAGTGCTGCATTCCTTTGCCATTATGCAACCTGCTCTCCTTTCCAGAGCAAGGCTTGCTTCCACCATCTGGGGGGCTTTTTCCTTCCTCTCAGTAACGGCACCTACCTTTGTGATGATTTCAGCCAGAAACGACAGAGAATTCAGAGATGCAGCCTGGCAGGGCATCAAAGGTCCCTTTTCTCCAGGGTTACAGGGCAAGGCCACAACGGCCTGAGGCACTGCAAAACAAATATGCCTCCTGTAGGCTACAATTGTTTCGTTCGAGTGAATAAACACAATGAGCTCTGAGCCCCGAGGAAGCGGCGTGCGGCTCCAGCAGGGCCCAAAATAGCCGGAGGTGAACCTCGGCATTGTCAGCCGCGGGATGGGAAATAAGCTGCCCCCTACTCGGCGATGCTGCCGGCGGGACGCGGGACGCGGCCCAGGCGCTGCGCACCGCAGCCTGCGGGCGCCAGGTAGGCCTCGGCGCCGACCGGCCGGGGCTGGCAGCGGCCCGCGGCGCCCCCTGGCGGCACTACGGGGCGCGGCGGTGCCCGCCTGCCATGTCTGTCTGTCTGTCTGTGTGTCTGTCTGTCTGTCTGTCTCTCTCTCTCTCTCTCTCTCTGTCTCTTCCTCTGTCTCTGTCTCTGTCTGTCTCTCTCTCTGTCTCTCTCTCTCTCTCTCTCTCTCTCTCTCTCTCTCTCTCTCTCT
The DNA here is from genome assembly GCA_013396675.1 of Eubucco bourcierii. NCBI lineage: Eukaryota > Metazoa > Chordata > Aves > Piciformes > Ramphastidae > Eubucco > Eubucco bourcierii. The sequence goes on along the minus strand of VWZE01006468.1, from coordinate 54,552 downwards.
CCCTCTCTCCCTCTCTCTCTCTCTCTCTCTCTCTCTGAGGCGATCTCGACTCTCCCTCATGGGTAAGAACGGCCAAAGGAAATCACAGAAGGACGCCCAGCCTAGACCTCCCTGGGCAGAGCCTCTTAGCGCTTGTTACGTGGGAGGACAGACTGACACCTCACTGACTGCAACCTCCCTCCAGGCGGCTGTATGAAGGGTCCTTTTCTCCCAGGTAAGCAGTCCCAGGTCCTCACAAGACTTGCTCTCTAGACTCATCAGCTCCCTCACCCTTCTGTGGACACTCTGCACCTTGTGTCCCATTGCAGCAGAGGCAGAGCCCAAAGCTGGACACCGCATTCGAGGTGCTGAGCACAGGGGGGCCGATGGCTGCCCTGGCCGTGCCGGGCACTGCTGGCACCGACACACGCTGCTGTTTGCCTTCTTGGCCATCTGGACACTCTGCTGGCTCACCTTCACCCATCTGCCAATCAATACTCTAGCTGTTGTCCACCAGGCAGCTTTCCAGCCACTATTCCAAGCCCATAACATTGCATGGGGTTGTTGTGACCCAAGTGCAGGATCTGTCACCTGCCCTTTTCTTGACTCTTGTATGGTTGTCCTCAGCTGATCCATTCAGCCAGTTCAGATCCCTCTGTGCAGCCTTTCTTCCCTCAAGCATATCAACACTCCCACCTGTCTTGGTGTCACCTGCAAGCTTTGTGAGGGTTCTCTTGATCTCCTCTCCTCTTAAGATCATTGGTTAGGCTACCAGACAGAGCTGGCCCCGATACTGAGTCCCTGAGGAGCACCACTTGTGACAGCCTGGAAGGGTACTGTAACATCATCTTACTGCTTATGTCTCTGGAGCAGGTCTGAGGAGGAGAGAAACTGTCCAGGACTGCCACTGCAGCTCCTCAGCATGGATGGTATTCCCAATAGCATACCCATAATGAGACTTGCCTTGTTAGAAATGTTCTTCCCCAGACAGCTCCGGAGCCTAACCTCTCCTTTGCATCTTCTACCTAAAGGACTTCTGACAGAGTGTTGCCAGTTGAAGGACTGATACCTTCCACTAGGGTTAGGTAGGCAAAGCAATTTATACACCAGATAGGAAGGAGGCATATTTCTTTGCTGGTGGTGAAGCAGCAGTACTAGAAAGGATGCGGTAGCTCTGTGAAAATAGGAAAGCAAACTTTTTCTAGCCATCAAAATAGTCTCACTAGAACATATTTTATTCAACATAACATAGGCAAATAGCAAGCTAGGTTTCCCTTTTTGAGAAGGGCATGGGTTCCATTCAGTGTTTCAGCCCCAAGGAGTACCTGTCTGCAGCCCTGGGAGGCACCTGCTTATGTTGCAGGCCTCAGTCTTTCAGACCTCCATAGAAGCACCATGAAGTTTAGAGGGAGCAGATACTGTTGTGGAGTGTTGGAGAGGCTCTGCTGCCATGAATTGGAGGTGAATATTTCATGAGCTACAAGTGAATTATGTAACTAACTCTATTGAGTGTTGGTTCATCATTACCCTATTCCTCGTTAGCTTGACACAAGTTACAGAAAAATAGATGAACACTCCCCCCCAAAAAACCAAACCAAACTGCAAAACCTTTTATTGTGACTCTTTCAAGGGCCCTCTTCCTGTAGAGCCAAGTGTCTTACTTGTTTTGGATACAAGGGCCAAACCTGAGTTCAAGAGAAATCCATTTGTTACTCCTCTGTCCATAAACATTTTAGGTAGGGTCTTACCAGAGACCTTCAAAGATGAAGCTGAGAGTTTCTGCTTCCCAGTAGTACAAAATTTCAGGTTCTTCCAGCAGTGGAGCAGAAAGACTTAGGCTGAAGCAATATACAGGTACAGAAAGCCTGTTATTCATGGACTAACAGATCTTACACGTTACAGGCCGTTTCACCATGAGAAAGGAGATGGTGTGTATCTTTCAGAAGTTAATTATGTTTAATGTTATCTTTTGAAAACTACTCAGGTACCAATTAGAGTCAAAGACACTACACTGTCTATAGTCTGGAACTGATCCATGCAGGCTCACTCCGTGAGTCATGCTTCCCTCATCCTACAAAAGCTTCAGCTATACAGTGAGCTGCAGAGTGTATAGGACTAGAGCCCACCAATTAAAATCACCAATTAAGGAAAGAAAAAACCCATCAGATAATACAGATTAATTTGAGTGTAAAGGCAGACTCCTTGAGATGGTTGCAAGAGTGCAAAATGAAATCCTGCACGGTGGGTTGATCACGGTGGGTTGAAAGAGGCTGGCCTCCGTGACCTTTAAAGATCCCTCTGATTCTGTCTCTGTCTGCCTATAGATTTGGGGCTGCTAGAACTGAGAGACAGCCTCACAATAAAAGATGTCTCTCTGCCCACACTTAATTAAAAGACCAAAACAGAGTTAGGTCCATTCCCACACACATACAAGGGAATCCTCTTCCAGTTGCCTTATGAAATAGCAGATTAATACAGGATCATATCCGAGTTCAGTCACAGAGTAGATACTATATGGGAAAGTCAAGAAAGAACATTTTCCAGCAGAGCCATACATATTTGTTTGAAAGAGGCTGCTCTGACTAGGTTTACTAAGGAGTTGAACTGTGATTGCAAATGAGACAGCAGGCAAATGTCGCCTGTTCTATCAAGACAAGACGGAAAAAAACCCCAACAAACCAAACCAATTACTACTCCACTGACCTGGTTGGTCTTAATTTGGATTGAGGTTTATTATTCTGAATAGTAAGTTAACTTACCAAACGCAAGTCAGAGAACCAAGGCATCAGCCTCCACCAACAAAAGAAGTATGTTAATCCAAATAAAAAGGCTATTTCATGCCTGGTTTTGTTTTGCAATGACAGATTTAACACAGCCTCTACGCTTAGCTTGAACCCAGGACTAACCTAGAGCAGGTGCTCTATCACCTGACAACCCCTACCCATCAGAGAAGGAAATTCAGAATACAGCCAGAAGAGCCATGGGCTGAAATGAAAACAGAATGTAACAAAACAGCCAAACTAACACCTCTATAAAATACAGAAAGTTATACTCATCTCAGCAAGCATATGGCAGTCACAAGAGCAAGGAAAACTGTCCCCAGAAGCAAGAAGAGCAAGATCAGCAGGAACACAAGCATGAAATGCATTCACCAAATTCCCCTCTTTATGTTGAGGTGGCATTTATGGTCTGTGATACACCTGTGGCCAACTCAGGTCGGCTGCCCTGGCTGCCTGAAAACTGCTAATGGCCAGCAAATCGTGGCTGGCCTATGCTTCTTTGACAGCAAAATCAGGACACAGTCATGGTGCGGGCACAAAGCTATGATCTGAGCACGAGTGCCAGCATCTCATGGATGCTGTGTATGTCTGTACCTTGTAGGAAGACATTTTACACCTGTCTATTATGGTTCGAGTTCAGACACAGGATTCTTTGGTTTTGTGTTGTGTTTCTGAAGCTACTGAAGGGATATTTCAGTGACCTGAAAACTCGCCCAAAAGCTTTATTTGACAAACTTAAAAACCTAAACAAACCCATGGGCTAGCTAGTATCTTGTTTTCCATCTGATTTGCAAACACAACCTCATTGCCCTCACAGAGAAGGGAGTCTTGGCTGTTCCTGGGGCAGCCTGCCTTGGAGGGAAGCTGAGGTGCTGCAGGCAGTGCAGAGCACTGAGTCAGTGCTGCAGCATGTGCTGGCTGTGGCACTGAGGTACTGTGATGCTGCTTCCCTCTTCGCATGGAGCACAAAAAGGAAGATGAAAGCTGCCAGTGCCTATAACAATTTTGGAAACCTAAAAGATTTGCTGAACTCTGGTCTTGGCCGAACTCCATCAGGAGCATGGGGTTGCACTCATCTAATTTCCTCTATTCAAATCAGTTAATTTTTTGTTCCATGCACTTGCAAATCTGTGGCACAGCACTGACAGTGTGGTTTTCCTCTGCAGAAGCAACTCCACCAATGTCAAATTAAACAACAGTTATCAATGTGGCTGGGATTGAGTCAATACACAGGATGCAAATGGTGATCATTACTAAGCCAGAGTTAAACATTTTTTCACTTAAAGAATCTCCCTGTGCCTTATTTTTCTTACAGATACTGAAAAATGTTTGAGTGCTTTGTGTTACATATGAAATTACAGAGTGACCTGTAAGAATAACGTCCTGCTTCCACTGCAATGGAACCACAGCCCAGCCACCGTCTGCAGGTATGTATGCAGCTGCTCAGTTAGTTAGGAGCTTAAGCTGGGAGGGGCAAAAGCCAGGGCAGCTACCCCAACCTGGTTACAGGTGTGTCCCATCCCATCAATATCAGAGAGTATAAAGGGGGAAGTTTTCTGAGGGTGGGGCTCTGTTATTACTTCTCTTTTTGAGTGTTGCTGCTGTAGCAGAGGCTTGCTCACTGTTCTGCTTCTGTGTTTACTGTGACTGCTGTACATTCACTGGCCTGGCTATAACTTCGTGCACTCTATGCTTGCAGTAGTGTTAATGTTTGTTTTGCTGTTTCATTGGATCCATTTTAATTTCAACCCACAGGTCTCCTCGCCTTTCCTGATCTCTCTTCTTGGCTGGGGAAGGGTAATTAGGCGATAGAGCAACTGCTAAAGCTTAGCCTGGATTATGACCTAAAGATAGACAAATAGGCACATTGCCGTTGCTATATTTTGTTATCGATGCAAATTCTAACTGCATGTAAAAGCCAAGACTCTCTAAAATATAGTGGAAACTTCTAGATTTTGCCCTAGAATTTCTACTCTCCAGTGATTTTAGTCTTTTATTTTCCAGGTCATCTGTTCTGTGGAGGAAGAAGATGTAGCCATCTGGGAGATTAGCATATATATTTCATGAAGCAGAGCAGTCTCTTTTACTGACTCAGATGCTAGAGACAGATTTGCAGCCTCCCTCCTAGCTAGTACAGCACAGCTGATGACGTTCTTGTTGCGAGTGGCTTACCTCTCTTCCCTGCGTGAAGAACCAACCTTCACTGAAGCGATGTTGGCAAGGTAGTATTGGTGAAAGTGGGGGAAAACCCCCACAGTCCAGTGTGAAGCCATCCAGAGAAGGAACTTCTAATGACAGAAGAATCCATTTATCAGTACAGCTCATGCTGAGCAAAGACCAAGCAACTGACAAAGCAAATCCATCTGCTGGCATGAGCTACATCTCTAGAGTGGTGTACGTGTTTAAATCTGTGCCTTTAACCACAACACAGCTGAAACACATCCTCTGAAACATATAAAAGTCAAATCAGAGCATTTGTGCTGGGTTAATTTAAGATGAAACATAAATTACCATGGGATGTAGAAGGAGTGAGCTGCACCAAACAGATGTGCCAAGGAGCATCTCCTTAATCTTTTATACTTTCTGATTGTGCTGGTAGAGATGTGCATTTGTTATTGCAGCAGTTGGAAGCACAGTCTTTTTCTAGCACTGTGGTGTAGTTGGACTGTGATGGTGGCATTTCTGCTTTCTGGATATTTGTCCCTGATGACCCCTTCACTTTTTTTTTTTTTTTTTTTTTTTTTTTTTTTTAAATAGTAACATTCCAGGGTTTTTTTTGGCCCCTAAAGCATTGAGACTTGGAATGTAGAGTGCCAACATTTTGATATTGTCTGATTTTCATATCTATAGATTTGTAACCATGGAGTGGCACAACGGTAGCATGTTGTTACAGACTGCCATTCTTGGTAATCTAATTTGTGGTTTATAAATGTAGATGCAAAAATAAGAGTGCATTAAAATCGTTGGTACAGAGAGTTTGGAGGAAGTCTGAACTACATTCAGTGTCTTGTCTGCATTTTGCAGATCAGACTCTCATTCTTAAACGTATTCTAACAAAATCTATATCCAGAGCAGTGGAAGCACTGAGACAGACACAGTCCTTCAGAACTGGATCTGTTAAATCTAGCACCTAATATTTGTTGTTCAAGCCTGCTGAATAATACTGGAAATATGTACAGTCTTTTTTAAAAACACAGAAGAAGAAACACTCTGGTGTAGCATTTAGGCTGTACATTCATTGTAAGGGGATTCACCAGTGCAAGATATAGAAAGATTTTTGGAAACATTCAAATGTCGTCTTTCATAGACTGCACTCAGGCAGTCTTTAATGTTCTTTTCTTCTGCCTTTTGCCAGCTCCTGAAATGTGAACTTAACATTTACTTACTCTACTTTGATCCTAAGAACAGCCTTCTAATCTTTCAGAAGCCAAATCTTTTCATTCAGAAACCAGACTGACATGACTGTTAAGAGACCAAGAGAAGTATGTGAGAATGGGAAAATCCTAACATGGCTCATCAAAGCATTTCCCTGGACACCCTCCCAGTCGCAGCCACTGGTTGCTTTGGGCCTCCTGAGCCAGTCACACCGACTCTGTAGAAACAAACACGCAGCCGGTGACAATAAAAGAGGGGAAGGAAAAAAACCCAAAAGGCGAGAGAAGCAGAGTTAGTGTGCACTTCAGTACCCACAAGATGGCAGGGTTCTGTCTTGGCAGGGCACTACAGCAGGCGACCCCAGCCTCTGCAGAGCTCCTTCTGCTCCTCTCATGGTTTTCACCAGGGGCAATGTAACTCTTAAAACCTGTTTGCACTCCGCAGCAGTGACCAAACCAGTGTTAAACAGCTGAAAAACAGGAGGCTTCTATTTTTCTTGTATCTCACTCAAATTTTTGTACTACAACTTTTAAAGCATGATGTTCACATAAAGCATAATAATTCCTCACTTTGTGAATGAGATATACATAGTTTTTCCTAGATAAAATTGAATATAAAATGATTGCAACTGAAGATGTTTTAACTAGAGACATTAACATCAGTCCTTCAGATTCCATCTCAACAATCTGTTATCTGAACTCAAAAAAATCACAAATACAGCTGATACCCTCAGACTGATGATAAAGACAAAGGAACCTAATTCTGGGCTGTTGCTGCAAGAGCCAGATCTGCTGCCCCTTCCACCTGTGCCCTTCTGCATCCTTACATTGTTGTGGCTTTAATGACTGTTTGTACAGTCCTATAAGTCAGATCAATCTGGAAAGCTGATTGAAAACTATCTGCTTTTACTCGGCAGCTTAGCTTTCAGTTGGATAAATGAGCTGAAGTCACTGCTGCTGCAATTGGAAAAGTGGGTCAAGGATGTGACAAGGGGCAGGAATGTCCTTTTCAGCAATGGAGTAATATTGGATAAGCTTATGCTAATTGGGAAAATGCACCCTCAAGTGACAAAAGAGTAGTGGAGAGGATGCATCCTGGGCGCTGCCCTGATGGGCAAGAGGAGGCGTAGATGAAGAAGAAAACCTAACGCTCATTACTTACACAAATTCCATTGAAAACTGCTGCTGCACCATGCCTAAATCTCGCTTGTGCTATGCTGAAATGTTAGGTGTGGCCTCAACTTGATCGATTTTGCTCTTTATTTGTAAAAGAAGAATATTAACATACCTGCTTATTCAAGCTGAGACATTTTTGGGTTCTGTAAGGGCTGTGACGACAAATCAAACAAACCCATGTACCCCTTAGAAAAATCTCAGTTCCCGATGGGGTTCTCTGCAATACTTGTTCCTCAGTTTCATTTGGGTGGAGGTGCTTTTCCAGAAGGTAGACAGGCAGATTTAGAATTTTGAATGACGTCCTGGACAGAGCATGCTGTCCTTACCATTTCATCCTTTTTGCTAAAGCCCAGGCCCTGCTGTTTGCCAAATGCAGCAGCACTGTGCTAACACAGGAGTAGGTAACTAGACAAAGCTCCACTGCACAAAGTATAAAAACTCCTAGCAGTTACTCTGTACACAAAACAAATGTCCCAAGAGGCAATGGAGAATGTTTGAACTTGTTCCCGTGGTCAGGGTACCTGCAGTTCGTGTCCCGTGTGAGTGGGCTTCGCTATGAGGAAAGTGAACAGAGACACACTTAGAGTCGTACCACCGCAAAGTGGACAAGGATTTTTAAAAACCGAGTTAAATGGAAAGCAAAATCTCTCCTTTATGTCACTAAAGATAACTATATTCCATTCACAGGATGTGATATCTTCACAAGCTATACAAATACTGATAGCAGTGAGGAACGCATTCTGTTGTTCAGACCTCAGCACGAATGCACTCTTGCCAACCTGGTGCTGAAGCCCTCCAACCCCTGTGCTCAAGTGTATACACGGAGTGTGGCAGACATTTCTTAGGTTCCTCAGGTTTCTGCCTAAGCCGCTTTTCCAGGAGCGATGGGAGTCCCTCAGCGTGCCAGAGGGCAGCTGGCCGCACGGTACGCGAGCCCAGCACAGGCAGAAAGCACATCGGGACAGGCAGCTCTGGCCGCACACGGCCACCACCCTAACTCCGAGCTGCCGCTGCCCGCAGGCCGCATGGCCTGTCTCGGGAGGCCCGGGCGGGACTTCGGCACCCTGGAGCAGGGGCACAGAACATGTACGGGCGGTGCCTCCCCGGGGACAGGAGAGCTGCTACGCGCTCTGGGACAGCTGCGGGCAGTCGCACGCCAGACCTTATGTGTGCTGTTCCGCGCCGCCCCGCGCCGCCCCGCCGCTGGGCTGCAGCGCCCCGCATGGCTCCAGCAGGCGACAGCCGCCCCGCCCCCCTATCGCCCCACTCTCGAACCTCTGCCATGCCTTGCCCCTTTCCCCAGCCAATGAGAAGCGGCGGGGAAGGTGGAGCTCCCAGCAGTTGCTGACAAGCGCCGCCAGGTCCAATGGGAAGCAAAGCTGACGAGGCGGGGGCCAATTGGGGGACGCCGGTGAGTGCGAGACTTCGGAGGGCAAGGGCTGGGCGGGGAGAGGGCGTGGCCGAGAAGAAGAAGGCCTCAATCAGGTGAGGGTGGAGTTGACGGGCGCTAGGGGTAGCCAATGGGCGTGGGGAGGCTGTGCTTTATCTCTCCTCCCGCCGCCGAAGCTGCCGGAGAGTCAGGTGGCTCTGGGATGCTCGACCGAGGCGGCAGGCGAAGGCGGGTGAGGGAGAGGGGGGGAATGCGGCGACGGCTGCTCGGCCGCACGCGCTGCCCGCCCTCGCCTCTTCCCGCTTTGGACTAAGTCGGCCCCGCGCCGGGTGCTCCCCGGGCGGCGGCACCTGCTGCCGGCAGGCGCCGGGCCGCATGAACAATAGACAGCGGTACCGGCCCCGCCGTCCCCCGCAGCGCCTGGCTGCCGCGGGCGCCTCCCCCTATGGAGCAGCCTCGCCATGGAGCCTCTCACAGAACTCAGCCAAGAGGGCGCGGGCGGCGGGGAGCCGCCGGGCGGAGGGCCGCTTTGGACCGCTGTCTTCGAGTACGAGGCGTGCGGCGAGGACGAGCTGAGCCTGCGGCCGGGGGACGTGGTGCAGGTGCTGTCCCGGGACTCGCACGTGTCCGGCGATGAGGGCTGGTGGACAGGCAAGATCGACCAGCGTGTCGGTATCTTCCCCAGCAACTACGTGAGCAGCGGCGTGCAAGGGGCTGGCCCAGAGCTGCGGACCCGCTACCCGCCGCCCCCCGCCATACAGCGTAAGGCAGACCGGCTCCGGGACGGGGCGTTCGGCACGGCTCCTCGCCGCGGCTCGGCAGGAGAGAGCGTAGGGAAGCGGCAGAGGCCCAGTCCCAGCCTTCCCATGGGCATGGGGCGGGGACCGGCCCAGCGGGAGCTTGGGCTGCCGGGATGGGACGGGGAATCCCCGTCCGGGCTTCTGGAAGTCCCTGAGTGGGAGGAGGCAGGACCACAGCCGCGGAGGGAGGCTCGACCCAGCCCTTCTGTTGGTCCTGATGGTAACCGGGACCGCCGGGGCGGGGGAAAGGCCCAGCCTTGTGGGGAGCGGCAGCGGGAGGCCGCGGGGTTCGGACGGCAGTGGGGAGGCGGGAGTGAGTGTGCCCCGCGGTAGCTCTTGGCGCGGGGGGTCGCGGGAGCTGCAGCCAGCCGGGCTCTGCGCTTTGGGGCTGCCGCAGGCCGGCGGCCGCGGCCTGCCTCTCCGGTCCGTTCGCTTTGCCACCCGCAGCAGCACTCCTGCTGCTCCAGCGCCCTGCTGTCGTCCAGGCTAGCCGTGCTCTCCGCGGAGGCTCATCCTCGTTCTGTGTGTTCGCGTTTCACGGGCACCAGGAGCAGTTTCCCGTTGTTCAGTTCATGTTTCGGGAGGCTGATAAATTTTCGTTAACCGACTGAACCTTGGTGGCTTGGCAGTAGTGAAGTGGCCGGGGCTGTCTGGTGACTCTCTCTTTAAGAATATCCTTCAGGAGAGGTTGCTAGATAGGAAGTAGTTGCTTTCTGCAGTGTTAATTCACTGCTAATTCTTGTTCCTATTTTTTTTTCTAAAAAAACCCCTCACTTCTTATTGCTGGTGTCAACATTCCTGAGATGACTTGTGTTTACCGGGTTCCTCCTTAGTCCTTTGCATTCTTAGGATGTTTTTCCTAAAATATCTGTGAATAAGCTTTATCCAACTTAGAATATCTGGACCTACCCGAAGGCTGCTGGGCAAAGTTGTAATGCTGAAGGCCCAGAGGGATTGGTTTGTTTCTGTGCAGTTTTTCAGTCTTTGTTGCAGCCAGAGACTAGGGCCATTTCATCTTTACGTTATTGGGTTTTTTTCAGCCACTGTGTGCAGTTGTGGAAAGAGAAATGGTGTGGATTGACTCTTTCTAAATCTTATTTATCTATCACTATGGGCAGTTCAGGCAAGAAAAAAGCCATTTCTGGGTTGATAGAGAAAAATCTTCAAGCTAGTAGGCTTTTCTAGAAAGTAAAAAGAGTAAGAAAGGGGCATCATCCTATCTTGGATGTATCTCCAAGGAATGGAACTAATTGCTTCTTTGTTGTCCTGTGTTCTGGTTCCGCTTGAAAGCGTTTAGGTAAAAACTCGGTGAGTTTTCTTACTGCCCTTGGGATTGTGAAGGGACTAGGTTGGGCAGTGGCGATGCTTCCTTCCATGCTGGAACAGTATAGGTAATTATTCCCCCAACACAGGGAATCCTGAATGCTTATTAGGCTTATGCCTTTGAGATTTTTAGGAGACCCATTTCTGTAGAACTTCTTGAAGCCTCAGCTCTCCTGCTTTGACAGTTCAAGTGGAGGCTTTATGGATGCTCTTGGGTTGTGCCTCCTATGGTTTGTGTAGCTGCACCTTCCCCCTTTATCCTTGTCTTATGCTATGAGACCTCTCTTCTCTCAAGTTATCAATGATATCACTTATCCACTTCATGGAAGAGTGGAATTTATTGCTCTCCAATATGTTTACTAGGCTATGAGAGTCAGTTTATTTTTAAAAATAAAGTGCAGTTTGGAAGGGGTGAAGCTGGTTGTGGTCAAACTGGGTTTTCATGTTTACTGTCAGAATTATCTTTGAAAGGAACCGTTAGAGCTGGTGATGTTAATTTGGCAGTTATTTGGAGTAACAGCCTGCTGTTATCTTACTGAACTGTGAAGTGTTTTGCAGGAGTAAGGCAAAGTGTCATTCCAGGTGTGCACTTCTGCACAGAAGATATTTTTAGTTGATCTCCTGAAGTTTATCTTCATATTTAAAAGTTTTTTAGTACATTAGGGAGATTCTACTTCTCCTGAGAGCTAGTGATACAGTTAGCAATAGTTAGTTGGTATTAGTCTTTCAACCAGCCATCTACACAGCATGCTTGAGTCTTACCTCAGTGGAGTGCCAAGGATAAGGAAAACAGTCTATTGAGACTGTCAGCAATGAGCGAACCTGGAGGACCCTTATCTGCACCATGAGCTCTTAAACACTGTGGGTGGAATTATTAGTTTAATTGTATGGTGTGACAAATGGTCATTAAATGGTGTCTGCTTTGCAGTAGTCAGCATGGCCACTGGTTCATGGTGTACAGGCTCTGTGGTTTTTCATTGGTCCCCAGAGGAGTGACAGCCCTTCCGCTCTGAAATTCAGAGGCAGAATGTGCATGTTAAGCATTCTTATTGCCCTTGCAGTCCAATACAGCCTATTTGCCAAATTAGACTGGAGTTGGAAAAAAAATGGACAAAAGGGGTACTTGGGGAAAAAAAAAAAAAAGTGAAGAAAAGCAGGTGTTTTGTGCACTAATATGGCCGTTTAACTACCTCTGTGAAAAACTGATGAAACACAAAATAATTTAAAAAAACAAATAAAGCTTTTCTGGAGATGAATTGCGTTTTCTTTCTGATAAAGCTGCCCATGAGGGTGAGCCTTAGAGGAACTGCCTGCCTTAGAGGAACATGTTTTGGCAAAGGAAAACTAAAGCTGTACTTGGAGATGAAAGAAAGCTTTCTTTGCATGACAGCATGTGGTGTAGCATGTTATATTTCCCCTGGAAGCGTGAATCTCACAGTTCAGTACTCCAGACTCCTGGTCCAGATGGACACACAAGAGGTGTGTGTTTTTTCTGCAGTGCGGCGGGTGACAGTACAGAGTTTTGCTTTCCACGTCATGGCTTTCCCTTTACCCATCTTTCATTCTTCTGCCTACCCCCTCCCTGTTAACGCTTCTTCTGCACCAGCAGCCGGGAGGGCTGGGGGGCGGAAGCCGGCGCCGGACGCTGTCCGTGGGACTGGGATGAGCTGTGGCGCCGGGCGCTGTCCGTGGGGCGGGCCGGGGCCGGGCGCTAACCGCGGGGCGGGGCCGTGGGGCCGAGGCCGGTCTCGGCGCCGGCGGCGGAGCTGTCCGTTCAGCACCGCAGGAGCCTCCCAGTGAGCCGCCGGCGGGAAGCGCTCGCTCGACCTTTTGTGTACACCTCTGCATCCGTGCGGTGCCCGGGGAAGAGCCTGACTGAGCAGCAGCGGAGCGCTCCGCGGCGACAGTGTCCGGGACGGGCTACCTGTCTCACTTTGCGGCTCACGCGTTCCTTTGCTCTCAGTTCTGCATCTGACCTTGTCTCTGGAGGCAGGTGAAATGAACCTTCCACCAGTGCTGAGATGCTGCTGGCCGAGGTGGCGGGGCTCGGCATCTGACTTCTTTAGGTCTTCTGTCGCTGAGAAGTACCAGACCAACTGTTTTTGTGCCAGAGTAGTCCCATATCTGTAGTGACTGTCGTTATAGCCTTGTTCTAAAATGGTCATGTCTTCATATTTTCTAGTCATCTGTAGCTCATGAACATGTGAACACCAAGGCTGATACTGTGAAAGTGAACACCTTTGTTATGTAAATCCTTGAAGTTCAGAGTGTTGGCCAAAAGATGTACTCACAGTAACACAAATAAGCTATTTGTGTGTTCTGACTGAAAGGCCTTTCTTCCTCTTGGAAGACCTTCCTGGTTTTCTCTCTTCTTTCCCATTATGTTTTGTTCACGGAGCACTAGGAAAAAGAGCACAGGTGTGCTTATTACACTAGTTGAGGATTTGAATCTTTTAGTTGTATTGTGTAGTAAGGTTGATGATATAAACCCTCTATGCAGTCAACTCCAGCTCATAAGTTTGACCAACTTTAAAAGGCCAGACAGAAGTCGTGTTTAGGGAAGACAGAGCTCAGTCAACACACAGACAAAAAAAGTCTGTGGGCAACAGTGTTCATATTAACTGCAAATAGGTGTGTCACAGCACCTTGTAGTATAAATCTATGCTTAGGAAAGACATTTGATTGGAACAAACAAAAATTTTTACTGAAGCAGAATGTAACTTACTCTTTTGCCTTGTATGATTGTAAGTTCATTTAAATATAGTAGAGAGTTTCCTGTATATAATTACTGCAAAACCCAGTAACATAATACAGTACTCTGAGTTAATGTCTGTATCAAATAAGTCCATTATGGATTGAACTTCCCTTCTATCAAGTAAAGCAGAGGCACTGTCTCACATTTGTCATTTCAAGTGCAGGAAAGTATTGAAAGTCTTGTTGACTTTCTGCTTAAATCTTTGCACTATTGTGTTTTTCCCTTTAAATCTTCTGAAAATGTCTTTTACTGTAATAAGTAAGGACCAAAATGCCAGACGGAGCAGCTTCAGTGTTATCTCATTGTTATTATCAGCGGTAAATCCAGACATGGCAGCATGCTTTCTCTGGTCAGTATCTGGTTTTCCATTTTACATGGGTCAGGGTTGGATGGGTTCTTCTGGCTGTCTGTGAGCATAAACTGTATGCAGTGTGCAGTTGTACAGGATGTGTTTTCTCACCTCTTAGGCTTGAGATGCAATTTAAATCTGAATGAAGACATGTGCGTTTCTAGATTGTTACTATTTGAGGCCGAGTAGCTACCAGTTACAGTGGCAGCCTGTAAAGTATAGCTGTGAGTGCATGGGAGTAGAAAATGCTGATTCTGTTATTTCATATAGGTTCTGTGATAAAAATGTAGTATGCATTAATCCAAAAATGTTTTTCTTATTGCTAGCTCTGCATATTCAGTGTGTGGTCTGATCTGCCTGTCACACCATCATTGGCAGTGTCAGAGTTGGTTAACGGATTTCTTGTGGGGAACAAGTCTGCAAAGCTTGTAGCGGTGTGGAACAACAAGAGTGATTTGGGAAGGACCGGGAGATCATTAGTGGCAGTAGAATAAGAAACATTCACGTAAGGGAAAAACACCAGAGCCAGGTGCATCTTGGGCTAAATTTCAGCTAGGTCACATTAAGCACTGTATAGTGAAGTCAGTGAAGATTATCCTGTGGCTACATTTTTCTTTTTTGGAATCCTGCACTATCGCTGAGGGCAGGAGGTGAGGATTTATCCTTAAGGGGGTGTCAGTGTTGCAAGGATTTAAGTACCCACCGTTAGGTCAAATGTTATCACCATTCACAGAGTACTTCATATAGGTTTTAGGATACTGCACGGCCTGTTTTGTTCACAGGGTTTGACAACAAAAGATTGTCAGGAGGGGCTACTGCTTTCATTGCTGTTGTTATGGAGTCAAAATTGGCCTTTCCTTCAAGGATAAGGGTGAGACTGGGCAGCAGGAGTCTTCAGTTGGTGTACGGACTGCATAGCTACTCAATGTTTACACCTTTTTTTTTTTTTTTCTCTTTCCCTAGTCCTGGAGATCGACTTCTCAGAGCTTGTTCTGGAGGAAATCATTGGCATAGGGGGCTTCGGAAAAGTGTACCGAGCTGTGTGGATAGGAGATGAGGTTGCTGTCAAGGCAGCTCGCTATGACCCGGATGAAGACATCAACCAGACCATTGAGAATGTCCGCCAAGAGGCCAAGCTCTTTGCCATGTTAAAGCATCCCAACATCATTGCCCTCAGGGGTGTGTGTTTGAAGGAACCTAATCTTTGTTTGATCATGGAGTTTGCCCGGGGAGGATCGCTCAATAGAGTGTTGTCTGGTAAAAGGATACCTCCTGACATACTGGTGAACTGGGCAGTACAGATTGCAAGGGGAATGAACTACCTCCACGAGGAAGCAATTGTTCCCATAATTCACCGTGACCTGAAGTCCAGCAACAGTAAGTGCTACAGAGTGAACAGCCAGGATGCTGGGGTACAGCTGTGGAGAGAAATCATCAAAGAAAAGAGGGGAATGATATTAACTTGGTGATCCTTTCTTGTGAACCACTGTAATCTCTACTTCAATTCCAGAGGGGTTTATTTTTCTGCAATATAATGCTACAGACAGCAAGAAACTTGTAAATGCTTTCAGTGTGTAGCAGCAACTTCAATGGTTGGGTGCAAAAGCAACTGTAAATGCAGCATGTGCCTCTGGTAGTTCGTATGCGTACAGCATCTCAGTTTTATTGGGATTTCAGCAGACTCCTCAATGTCAGAAAGTCTTGTTGAACTTAAAATGTGTATACTCCTTCCATCTTTTGGAAGGACAAATGCTACTTTGGAAAGATAAATGCTCTCAAACTTTTGTTTTGCTTGCTGTATGCATGAGGTGCAAGCCTATTTTCCTTCCCTTCTCTGCTGAATTGGGTTTTCTCTCTGCCCTTCACAGAGCTTGTGATGACAGAAACATTGTTAGGTAAATGAAATGTCCCAGTGGGTGCTTTTGTACAGCCAGGGCTTCAGCTGATGGTTGTGGTGCTTAACATGGGATGTAGCTGACCGGTTAGAGTGTTGGGGAATGTTTGGCAGTTAGAATTCTGGAAGTCATGGTGAGTAGCTGTTCTGTAATATTAATAGCAGTACTGTCTGGCACGGATATTGTTTTTTTAGTGTGTCTGTTTTATTAAACGTAAAACGGATGTGGAGTCAAATGCATGCATGGAACATACGTGAATGTGGGAGCAAACTGCTGCAGTGGTTCAAAGACCATCTCCTTTCTTGATGTCTTCATGCAGCTATTAAGCCTTTCCTTCTGCTTGCCTTTTTCTAGGTGGTGAGAGCAAGCACCCACCTGTGTGCTGGCTGCAGTGGTTTATTGTGTTAGTATGAACTCAGTTTTGTCTGTGGCTTGAGTTAATAAGAAACTATGAACTGGGTGTCTGGAATACAGGCACATGCTATCTTTTGTTTTGAGGGCAGTAGCATCTAGTAAAGAGGTCTGACAGATGGGAATTGTAATATCTTAAATAGATTCACTAGAGCTAGCATTAACTGTTACAGTGCTCTCAATTTCCAGGCCTTGCAGGATTGTCCTTGTTTTTAGCCTTCAAACCTTGTGGCACTTAATTTCTATAGTTTGTTGTGAAAGAATAATAATGAAAAAAATATCATTAGCTCTGGTTAGTGAGTTTGAAAAGATGAGCAGTGAGAGCTTTGAAATGGGTTTATGGAATGCTCTTTTTGTATTGCTGAAGTTTCCCTTTTTGTTAGAGTAAGGCAGTAAGATTTTGTATTATCTTAACCCTATCTTAGGATTTCGTAATATCTTAACCCTTCCCTTACAGACAGCATTATATATGGGCATAATGACGAATGCTGTAAAATGAAGATTGATTAGCTTGGTTGGTAGATGCATCTACTGAAGAAGAATTTGTTGCCTTTAAGTGTTGTGCCTTTCCTCCTTAACTAAGAAAATCCTTACTTGCTTACTTTGCTAACAGGCCATGTGAATGTTTTTGAGGTTTAGAATTAAAGTTATTTGTAAGGCAACAAGCTGTTAGGTGCTGGTATTTCACTGTTTTATTCAGACTAGAGACTGCTAATTCTAAAGGGGAAATGTATTAAGCAGAGAACCAACCCAGCCAGAGGGTTACCAGTGTGCAGTGTCACCAACCAAAAACAGCTGTGGATGCTAGAAAACATCTGTGCCATCAGCAGCAAGAGTAAGTGTCTCATGTCACAGTGAATCTGCAGCGCATAGTTGTGCTACACTGTAAATTGTCAGCGAGAAGTTGTGGGTTTTGCTACACATTATTAGAATTTTCCGTGATTGGGAGGAAGAGATAGTGAAGGAAGAGGAGGAATGAATGGTAATGCTGGTGGAAGGATTCCAAGATATTCTGTGTTTTGAGGGGAGAGGTAGAACATCTACGTGGTGTTCTTGACCAGTGATCCCATCTGATCTAATACAGAAATGATGTGTATAGGAAAATTGTAGACCAACTAAGTGTGCAGAAAGCAGCGTTGTATTTGGGAAACTAAATACATGTAGGGGCTGGAGGGAAGGACTTCAGATATTTTAAGGAAAATTCACTGTTTCTCAACTGTTTCAAAATAAGATGAATTAGTAACCTCAATATATATTGTCAACTGAAACAGCTGTTGAGAATACAGAGCTCTTCATTTTAGGCTTTGTGGTGAAAAAGAAATTAAAAATAACAAATCTCTAGCTATTTTAAACACTTGAAAATATACGTTGTTTTATCAGTGTATCTGTAAAAAGCAGTGATCTTAAACCGTACATTGTGGAGGTTTTGGAGAGGGGAGGGACTGTTGGTCTTTCCTGTTTGTTTGGGATATTTTCTCCCAAAAAATGTGTGTTACCTAATCATGAGTTGAGTCTACCTCCATGTATATCTGTAGAATAAGTGACTCTGGACTGCCCATGTCATGCCTTTCCCAAATACTGCACTGCTGAAA
Organism: Eubucco bourcierii; assembly: GCA_013396675.1. Lineage (NCBI taxonomy): Eukaryota > Metazoa > Chordata > Aves > Piciformes > Ramphastidae > Eubucco > Eubucco bourcierii. The sequence continues at coordinate 36,728 of VWZE01006468.1, read as the reverse complement.
TCTGTTTCCTGTTATATATAATAAGTATCTCGGAAACCTCTCTGCTGTGTTTTCTGTGGAAAGCTTTTTGCAAATTTTCTAAGGATTCTGTGGATTAAGTTATGTTATTGCATCTTGATTTTATATCTGGTTTGTGTTGTCTGTGTTGTTCTGGTACAGTTACTTTTCCCAGTTCCCATGGACAATCAGTAGCAGGGTCTGTTGTTAGCTTGGTGCCTGCAGAATTGCCGTCCTGTAGCATTTCTCTTTTTTGTACAAATTGCCACCCTCAGTAGGCAGTGATGTGTCTCTGGAGCAGGAACAGCTTCTGCTTTCAGGAACTTGGAAAAGATTATTGCAGACACATTTTTCATGTACTAAACATTTAGAACGACTGTAGAACTGTCATGGGAGCATCAGCTGTATTGATCTACTGATTTGGTACTGCCTATATTTAGTAATAGGTGTTGGTTCTTGTGTGTCTCATCTTCCTTCAGACACCAGCTGGGACTTGCGCTATCCATCTGAAGCTGCGGGATGAATTAGGCTGGGAGTTAGGAAACGAGATTAGGGAGTGGAAAAGAGTTTTCTACCCGTATAGAAGAAAATCAGAAAATACTGTGCTTTTGGATAGATGTCTGCCTATATTTTGGCTTTGTGACCATGTTACATTTTGAACAGTAAAATAAATGGACAACTTAATACAAGTCTAAGAAACTACCCCGTTGTATATGTGTAAAGGTTAATAAAACCCCTATATTTTTTAACCTAACTATTGCAGCTTTGCAGACTCAGGTAGTAAGTACCAAAGCAATGCTCATGATAGTGATAGCATAGTGAAGACTGTAAGGCTTTGATTGCTTTGGGAAGTATCTCCATCTTGCATAGGGACCAAATTCCATGGGGCTATTTCTAGGAGATGTCTGTTTCTTCAGATTCCCCTTGTCAAAAAGCACTCTCCAAATTATGTGTCTGTTTTCATTCTCGTAACCAAAACGGAGAACATTTTTTCCCTTCCGCAGTTTTTGTTAGTGTTTTTCTCCTTTTCATTATCATGACTTTACACTTAAATCCAATACCCTGTAGAGTGTCAGGAGGGTGCCCTGTATGCTCAGAGCACTGTGTTCATTTGAGGTAGGTTTTGGTTGTAACTTCTTTGGTAACTTCTTTTTGTAACTTTGGTTGTAACTTCAGCTTCTGCGGGCTGTGTATTTCATTGCTTTGGGGCTGCTATCAGGAAATGAGTATATAAAGATCTTTTGTAGAGCACATCGCACACCTGTGACTTATATTCAGAGATGCTGAAATTCTTTTGCTGGCTATGAATTCAGATAGCAGTGAGTCTGATAGGTGACTGATGGCATTACCAACTTGCATGTCAGTTGTGTAACTATACAAGAGAAAGAGACTCACTCAGGAAACCTGTTTTGCTCTGCTGTGTGAGGAGATGGCTCTTTCTCACTCTTTGGCATTTGATACAAGAGATTCAATGTATTTAATATGAAAATTAATTATCTGACAGAATCCATTCTGGCTTCTTTTTCTCTTCACTTGATGATGCTGGTAACCTTTCCTCTTTCAGCTGTGTGTAGCTGCTCCACTGAGTACCTTTTGCCAAATTTGTACTAGGCCTCTCTTGCCACAAAGGCTCCTGAATCGAAATAACTGAACTACAAAGGAAAAGCAGCTAGGACTGCCCATTGAAGTCATCATCACCACATTTAGCACAACTCTTACAGCTTCCGTTTCTCTTACGTCTTTTACATGTGATCTGAACCTCATTTCTGGCCAGAGGAAGATGCTTGGCATATGATGTTTGGGATCAAAAAGGGCAGTTCTGTTGGTTTTAGTGAAGTATTACAAATGATGAAACTAGTCCTGTTCATTTTTGTTTGTCTGTCAGTGTTACATATTTCAGCATTGCCATAGGAATAATGCCAGTTAACTGATGCTGCAGAGAACTAGCAAAAGCCTATTTGCTTTTTTTTTTTTCTTTTTTCCCCACTGGCTCAGCAAAATATGTTTGTTATTTGCACTACGTTGAAAGATTTTGCTGAGGATGTTCATGTCAGATAGCAAAGTGCCTTGTAAAAGTCACCATGTTTGTGTTCCATAGAGTGGCGTGGGGGATTAGCAGCAGTGACGCGGCCAAGGTTAAAAAAACAACTAAGGGCAGAGCTCAAAATAAACCCCAACAATTCGGATTCAGTCAAGTCAGTATTCCTTCTTTTCTAGTTCTTTTGAAGGTGTTCACCTCTCCTACTTTTTGGACCATTAAGGTAAACTTTGTGGTATCCTGAGATTCAAAGTTCTGCCTTTCTAAAGAATTCTGAACTCTGCTATAGCTTTGCATGTTTATTTTATGCAGCTGTTAAGTCTTTTTCTGTTCATGAGGATGCTAATAGAGCTGACTTTCACATAGTCTCTTGAGAGTTGTTCCCAGTACTTACAGTATTCCTTGCTCTTTCTATTTTTTTTGAAGTACAGGCAGAACTTCAAAAGAAGCAGGGATTCCTTAAGACCAGGCCAAATCCAACCCAAGGGCACCAGGGCTCGAATGTGGTGCATCAGTCTTGATAGATAACATGTGCATATTTGTCTTATTCCTTGCAGTATTCGCATCCTAACCCATTCACAATCGACACCTTTCTGTTGGCCTTTTCAGAGAAGGAAAAATACTTGCAAACCTCTTCCTCTGTCAGTGTTGTAGAGGAGAGCTCTTCCAGGGTTTGCTTAGAGTCAGTTGGCATCGTGGTTCTGAAGGCTGGGCTTTTATCGCTGCGTCTGATACTTCAGTGTGATCTGCTGACTAACTCTGGAATGTTGTACCTTCTATCAGAATGGAATTCCTTTGTCAGTGCAATTAAATGAGTGTGAGTAGTGAATGCTGCATGTTAAGTGTAGTGAAGCTGTTTCAATGGCATCTGAATGCATTACACTGGGTGAATGATTGCTTTGGCCTTAGTTGAGTGATCCCTTGCCCTATGAGAGGAAGGTGATAAAAATGAGAGATTGGAGGCAAGGAGAGGGGACAACAGCTGAGAGATCAGATTTTTTTGTTCTACAATCCATTTCAGGGAGCAAAAGTAAGCTGCCTCTTTTTTTTAAGAGTGTACAGTATAAATCAAGCCTTTCAAACAGCCTGAATAGTCTCCTGAGGGTAATTAAAGATGACTTTTCAGGTTCTACCCTTAAGCAATTATCTGGGTCTGTGGACATGCTATGCCATATTGCTAGTGTGCACAACTCCTAGTTCTGGTTATTCTGCTTCTTTCTGTCTCCCCAGGGTATCAGTCTTTGTGCTAATAGCCTGGTCTTTCATACTGTGCTTCAAAAAAATGGCAAATAACGATATTTTTTGCATGTGGTAGTATGATGATGTAATTCATGCTAGTAATACTCTGGATTTTTGTTGAGCAGTTTTGTGTGTTATTAGTTCAGAGTATGTAGATTATAGCTGAAAGTTGTGCTGAGAATTTACAGAAGCAGGGTGAATGTTTATTTCAGTGGTGTTTTGGGGTTCTTGTTGGTTTTTGTTTGGGGGGTTGTGTGTGTGTTTTTGGGTTTTTGTTTGTTTTGTTTCCCTTAGCTTGTCTAAATTAGTGAAACAACTTTCCTCCCCCAGAGGTTTGACAGGTGCTTTCATGTTGCAGTTTGATTTTTCAGTATATTTTAGTAGATTTCTGAGAGTTCTCAAATGAAAATGCATCTCCTGGTAAATGGATTGTTATGGTTGAATAGGAATTGATGTCTTCACTGTTAATTGCAAGTCAAAGATAGAAATACTTTATGGAATAAGTCTGACATCCACAAGAACACTTTGATCTTCTGCCTGCAGCCAAGTAGCAGTAAGGCAGTTTCACAAATGCAGTGTCTTATCTTGTAGACAAGAATGGAAAGAATTTGTCTTATTTTTAAGAATTGCAATGGTGTCTATTACTATTTAGAGCCTATCAAATAGCCTCCTCATGTCTTTGGGTCACTGCAGATACTTTTCTGCAGGATTCTTTCTGCTCTTAAGAAAAACCTGACACAGCTGTGACATGAAGCACTCTCTCCAAGATGTGCACGTGGAACCATAACATAGGTACGAGCAGACCCCAGCACTGTCGTGCAGGATGGGTGCCTCTATGCTGCTGGTATATGGGTTCACTACCTGAGCAATTGTGACAGAGCTGGGCTAAATCTGTGTTTTTCTAAGATTACTAACTAGCAAGTCACAAGTGAGAACAGGCTTGTGGTGGTGTTTGCAGGAAGCTAGATTAACATTTTCATCGCCACCTTTTACAATTTGTTTTGGTGTTGCTCCTATATCAATAAGCTTAATGTGAATGCTGAGAGATTTCTGTCAGCAGCTTTTCTCATGCAAAAATTCCTTTCAGAATTTCAACATCTATCTGAAGCAAACAAATTTACTCTTGGAGCATAAGAAGTTAAGCCAGTCTTCCTCTTTGAAGTCATGATTCATCACCCAAGATGATTCCTTAAAATTGAGTAATACCCCATTCTGAGGGTGGTGCATATTCCATTAGGGCAAGACAAGGTAAGCCTTAAGCAATTGAAAAGAACAGAGGATACAGGACATAGTTTTTAACTAGCTGCTTTTGGGGACCTGTGCTTTCTGGTTCAGCGTAGTGTCAGACTGCCTAAGGAGACTGGTATATCTGGTAACTGCTGCTTCATTGTCCAGCCCCTAGTGGAAAGGTGAATTCAGTCTTCCTATCTCCCTATGGTTTTGTTCAAGGAGGATCTGGGACGCCTCAAACTACCACATACAGACCTGAACTTTTTCCAGGTGTGAAAAAGGAACAGTGACAGAACTGCATGCAGTAAGAGGAGAAACTATTGGAATGTATAAGGATTTATAATTACACAGCTTGGTTTCATCAGTGTTTCTTAAGATCAAGGAGAAGACTCTCTCACAGAGTAAGTCTATCTTTGGGTTAAAGCCTGCTGAAGAGTTGTGGTGGCAATGGCAGTGGAGTGCAGCATCCTTCAGAATTCTCAGAAGGAAGTAGCCAGAGGACAACCAGTCCCTCCTATGAGCTGTTTGTGTTGCTACCACACGTACCAATCGTGCTCTGCTTTCTCAAAGCGTTTTATTACTCGGGCATTTATTATAACACCATTTTTTATTGAAACCAGTAACACCCTTACAGAACACCAAACTTTCTCTAAAGCACAGAAAGAATCCACATTACCTCTGAAATCCCCATGTCCTGTGAGTCCTGGGTGATTTTTAGAACTACAGGCCAAGCTTCTAGTCAGCTGTACAACATCTTCCTCTGGTGCTTCATCGAACAGACTTCTGAAAATTGATTTGGCTCTTGAGAATTGCTAAGATATGCTGCTTGTATTACTACTAGAAATCTTCATCTGAAATATGAGCAAGGCCTCAACCTTGATTATTTGTAGGCTTACCGTTTAGATGTGTAGCAAATGACAGTTAGTGTGCCAACAGGTAATGAGCTCTTAACAGGTAGCTTAGTAGTAGGTAAGTATCTCTGCCACTAAGATTCTGTAATTGCAACAATTGCTGTGCTTGAACTGGGTGTTCCCGAGGGCTAGTAGAGATGCATTGCTGTAAAGATGGCATGTGCAAGGACAGTGAGGTGTTTGAGAACAGACCACATAATCCATTGTTCAGAAATTCTGAAAATGAGAACAATCCCATAGCTTTGGTTAATAACTCAGTATGCCTAATTCTGCTTGCTAAGGTGGCGTCAATCTTCTCCTTGATTTATTGATTTAGTTTTTCTTGTAGTCTGGCACGTAGCATGTGGCTTTGGTATGATTACAGACATCTGTGGGATATTCTTAGTGCTTCATCGGGGTGCTGTGTCGTCACATAGATTCTGATCATAGAGTAAGCTGGGTCAGAAAATGAACAGAAATCTAAAGTCAGAAATGTAACTGCTCGCTGATAACTTCACTGCATGAGCTGTTACCTTGCTTGGACTAGTGTGTGCAGCACTGCTCTCTTTCTCAGCTGAAGGCAGAACTCGACAGTATCCAAGGAAGTCTGAATTTCGCTGTTGACAGCTGCAGCTTGGTGCTTACAATGGAAGCCAAGGCAAAGCGGTTCTGCACTGCTTTTTCCAACATGAATTTTGTGTTTTGATTTGCCTTGAAATGGCTTCCACTGAAGCAGCATTCTTACTAAGTCTCTTCTCAGAAAGCCTCTTGAGCAGCACTTAACGAGTGCCGTGCACGTGGTTCTGCTGAGCCCTTTTTCTGCCGTCGCCTAAGACAGTTCTTGCTGTAGTGGCCACGGTTTGGCCAAGCACTGTGTGGATACAGATGTGATTATGTTTTTTCCTTGGAGCGTTTGACTGGTTATGAAAGGCACAGTAATCCATGCCTGAGTTAGGAGGTTGTTCCCATGTAAGCAGAATGGTAGGATTTATACTGAAAGCATAGCTGGAAACTCACCTGGGGTTCTCTGGGAACATTCAAAGTATTTTGTACCAGATCACTGAAGTGGTAAGAGTTTCTCTCAGCTTGGCTAGGTGAAAGGATCGATTCTAAATATATCTTGGCTCAGGAGACTTTCTGCATCCCCTCCCCCCATTATGCATTAGCTCTTTAGAGTTACTGTACAGCATGGCTTAAAATCCAGGAACTGCTGTGCTGTCACATCCATCACCTCCTCTAGCTTGATAGAAGAGGACAGTTGGCCAGCTTTATGGATTTGCTGAACCCTCACGCCTACCCAATGATTGAAAAAGCTTTTGCTTCCAAGGTATATATTTTAAAAAAAAAGTGTAGTTGCTGTATGATCAGTCATAAAAGAGAGGAAATGCTTGCTAATTACTACAGACCATGTTTGTATTCTTTGTTTTTCCTTCCAAGATGTAAAGTTTTGAACAAGTCTCAAATTCTGTGCTCTGCAGGATCTTTTGCAGCAGTTATTAGCCTGCTGCAGCATAATGAGTATTAGAGTAAAGATGCGGCTCTACTGAAATGAGCGGCAGAGAGCCCGACAGGAGGTAGCACTGCCCTGGGCAGACTGTTCCAAGGTCTGAGAGCCCTCTCTGGGGAGAAATATTCCCTAGCATCCAGCCTGAACTTCCTCTGCTTCAGCTTAGAACCATTTCCTCTGTTCCTGTTCCCTTGCCACCAAGCAGCAGAGGCTGCCCCCTCCTCGCTCCAGCCTCCCTTCAGGGAGCTGCAGAGAGCAAAGAGGTCTGCCCTCAGCCTCTTCTTCTGCAACTTGAACACTCTCAGCTCCCTCAGCTCCTCCTTGTAGCCCAGATGTTCCAGGTCCTTCTCCAGCCTCCTTGCTTTTCTCTGGACATGCTCCAACCCCTCCATGTCCTTCCTGGGGTGAGGGACCCAGAACTGAACACAAGACTCGAGGTGTGGCCTCAGCAGCGCTGAGCACAGGGGATGATCCCCTCCTGTCCCTGCTGGCCACAGTGTTTCTGCTCCCAGCCCGAACTCAGTACATGTGCAGATCTGTTAATCACTCTATGTATTCTGAGTGCAGGATCAGGAGCAGATTGCTCATTATCTGGATACTTGGGAAGCAAAGCTGTGCAGGCTGACGATGGAAGGTAGAGCTGAAATTACAAATTAAGAGTTTGGCAAACTGCTGCAATATGAGGTCTCCATTTTGGAGCAAGTTTTTGAAGTCTTTCCCAAAAACTCAGTTCCTTCCTCCAGGCGGTGTGCCAGTGTACTGCTAGCAGGACTTAATAATTAAAAAAGGAGGACCTGGTGAGCTCAGTCCCTTGTCCCCTTTGTCATAATGCTGCTTCTCTGACTTGTTAGGCAAGCTGCAGCCATACTAGCTAGCTTCTAACCCTCTGAGGCTGGGACTCTTGGATAATGTGGCAGCATGAAGCAATATATTAAGTCTGTCCTCTCATCTCATATCCAGTATTTACCACCACCATTTGAGCTGAAATGTATCTTGGAGGTTTTGCCAATTTGTGGGAAGGAAAAATAGGATTGGAACAACCAAAGCAGGTTCGGAGAAACCATCGTCTATGCAAGAACATTTTCGTTTGATCTATGGATAATGCTTCAGATAAGGACTGTTCACAAACCATAGGATTGTGGTCAATATTTGCTATTAGTACTGTACTTTCTAAGAACGCTGGTGGTTTCAAAATGTGCTGCATTTCTTCAGAGTACAGTTGAAAATTTTATTTATTTTCCAGGTTAAAGAAGGCATAAAAAGTAGTAATTGCACCATGCAGGAAGGAAATCATGCTTATGTGGTTTTTCTAAGCTGGTCTCTAGTTAAAAACAACAAAATATTTATTTGGATAGATTTCCCAGCCCTCTAGTAATTGAGAGTGTTCAGATTAGAAATGGGTGTAGAAGACAGTCAGAGGGATTTGGTTATACTGAGATTGTAGGGAGGGGAGTACAAAAAATACTGTGAACTTAAATTGTCAGTCCCAGCTGTGAAATTCCAGGGGATGTGTGTCAGGTGAAAAATTATCTTTTTGGTGCAATATTGCTATGTTTGTAGTCGCAGAAACTTTGCTTAGTAGTAGAAATTCTCAGAAAGTGCCTTCAGAGTTATCCTACCTCAGATAATTGTATTCTGTGGTCTGAAAAACAAGCCTTTAGAAAACATACGGGGTTGAGTGAGGAGGCTTTGTTCGAGACAAGGTTTCCTGTAACAGATTGGCTCAGTTTTGGACACATTCTGCCATCTGTGGGTGGGAGAGTCTGGATCCTGTAATACTAATCGGTTGTTTTTTTCCCCACCTTCTCTGGCACACCTTCAGCTTTAATGAACCCTGAACTGACTTCTGAAACTAGTGTGAAACAATTTATTGACAAACTTGGAATTGTTTGGAAATGGAAATGTTTCCTTTTCTTCGGCTCTTGTGCTTGAGAGTTCTGCCGTGTTGCTGGCAGGGAGAAGTTTAATGGTAGTACTTCCTCACACAGGTCTGGAGCGCTCTTAAATCCTACCATGGAAAAGACTTGTAGCTTGTGTTCTGCATTTAAGAGTCTCAAGGTGAGAAAGTGTCTGTTTCTGTAGAGCAGAGTTTGCTCTGGCCCTTTCTTTCTGTTGTACCTGGAGTTCCATGGACTCAGTGTCTGGTACATCTCCTTACAGTACCTGATTTATCTAAATGGAGGAAGTGGGTGGGCTGATGCTTATTCACAACTTGCCGTTTCACATTGGGGTCAGTGAAACCACAGTAAACCGTACTGTATGCAGGATGGAGGAAGAAATAGAATGTATCCAATATTCCTACCCACAGTGAAGACTCAGCTGCAGCAATGGTCTTTCATGCTCCGGCTATGACAGGGTCAGAGCAAACTCCCCTCCTTGTAGCTGCCTGTTGATCTTACTGCTGTTAAAAACAGTGATCATACAGTAAGAGATGAGCAAGGACGTATGGTAAAAAAGCATGGGCTGTAGGTGGTCACGCTGCCCTGGAGTGATCTGCAAAAGCACCCAAGTGCAGTAAAAGAGCATGGTATTATTCTGAGAAAGAAGAGATGGCTTAGGTAGCGTCATTCCGTGTGAGACTCAGTTCCTCTGACATTTTTTGGCTTTTGAGGTCTTAATTAGTGGTCTTCTCACTTCTCTTCAATCTAGCAAAATAAGAATAGGTATAGTGGCGCATTGGGACTAAAGGACAAAATGGTCTGAGAACAAAGATAAGAATATGGGAGGCTGAGGAAAAAACCTACATGGAGTCTGTGCAGGGGGTTGGATGTCTGCTTAATGGTTTAAACCATAAATATTTCTACACAAAGTAAACTAACAAAGGTGACAGGTTTGTCCTATTTCTAGCCCTTACTCTCACCCAGCTGCCACTGTTGCTGCTGTGTAGCTCTTGGGCCTGTACCAATGGATGTGGCTCTGAGGAGGCAGCATACAGCACGAAATTGTGAAAAGGGGGCTCTTGGCATGAGTGGGATGTGCTTGTAGGCTAAATCCTTTTACTGGGGTTTTCTTTGGTTTTGACATGACTGCTTTCCTCATTCCTGCAATCTTGAATGGCAAAGAGTTTGACACAACAGTGCTGACGTTGGTGAAGACTGAGGTGGCACCACTGAAGTGCACTGACACAGGTATTCAGATACTTCCTTCACCTCTAGGTTTTCTCGGGGCTTCTCAGTTCTATATCATCAAGTTGCTGTGTCTGGTAGCTTACAGTCGGGGCCACCCTCTCTGTCTCTAGGTCTGGGAGCTGCCTTTAAGTTCTGGCTATCATGAAGTACTTTCATAATCAGATTTTCTTACATCTCAGGCAAATGAGCTTCTGAGACTTACTTCAGATTGTTCTCCCAACCAGTCTGGAAGCACCGCTATCCACCCTGGCATGCTAGAAACCCTGATAGTGGTAGGTGTTTTTGTGAAGAATTGATAGACCTGGAAAACACAACATGGGTTAACATTGCTTTGTCACTAGGTAGCATTCCTCTTATTTCATGGTTTGCCTATGCCTGTAGTATTTAAAGGAAAGAATGGCAGGTGTTCTGGCCCTGAAATCCTGGCTCTATTGTCTCAGCTAGGGAAAAGTTATCTGGAAGTTAAATGAGAAGCCAGCACTCATCCTTCAAGTCAGAAATATATCCTGGTGTACCCCAGACAACAAATCCAGCTTTTTTTTCCCCTGTGGTAGGCATCCTTGTCTTCTGACCTGCTCCCTTCTGTGTTTCACCTGCATGCTTTCAGTTCTTGCTGCACTCAGTCCTTTTCTTATTTCTTTATTTCTCCCTTTACTTAATGATTGTAACCATTTCCATCAGGCTACATCTTCATTGGCTAATAGATTTCCGTTCTTCTGTGCCGGGTTGGCTGATTAGCATTGCCCACAAGTAAATGACTTGGTGTGAACTCTAAGATGGACCATACAAGAGACTGTCTTGTTTTGTTTTTTTCAGTCTCATTCTAGTTTTTTAATATACCCTCATACTCTCTGGGTTGGGAAAAAGAGCATGAAGTTGCTGGTACAACTGTTGTCATGAAATACAGGGGTGATGGGGGCTTTGGTTAACTGTTATGGTGGTACTGCAAGGTAATCTTGCTTTACTCTATATTCTGTGGTTAGAAATGTTTACCTTTAAATCAAAGTTCTTTTCCCGGTTTTCCTGATAAGCTGCGTGCTAAATAAATTGGGAATGTAACAGCAGAGTAGTTGAAGAAACCGAAACCGATACAGGCAGTAAATTTTGTGATGTCTGGCTGCTCATACTGTTTTGTGCAGTGGACACTGACCTCTTTCCTCTAACTTCACTTGTGAAAATGGGCTGCTTTGGCTCTGGGTGACCACACTCTCAAGTAGTTCCTCCTTGAATGTAGTTCTGTCTCTGAAATGATGAGTCACCTTTTACCACAGGCAGAGCAAAGGAGTTTTCTGCTCAGCTCTACACCATGCAGAAAACTATAATCCTTTCTCTAAGCTGAGGAGCCAGAAAAAGGCAATTATATGACCATATTTTGCTGCCTTGTTACTTGCTTTTGACAGATGAAATGAGGAGCCACTTCCCACTGGGTCTTTGATGTTACTACCAACTGGATCAGTGTGGGTTATAAAGTGCCTATTTTCCCCTACTCATTCTTTCCCACTGCCTTGGCCCACTGGAGACAAAGAATGCTGTCCTGGATGTCAAAAATTGAGTTGAAAACTACCTCCCAAAACTACCCAGGGAAAAATCTGACAGTGTTACAGCCTTATGGGAGAGGTTTGTATCTGTGAGAGTAGGCTGTCACTTGTTTCCTGGTGCTGCTGCTGTCACATGAGCAGAAAAGTATTGAAACAGCAGCTGTGAAATTCATTGACAACATTGTTTTACTGAATTACCCTTGTGAAAATTTTCCTTCTGTGAAAACTATCTACCTCTTATGCTTTCTTTTCATGCATACTGGAGGTGATAGGGTGCTGGATCACAGGAGGTGTACTACCACCTTTTTTTTTTTTTTTAAGTGACCGTCTTAAAACATAAGTAAAACTTTATCATGTTTGTTCCAGTGATGGTATTGAAAGATTCAGTGAAGGTGTTTTTTTTGTGTATGTAGGATAGAGGAGTATGCTTGGAAGAAGAGCTGAAATGGGTTTGAGAAGAAAATGAAAGGGGTGGAAGTGTGTATAGTTTGGCAGGAGAGATTCAGACTGATTAGTGCTTCTAGCATAATTGAAAAGAGGAGCAAATCATGTTGTAATAGAAATAAGTTGGGTTAAGCAGCACAAAACATGTATCAACAATGCAGTTACTGTGTTGGAAGACAATGGTAAAGTTGAGACTATTTCTAAACCAAAGTTTGCTCAGTAGTTTTCAACTTCTTACTGCAATGGCTAAGAAGCAGGAGTGATGCAGACATACTTGGTATGGTTTACCCAGCCCTCTTAAGATTTGTTAAAACATACCAGTAGGTCAAAGCTTTACACCCCTCTCCTTACCCTGGTGTAGTGCATTTGTTTAGCTAATCCTGTGTCTTTCTGGTGGATGCGTGAGTAATGAAAACACAGCTGTTACCTGGAAACAAGGTCCTTGCAGTAAGGCTTTGTGGGTTTGACAAAGATGCTTGATGATCCTTGAGGTCCCTTCCAACCTTACCATTCTATGATTCTATGATGCTCACTGCCGACTGATGCTTTATTTAGGACTACCTTACATTATTGCCTTACTAATAGGAGAGATAGATTTCTGAAAAACAAAATTTTAGGACTCTGAGATAATCTTTCAACTATGAGTAAATTGTTTTTCACTAGATGTCTCTCTAACATCTGGTGTGTTGGGGAACTTCTCTAATTAAAATTGCTTACTATAGCAGACCACAAAGATCCATGTGGTCTGAGTTTGGACACTTGGCACAGATGTGTCTCTCACCAAGACAGTCTCTTGTGGAGAGTAATTCTGAGCATGTATGCTTATGCTTGGAATCCCCTTCTGGAGGGGCTTTGTCACTTCTGACTGTGGAACCTGGAAAGACTGCTTTCTGAGGTGCTGTGAGTTTGTTTCATCTAAGCCAGCTTTCACCCTAACAATCCATAGAGATGGAGTGAGGGGGAAGGGGGGGGATTTATCCTTGAACATGTGAGGCTGTGATAGTTGTACATCTGTTTCATGCATGCAAGACAGGATTTCCTCTCTAGAAATGTTTGTCACTTGCCTCCAAAGCAGCCTTTCTGTATTTTTATCTTACAGTTTATGGCAGAATTGAAACCTGGCTGGCATCTAATCTGTGAATTCCTTCAGAATTAATTCAGTCCTCTGTTTTACCCACTTAAAAGACTAACCAGTGGTTTGGGGTTCTAGTGCAGGATGGTCTTAGTAACAAAAATCTGTAGCTGCAGGTTTCATTGTTTTCACTGCAGTGCTTTCTCCTTATGAAAGGACCTAGAATATTCTTAGGGACATGTAGTCCAAATCTTAAACATGTTAGTGCAGGTTCATGAGTTGCTAGTGCTTTAGAACCATTCTTAACAGTCTCATGACACCACCAGCAGTCTTAGCTCTATCCTTCCACAGAGCAAGCATCTCCACAGTGACTTCTGATAACAAGGCAGAACTGAAGATCCAATAGTAGCAACCACATGAAGGCTGAAGTATATAATAGTACCTTAGAAATCATAACCAAGTTAATTATGTATTGCTTTGATTATTATGGCAGATTTTTTCTTTATAGTAAAGCATATTGAGGGGGTATCTGATGGAACAGGAGGAAGAGCTGACTTGGTGTCAGATACTGTTGTGTCTACCATATTTCAATGGACCTGTTTCTGTGAAGTCTATTTTGTTTCCAGATCTTTGTTTAAAGAATAAAAGCATCTGAGTTGGCCCTTACTCTAGAAAGCAAGCCCTTGTTCCTCTTGGTGTCACAGATATACAACCATGACTCAGGAAACTGAGAGTCATCCTCTTTGGGATCTGTTATCACTGGCATCTGTGCGCTTCTTAAGGGACTTGATTGCATGAGACTGACATTGGATTTGGTCAAAGCCTGGTGGCTGTTAATCAGAATAATACTTGGACTGGAGAAGATAAAGTGACCACTGCCAAGGCTACTGGAAAAGCTGCTAGCTCAAATCACAAACAAGGATAAGAGGCTCTCGGCTGGATCGTCAGTTCTTTCCCCACATGTGCTTGCTAGGAAATCATCTTTAAATGGTGCCAGCACTAGCTGTGTTAAGTCTTTGCTCTTCGTTCTTTGTGCAGATTGAGACTGGAATGAGGAACTGCAGTTGTATCAGGAGCTCTTTAATGGCACTTCTGTTTCAGCATCTGGTGTTGCCTGGTAACCGAGGAGCATTAGATGTGATGAGAGATCCCCATGGCTGGCACTCGGTGATCTGCAGAGTGTACTAAGGATGCTTTCTGTAAAGCAGACTTGTCAGTCTGCTTTGACTATGGCCTCTGAACTAGCTTCAACAGTCAAAACAGCTGAAATAAAATATACTTTAAACAATTGGACTTGTTCTTGTGGAAATTACTTTTCCACGTTACTGGGATTCTGAAGAGGTGAATGCCAGGACTTGTTGACTAATGACGATTCACTGATAACATGAGTCTTGACTTCTGAATTCATTCATGGCAACAAAGACAAAGGACACAATTAAGAAAAGCTGGTTAGTAGCTGGAGTGGTCTTGCAGGCTGTGCTGTGAGCATGATCCTAGGTGTCAATGAAGTCTCAAAGTCCCAGTCATAGAGTATCCTAAATGTGCAGAGAGCAGATTGCCCACTGCTGCCTATAGCTCTGAGGTGACTGAGAATGCTGTGAAGTCAGTGATCAAAGCAACCCATGCAGTGCTGCCTTTCCTCTTTGCTGCTGCAATGTGGTTTGACTTAAGCAGAAGTAAAAGCATTACACAGGTGGAAACCTGTTTTAAAAAGTACTGAAAATGTAATGATGGAAAGTTTTCTCATCTCTAGCAGTACAAAGTTGGTTGTTTACTTGCTGTAATGTCAGACAGCGTGGCTGAGGACTGCACAAGACGGAGTCGTGTTAAATGATCTTTGAATTTTGTCTTAGACTGTTCGTCTGTCTCATCTTCAAGCCAGTAGGTGCTCGTTTGTCTCTCGTTACCTTGCCCATGCCTTTGTTTATGTGGTGCCTACTTCTTTCTCTGTACTTCAGGAACCTTTCTCACAAGAGCAAAGAACGTGCTACTGGTGATTTCCTGTATTAAGTGGGTTTGCTCTAGCAGTTGGGTCCCCATGCTGTCTGAATGAGCTTGTAATACCTGGCTTGCTTCACCAGGCTGTTCTGCACACTGCCAGTTGACTACAACCCATGCTACAACCTGTAACCTGTACTACAGAGGAAAAAAACAGTTTGAGTTGTTAAGAACAGTGGTAGACAGCATACCTTCATCTCCAGCATGGCTCTGTCTTGCACCAGGGAGAAATTTCTTGTCTGGGCACTGCTGGGACAGGAAAAGGGTGATCCACCACTAACAAGCTGACACACATTCTGCAGTTCCTGCTGAGTCTGCTCTTATTCTTCCCCGACCTGAGAACTAGGCCCAGGATCTTTGTTACCAAGCAGTATCCTTTTTTAAGGCTGTGAATATGGAAAGAGTTTTTGTTTGTGGTTTTTTTTTTTTTTAATCACTTTATGTTGTGTGTATCTTTTAAATCAACAGACCAGAATGAGCATATTTGCTGCCTTGGTAGATAAGTGTTTTGGTGTAGATGCTGCTGTATATTTGTGTCTGAATTTGCACACACACACCCCCTCCTTGCAGAAGGGAACTTGCACACAAAAGTACTAAACAAGAGGCAAAAACTGGTTGCAGATAAAGCTGACAAGCAGATGAGACCATATTGGTTGACATGAGGAAAAATGCATTGGTAGTGTCCTAGCAACCTGGTTTGTGTTCTCCATGAAAGAGGTGTTTAAGATTTCACCTATTTACAAGATTCTTCTTTGAACTCTGTGCAGACTCAAGAGGGGAAGGTTCAAAAATCTGACAGATGTTTGGGAGACTCCTTTTAGTTACAAGTGAGCCTGTCAATGTTGACTGAGATAAGGAGAACTGAAATAGATGCTGGAGAGAGACATGATTCTTAGAATTAACTTTTACAATTTGGGGTTGAAGGATTATTATTATTACAAGGAACTAAAAGGAGAGCCAAGGATGTAGCTAAGGACTCAAGGACTTCCAATAAAAGTAACTCTTCCATTTGTCTTTTTCTCTGGTCTTCTGTCATGGTAATTTATTTTACCTAACCTACATCTAACCAAAGTCCATGAATACAAAAGATCTGTGCAAAGGGTAATTATTTTGTAAGGATATAATACAAATCAAGGTAATTAGATTTAAATAGCCTCTTGCCAGGAAGGTAGGTACAACTCAGCTGCCACATTTGATGCTCTGTTCTGGTGTTGAGCTCTTTTAGGCACAATCTGATCTACCTTGTGAGCAATGAATTTGATTGTGCTTATGTAGGGAAGCAAAAAAGCCCAAACCCATGCTTCCTGGTTTCAGAGTTGTACTTTATGTTTTCAACTTGACCGTACATCTATCTATATATTACTGCATTTAAATTTAAAATTGGATTTCATCACTCTGCCAGCTCTCCAGGCAGAGGGGGTGCATGTTATAAAAAGAAACCTGACACATTTTAGAAAGTTTTTCACTCTTACAATCGTTGAGTGACCTGTGAGTGATGTGTTGTCAGTTCCTTACCTGCTAGAAAGAAAGAGAGAAGTGAGACTTGCCAGAAGAGGCACCAAGGAAACCTCTTCTTGTGCCTGCCCTTCTTCTTGTGTTCTGTTCTACACTGAAGTGTGGCTGTAAATGTCCAGGTGAAGAGAATAGTAACTCTTGGCTTCAAACCCCTCTCTTCTCTGCAATTTGTAAAATGTTAGGAATTTTGCAAAAGAGGCAAGAACCAAGAACTTACCTGTAAGTCTACTCCATTCATAGCTTCACCCACCTCACAGAAACCTTGCATGAAGTAGTATTTCTTTTTTTCTGAGAGAACGAGGAATTTGCTTTGCTTTTATTACAATAACTGCCGTATAGTAACAGATGTGTGCCACTTACTGTGCAGAGGGCTTGAAATAACAATTTCAGCTGTTAGTTCATGGGAGATCTCATTTTAATGACTTGAGAGAAACATGAGAATGAATGCAAGATTTTTTAATTCCTGCCCCTTTCCTGCCTTCCCTTTCTCTGTCCGAGTATCTGTGTTAGCTTGAGACTAATACTTGAGTCTTTTCACTGGGTGCTAATAGTTTTTGTAAAGCTTCTGTCTTTCATAGGTTTTGCTATGATCTATGACTGCTTGGCTGTGTGTTTGGGTTGGTTTTGGGGTGTTTTGTTTCTGTTTGTTTGGTTTTTTTTTAATTCACACACACCTGAAATAGAAGGGAAAACACCCTCTTGTTTCCTAGGAATAGGTCTCTTTGATGATATTAAAGACAGAGTAACTGCATAATGATGGTGCCTTTAACTGTGAAGCCATTGGACTAACAGTAACACAAATGTCTTTGACTTTGTGACCCGTTACAAAGTGGCTGAAAAGGTTTAGCAGTGATGGCTCCCCTAGTTATGGACGTTTAGTAGCCTATTGTATTCTGTTGCTTGATGTGACCTTACTGGCACAACTTGTGTGACCACTTTAAGATAGAGAGGGTAATGAGGTGCTGCTAAAGAAAGGTGGGTACCAGGCCAGAGCCAGACCCTCTGGTTCACACTCATTTTGCAGCTCTCCGGGTATGGAATGTGTGCCTCAGACCAAAGCAGTTTTGAGTTCAGTCTCAAGTTTGTTTTTGTTTAATTCTTGGCTCTGGGCTCATTTACCAGTGAGATGTGGTAGAAACTGGGGAGCTCAACTAAAGAAAAGTTTCTTAGTAATGGGAAAGGGAATCCTGTGGCTGTGTAGTCTTTATGAAATTTGGAATTTGGGATGATGCTGTGGATCATCTACCTGCTTCTGATGGTGACTTCTGCACATAGAGCTTCCATCCAAACACATTGGCACGAAGACTGTACCCAACCCGAGTGTGTATCTGGATTTAAAAAAGAATAAAAATCCTCTAAGCAGTTCAAGAAAAAGACGCTATTACTGGCTTGCTGAGAGAGGATTAATTAGGAAATGCCTTTCCTTATCTGGATTTCTAGAAGTTACAGTGGTTCATGCCCTTTTACCAGAGAGTTATTGTACAGCACGACACTAAGCACTGCATTAAATAATTATGTTGTTATCTGTTCTCTGGGGCTGGGTGTTTTGGTTAAATTAAAAATTATTTGCTAGGCAGCTGTTGACTTGTCAGATGAAGGGATCTGCTTAAAATAACTTGTAACAGAGTGTGTTATGTGTCGATAACTCAGAGTCAGGGAGAAGGCTGACATGAGGAAGGTCTCCAGGAAGGTCTTTTCTGCATAAATACAAGCTTTACTCTGCATACCTTTTATTCCCTCCCTCTCTTCTCTCCAGTACTGATACTCGAAAAGGTGGAAAATGGAGATCTGAGCAACAAGATATTGAAGATCACGGATTTCGGCCTGGCCAGGGAGTGGCATAAAACCACCAAAATGAGCGCAGCTGGGACGTACGCCTGGATGGCTCCCGAGGTCATACGCTCCTCCATGTTCTCCAAGGGCAGTGATGTCTGGAGGTACTGGTTTGACATTAGGTGATTGGTTGCCTCAGGGTATAGACCTGCCAGGAAACCTCTCCTGTGTTTCAGAATGAGTGATGGAGAACTGAGCATTAAAATTCAGGTCTTAAGAGAACGTTATCCACTGGCTCAGCGTCCATCAGGCTCTCAGAATGCTTTGCATTAATTGTGAATGGGGGGGGGGCTTGGGGGCTTCTACTGTAGGAAGTGGTGGAGCAGCTCCTGCACGTCTCTACGTTTTTGTTGTTCTATAAATTTACATTTGTATTATCCTAGGATTCACAATCCCAGCTCCCTCTGCTTCATCTAACAGAAGCTTTATGGGCTCCTTCGACTGTTGGCTGACACAATCAAAGGCCACGGAAAAATCTATGAAGTACTTACAACTGCTACACTTCTACCATTGAGAAGGAGTTTGTTTTGGCTGTAATCTGTCACTGGTCTGTATGTGCACAAGCACATTGTACCTAATCAAACTCCCTGTGCTGTTATCAGCCCAAAGGCAACGTTTTTTCATTTTCATAGTAATCTTTGCAATTATTTCCACCCCTTTAATCTTTCAAATAAAACAATGTCTTCTCTAGTTCTATCCTGGTATGTAATCCAACAGTAGTAATTTGCGTGTGTATATTGTCGTTTACATGCATTCAGAGAGTTTTTTGAGAAGAGGAGCTCCTTTGGCAGGAAGGAGTGTAGAGAGTGACCCACAGACTTCCAGAAATTGAGTCTGAATATAACCATGAAGTGAACTGGTGAATCAGGAGTTCAGTCAGTTGTTCTAGCACAGTGGCTTCCCTGGATGTTGTGTCACATGGAGGTAGTACTAGATGACATAGAAAGAGTTTTGTTTTTCCTGTGAGGGAGAGGTATTTGAAATGCCAGGGGACTTTGCCTCTAGAGCAGTAAGATTCTGTCACTGACCAGTAATGCTCCCACACAAGTGTGTGCGTGCTGTGAACTCTGTCAGGATAAAGAAATATCCCAGCTGCCACAAGTTGTCTGCTCCTGCAGCAGAGATTTGTCATGGGGATTTTAATTTTCCTTATCCAGTTTTGCTGATTAGTCTGTGAGCTGATATTTTGCACACTGACGGTGTGGATAAAATTCTGACTGTAATTATAGGTGGTAGCATCTGTAGTTAATCTGAGATTAATTGAACATGAACCAGGCTCTTATTCTGAGTGATGTCTGGTAGGAAGGAAAACCTCAAGGCTGTGCACCTTCTCTGTGCACATGGCACTTAAAGGCAATGCGCTGGTTTGAGGTTAATTGGAATATTTTAATGAAAAAAAAAATTATAGGCTGTGAAAAGAAAACATTATGGGGGAGAAGGAGAAGGGAAAAGTGGAATAATTTCTCTGCTCCTTGTAGCTGTACCAATCCGGGCATGCTCTGAACGGATCAGTAGATGTTCTGTACCAATATGACCTCATTTTAAAAAAGAGAAGACTTAATAGGTCAGTGGTGATTTTCATGAAGGGAGCTCAAGTCCCTTTCTTACCTGTGCAGCAGTGCCAGCTTGGTCACTAAGGACTGTGAATCACATCAGAACTGAAGATTTGCAAGTAATTGAAATGATTTTTTAGTTTTTCATAGTAGTGTATTTCTATTTTTCAGATGCCTTTCACTTTCTGATTTTATGACTACCAGTCGTTTTTGAAAACAGGCTAGTTCCTCTTAGTGCTCTTCTTTAAGCAGAGGAGCAGCAGCATTGCAGAATCGCAGAACATTAGGATTTGGGAGGGACCTCACAATATCCTCTAATCTGAGCCCCCCTCCTCCAGGGCAGAATCACCTAGAGCAGGTCACATGGAAATACATCTAGGCAGGTTTTGAATGTCTCCAGAGAAGGAGACTCCACAACCTCTCTGGGCAGTCTATCCGTGTTTTGTCACCTTCACAGAGAAAAAACTTTTCCTTATGCTCATGTGGAACCTTCTCTGCTCCATCTTGCACCCATTGCCCCTTGCCCTATCATTTGACCTCTCTGAGAAGAGCCCAACTCTGTCCTCCTGATACTCACCCTTCACATGTTTGTAAACATTAATGAGAGCTGTTAAACTGTTTCTGAATAAACCTCTCTCTGGTGGCCAGGACCTGGAGTCACAGCTCAGTAAGCTGAAATGAGCGTGGTGTTTGAGGCACGTATGCAGAGGGTGAGTACTTGTCAGTGCAGTCACCAGTAGTGTGTCAGCGATTGTACTCGTTGGGCTTTACAAAAGCAGTCATGGACATGTGTAATAAATCCTGGTCAACCCAAGGATGCAACTCAAAATTCTTAACAGGATGAACTTTTTTATCCTATTAGACAGCCTTCCTCTTGTCCACTTCAGCCTCTTGGTTAATCACTTGAGTTGATGGATGGTTTTTTGCCTGACAACCTTCCGGCTAGGCTTTGCAGCATCCACAGAATTGGCTGTCTCTGTCTCCTCTGTCTCTAGTATTCACAAACCCTTTTATTTCAACACCTTTTTCTTAAAGCTTGTTAGACTAATACTGCTGGCTGAATTGTTGCTCAGCTGTTTAAAGAAAATCACATTCTGCTTGTGTTCTCACTGCATAAACAGATAAAGAAGATGCTGAAAAAGATGCTTGCTGGGACTGAAATTTCCTGAGTTAATCTTACAATGAATAACTGCTTCATGCAATTCCTTTAAAACAGTTGTCAAGATCTGTCTAAAAAAAATTTAAATTTGTTGTTGTTATTGTTTGGATGTTTTGCTTTTAGATTTTGGATTTTTTTTTTTTTTTTTTTTGAGGGTTGTTTTGGTTTGGTTTTTTTTGGTTGATTGATTTTGACCTCAACACTGTACAGGAGGGTTGGTAAAGGAAATTAGGAGGCTGAGAATGCTCCTACACCCTGGTGTGTATTACCAGAGTCTGGGCCACTGTAGAGCTTGTGTATAACAACAGTACTTAGTACATCTTGCTAGTGAAAGTCTGATGCTTTGAAATTTGCTATGTTGCACTGAAAAGCTTTAGATATATAGAAGAACCTTGTGCTTACATTGCACAGAGGGCAAAGAAGCTATGGTTTTATTTAAGTATGTCAGTTCCTGTAAATCTGTTAATGTGTTTGAGAGTAGTTATGTATTTGCTTTGGATTTGCAGGGGTGAAGTTGAGGCACAGATGCTGCAGCTTATCCAGCACAGTACAGCAAGCCAATGTTAGCAGACATATAATTCAGATTGCCCTGTCACTACACTTAACTGCTGAAGTCGATTCCAGTTTACTGCACACCTCCTTTTTGGTTTGTGCTGTTTAAAAGGCAAAAGTCAGTACAAGGGGCATGAGGAATGTAAAACCACCACACAACCTTCATCTCAGCTCTCAGTGTTCCAACATTTAGAGGAGTTTGAGATTTGTGTGCTCTTGAGACAAGTGAAGTAATTAGAAATTACCTGGGGGACCTGATAGTAACCTTCCAGTATCTGAAGGGGGCCTACAGGAAGGCTGGGGAAGGATTATTTACAAGGTCCTGCAACGACAGGACAAGGGGCAATGGGCTTAAACTGGCAGAGGGGAGATTTAGACTAGATGTTAGGAGGAAGTTCTTTACAGTAAGGGTGGTGAGGCACTGGAACAGGTTGCCCAGGGAGGTTGTGGCTGCTCCCTCCCTGGATGTGTTCAAGGCCAGATTGGATGAGGCCTTGAGTAACCTGTACTAGTGGGAGGTGTCCCTGCCTATGGCAGGGGGTTGGAACTGGATGATCCTTGAGGTCCCTTCCAACCTTGCCATTCTATGATTCTATGAAATCTAATTTGGTTAGCACATTGAGATGTTTCAGGCATTTGGTGATTGGTGTAGGAGCTTCAGTCATTAGAATATTTAATTTGAATCAAATGTGGAGAAGCATTTCCATCCACAACTTGTGAGCCTCTGCAGTCTTCCACCTGTGGTGAAGCAGTGCCAAGACTTTAGTACCTGGCAGAGAAGTTTTGACTAGGAACTCAAAGGGGAGAAGCATATACAGCTGCCAGCTGTGAAATCAACAGGAATTAGATCCATAGAGTCATAGAATAGTTTGGGTTGGAAGGGACCCTAAAGATCAGAGTTCCAACCCTCCTGACATGGGCAGGGACACAAAACATCATCTCTGGAACTGGCAGTCCAATAATATGCAGGACTGCTAATAGCCATTGCAATGTAATGAAGCTGCTTTTCTGAACAGTAGTAGTCTGGGTTTTGTTGATACTGAGTTCTCCTTGTTGGGCTGTAACAGCTCACTTCACATAGAAAGTGCTGAACCTAGGGAGGTGGCTAAGAGGAACCTGTGGCACAGATGCTATTCAACAGCCACAGTGAGGAGAAATTACTGAGTATTTTTCAAAGTTCACAGACTTAGAAGGAAGGTGGCAAAATCCCATATGAAATGCAGCCTCCCTCTCCCTGAAAATCCAATGTGTAGGATTGAACCTGATGTTAAATGGCTTAAGGGATTACCGGACCCTGGGAGATGGTTAATTATTCATACAAGTGTCAGTTGCCTCGGACACATGCTCTGTATCACATGGTTCATTTTGTAATTACAGTCCAAAAATTACTCCTGGATGCTGGAAAAATAAATGAGCTTGATGGGGTTTTGTTCATCCCTGCTGAGAATGAGAGGCCCTTGTTTCCTTCTTACTATGCCTCTTTTGTGTGTAAATCTCTTCTGCCACTGGCCTTTTCCTTTGTAGTTCCCAATCCCCTATTCGAGAGTTCATGGAAAAGTCTGCTCAACACCTCTCTAGCTGTTCAGTCCCTTGGGTGGGTGGCTGTTCAAGTGCTGCACAGTAGTGTTTCCCCAGTTTAGTGGGAGCAGCATTCCCAGCAGTGCAGTGTCAGTGTGCAGGAGGTGGCGTTTGCTTGTGTCAGGATGAGCTTTCCTGCTGTGTGTCCTTCTGGAGTCCTGGCAGAAGAACCAACATGCCCATTCTCTTGTCTTTCAAAAATTACTGTGCAAAAGAAATGCTTTAAACACCTCCAAAGTGCTTTCCCAGCCCTTCCCTTGAGAGAAATATCTAAGATGTGCTTTATCCAGTACTAGTGGTGAAGTACACAGGCTTTGGTGGGTTTTCCTATGTTTTGGTATCCACACTGCGTTCAGACAGAGAAGTAGTATGAATGATAAATCAGATTTAGGCAGGACATATGTATAGGCTGTCCAGTATTAATTTTCTTTGGATGTCTTACGAACCCTAGGAGGCCAGCCTGAGTAACCTGATCTAGTGTGAGGTGTGCCTTGCCCATAACTTGGGGCTTGGAACTAGGCGATCCTTGAGGTCCCTTCCAGCCCTGGGAAGTTTTTAAACTGTGGAGTTTCTTTTCAAATTAGACTTTTAAGAGAGTAAGAAATTGAGATGGGAAGAAATAATCAATTGTCATTATAATACCAAGAGTATGAATTGTGTAGGAAAAATGTAGGAGATTGTCTAGGTGAAAAGATAAATTTTTCTTAATAAAGTAAATTAACAGTGATAGTGACAAAGGTGGAATCCCTAGTGGCTGAAATCCCATCTCTGAAGAGAGAAAGTAGTAGTAAGACTGCCCAGCTGATGCAGCACTGCTTGCAATGGATCTGAAAGACCTGGCAGGGTTGGGAGGAAGATTACAAAAGCACAGGTTGTGAATTATCTCCCAGATAGATAGGGCAATTGTTGCTTTGAAATAAGAAGGGATTTATTTTTTAACTTCAGAATTGACCATTTCATGGAGCAGCTATTCAGGGAGTCACTAGGAGGAGCAGCAGTTTGTCATTTGGTCTCCAGGTATGCTTAGGAGGCCTTCAAAATTGTACTGTATGGCCATGGTCAAAATATTCAGTATCTTTCAAAGAGCAATTAAGATTATTCCATTACAATACTGCTTAATATTAAGTTGATAAATGAGAACTTTGTGGAATTTTGTGTAAAAACAACAAGGGGAATACAGAATTTGGATACATTTTAAGGACACTATGCTAAAATCTCAGAGTATATATAGGAATGTATAGGAAAGACTTGAAACAAATCAAGGAGACAGTGTAGAAGAGACCACCAGAAGACATCCTTCCAAAAGTTGAATTAGTATCCAAATGGGGATAATTAAGCAAGGACTTAAGTGCTGGCAAGTTGAATGCAAAACTGATTCTTGGGAGAAGCATAAGAATAGATCAGTTGCTTTCAAATGCAGCAGAGGTGAGAAGCCTGCAGGAGAACACTCAGCCCAGAAGTGACCAAGATAGGACTGTGAAGAAGATAAGAGTGAAGTACTGCCCACAGGGATGTTAAAACTACCTTATAAAATGAACACTAGCAAATTGCTGGCATTTACACTAGCACTCAGGTTTTCTACAGGAACACTGAGAGCCAGCTGAGTTAATAGCTGTGCTTTGTAATCTGTTGCTTAGTGCTGCCTTAATACCAGAGACATGGAAGGCAGCAAACACGATGACAGGTCTTAAGAGAGCTTCCTGAGGATCAGCGAGTCTGATTTTTTCAGTTCTGCTAAATGGTGGAGTGGGGAGCTGGTGGACGTAGGAGAGTATATCTGGGGAAGAGTCAGCTATTGTGAGAGGAAAATGTGAACAAGTGAAAACTCTTGAAGGAGGACCTGAATATGTGGAGAAGTGGTAGAATTGCTTACACCATGTTTGGATGTATAAAAACTCTCAATAAAATCTTCAGTCAAAAGCTTTCACAATAAATTGACGTGGGAAAAGAGGGGAAGTCTGTTTCTCATCATTTAGTCAATCATGGTGGGGAATTCTGTGTTCAGCATAACCACAAGTGATTTGAAAAAAAACATAAACTGTGATGATACACTTTTTTTTTTTTTTTTTTAATGTTCAGGATAAAAAAAATACTGTAGAGAACTGAGGACAAGTTTCACTGTACTGAATGATAAAACAGACAAAATGGTGATAGAGATGGTAGCTGTGGGAGAATTCCACATGTACAATAACAGGATCTACATTTTACTATTATGATTGAATAAAAAGCTGTTGGAGTTACTGTGAGTAAGGTGGCTCACCTTGTAAGGAGTCGGAAAAGCAAGTGGTAAAGTTGAAAGAAAGAAGAAAACAGGAAATACAGTATCTCCTTAAGTCTTTGAAGCATGGTGTGATTTTGGTCATTTCAACATAAAAACATTTAGATGGAATGAGATGGTACAGAAGATGTCAAGGTCAGTGGAAGATAGGAAATGGTTTCTATTCAGGAGAGTAAACCCACTAGAGCTTAACTTGTTTAGGATTTTGGAGGCTGGAAAGAAGATGATCTAGGCAGAGTGTAGTGGACACCTGTGAAATCATGGATGGTGTGGCAGGAGCTGATAGGGAACGTATGCTCGCTCTCCCTCATGTTGAAAGAACTACAGGGAAGCAAGTGACAAGTGCAAAACAAAAAAGTGGTTTTGGCCCTGCATCATTAAATTTGTGGAACTTGCTGTCACAGAACATGGTTACAGAGTTCAGAAGAGTGAAACATTAACAGGAGAAAAACCTGTCACTAAGGATGCAAAAGCTGTCCCTGGCTCAGCTTTCCTGGAAGCAGCAATAATATTCTGAGGAGATATTGTTTGTTCCCAGTTTCAAGAGAGGAAATTGTTTTTGCCTATGAAGTGAGAAGAGCCTCTTAGCCGGGCTTTGTTAAAAAGGCAGGAAAAGTAAGAGACATCACTCTCCTGGCAGCCGTGATGAGCCTGACCAGACAGCTGCAGTTTATGCAGCACGCCAGGCTCACCCCAGTAGTTCAGATGCTTTGCTGTTGCTGAACCAAGAATGTGTCCGAGTGCCACACCTGTTCTCTTTTCTGTTCTCTCCCCGGGTAGTTACGGTGTGCTGCTCTGGGAGCTGCTGACAGGAGAAGTACCGTTCCGAGGAATTGATGGCCTTGCAGTAGCATACGGTGTTGCCATGAATAAACTGGCCCTGCCGATCCCTTCCACGTGTCCAGAGCCCTTTGCCAAACTCATGGAAGGTAAGCCAACTGTACTGGGAGGACAGACCCCGGCCCTTCTGCAGGGTTGCTGAGCCTTGCCACCTCCTGTTGGTTTTGGTGCTGAGGAGCACAGACCTCTCAGATGCCTTCATTCAGTGCTGCTAGGCTTGGCTGCGAGTTTGCTGTGACAGTTAATCTCTTGCATGAGTAGTGTGTGAAAGAAATTTCCCTGCCTGTTTTTATTGTGGGTATCACCTGCCTTGCTGTTTTCTAGTAGTGTGGACTGCCCAACATTAAAGCTTCACAGATTTTCGTGTAGTTTGAGGTCTTTGACTTGTTTTGAAGCTTGTAGCCTGAACAACTTGCTCGGCATTGTCAGGCTGATTTGAAACAAAACTTTATTCTACTGACGTTTCAGGGAGAGGGTTTAAATCTGGCTTTGACGTTTGAAAACAGCCTGAGTTTTCTGTCAGAAGGATTTGATTTTCTGCTTTGTGCCCAAGGTGGGATACGTATGGGTGAAGTGAATACAGAAATTTATCATCGGAGCTGCTGTGCTTATTAGAAAGGCTTCCATGAGGTAGCTTTTGGGATGTACCTATGTGACCTGCTCTGCTGGCTATTGCTATTACTTACTTACCCCCTGAGCTTCAGTTGTCCCTCCTTACAAAGTAGCACCTTTAGTGGTTTTTTTTCAGTGTTCCTATTCCTGAGGTTTTCCACAGAATCATAGAATGCCAGATTGGAAGGGGCCCCAAGGATCACCTGGTCCAACCTTTTTAGGTGATAGTATGAGATGGCCAGCACCCTGTCAGGCTGAGTCTTAACACTGTCCAATGTAGGGGAATCCACTCCTTCCCCTGGGAGATGATTCCGAAGTCTAACTGTTGTCATGGTGACAAATTTTCATCTGGAGTTCAATTGGAATCTCCCCAGGAGTAACTTGTAGCCATTATCCGTTGTTGTTTTACTTGGCTCTTTGTGAAAAGGAAGTCTCCATCCTCCTGATAGCCACACTTTTTTGTACTGGTATATGATAATGAGGTCTCTTTTAAGCCTTCTCCTCTTCAGACTGAGCAAACCCGGTTCTCTTAGCCTGTCCTCACCTGGCAGGTGCTTATATACAATAATAATATTTGTAACCTGTCTGGCATAAGGAAAAACGGAGGTAAAGAAAAATCAGGTGTGAGAAGCCAAAACAGGACATTGAGGTGCTGAAGAGTGCCCAGAGAAGGGCAGTGAAGCTGGTGAAGGGTCTAGAGCACAAGACACAAGGAGTGACTGAGGGAACTGGGGTTGTTTAGGCTGGAGAAAAGAAAGCTCAGGGGAGGCTTTATTACTCTGCTCTGCTCTTTACAACTACAGGAGGCTGTAGCAAAGCAGGGGTCTCTTGTGACAGGATGAGACAGAATGACCTCAAGTTGCGCCAGGGGAGGTTTAGGTTGGATATGAGGAAAATTTTCTTCTCTGAAAGTGTTGTCAAGCACTGAAACAGGATGTCCAGGGCAGTGATGTAAGTCATCATCCCAGGAGGTAGGTATTTAAAAGATGTGTAGTTGTGGTTTAGTTGTGACTTCACAGAAGTACTGGGTTAATGGTTGGACTTGGTGACCTTAAAGGTTTCCTTCAGCCAAACCAATTCTACGGTTCTATGTTTTACAGTCTTAGTTAGCAAAGGATGAGTCTGAACACAAAACTGATATTCTGTGGCCTCTGGTGGTGTTTTTAGCCCCAAGAGAGGTGTTTGATTCAAGCAAGAAAGTGTTTCCTCTTGATTTCTCAGGTTTTAGAATGCCTTTGCATTTTGCTAGCCTTTTCTGTAGGCTACAGGCACAGTTACGTTAAATCAGAGAATTTCAGTCTTGGCTGAAACCAGAATATCCTATGAGGTAGCAAAGAGCAGCAGAGTTGCAGGCATAGCTTGGAAGCAATGTAAAGCAAGAAACTACATTTAAAAGAGGCAGTGGATCTAGCAGCTCTAGTGTGGTGCTAGGGCAGTTTGTTTTGCCATGGTTCCATAGAACAAGGACCATGAGTTTCTCGAGTGTGAGTGAGGTATCTGCTGCTGGAATTAAAAAGAATCCCTCTCTTGGGAAAGTCAGGCAGAGGCACACGGCCTGAGCTTGAACCCAGCAGCACAGGGGTGAGCACCCACACAGCTTCGGAAGGCTTGGCTTCTCCAGGTGCAGGGGGAAGAAGAGAACGAGGAAACAATTACTTTCTGCTGCTTCAGAACTTGTTTTTTTCAAACAGCCTGTTTCCCATCTGGAGTGAACTCTTGTTCCCCTTAATGTTACTTTTAGTTTTGAATTACTGCCTTGGTGGTCTTCAATGGGACAACAAAGCTGAACTTTCCCTCTTCACAGAAAAGACTTGTATGTTACAACTGTCCTCATTAGTGTCAAATAATGGCAGATCCAGGCCTGGGAAAAGAAAAGCCACGGGCCACCTGCATAGTTATCCTGCTCACTCATTCATGCATTTGGCTGGCTGAAGCATTTTGTTTTACTTTGGGTCATGTTTGCTTTGCTGTGCTTAAAACCTGGGGTAAAGAGGCAGGGATTATGGTGCTGACGGTCCAACCTTATCACTCATTGCTGCTAATGGGTCAGCAGCAGGGGACCTTCGGAGCACTCTCTGACGTCC
Source organism: Eubucco bourcierii (assembly GCA_013396675.1). Lineage (NCBI taxonomy): Eukaryota > Metazoa > Chordata > Aves > Piciformes > Ramphastidae > Eubucco > Eubucco bourcierii. Next base: position 7,643 of record VWZE01006468.1, on the reverse strand, counting down.
TCAGCTCTCCATCTTGCTAAGAGAAGCGATTTGAAATCCCTCAACAGAAACGTCTTCCAGCCTGTGCCTCCTGGAATCTGACCAGATGCTTAAATACCAGCATCTTGGTACCAGCAGTTTGGAAACCAAAGCTTGCAAATGCAAAACCTCAGCAGTGCTAACCTCGAAGAGAAGATGTGGATGATCAACCTGCAGCAACTGCACAGATACTGTGAAGCGTTGCTTAGTTTTGATTACAGATGCTCCTGGCTGTATTTCCAGCTGTCCCAGGTTGAGAACTATAGGGTTAAAAAAATCCCCTAGGGACTAGAAAATTGTTACTGAATCCCATACCTCTGGTCTCTCTCTATAAACCCCCTTCGAGGCCAGCTCAGGCTGCTTATCTCCCCCTCCAGCCCCTGGCCAGGCAGGAGCTGCTCTTGCTGGGACAAACACTAAGGAGCAGGTCTGGTGTGGGGCATGCAGAAGCTTTTCTGTAGGGCTGCAGAGGGAGGGAGGACTGGAGTGCTGGGGAGTACAGATTCAGTTTTGGGCTGGGGAAAATCCAAGGGAGTCGCCACGGATGTTGTGTCTGCTTTGTGATTTCTGTGTCTCTCTTGCCAAAGCTAATTCTGTTTGCTCTCCACTTCATTTGAGAACTTCATTCTGTCACTCTTTAAAAACCATGACACTAGCCACAAAACTCATGAATGCTTTTAGGACATCACCCCCAAATGTTTCTTTTTAAGACTATTTGTTTTTTTCCAAGTGTATAAGGTCTAGGAAAATTTAGAACATTGTTATAACCCTTGGTTCACACTGCAGAAATGTGTTTTGGATCCAGTGACCATTGAGACCAGCAATAGTACAAGCATATTGAGAAAGGCCTTGTGTTGTTTTCTTACAGTCATGCACAAATTCCTTAAAATAGATTTGAATGAGAAGTTCTTCTATTTGGTTCTTCTCAAATGTTGGTATGCAGCACTCTAGCAGGATATGAACGAGAACCTGAGTAAGTACCAGGACAGGATAATATGGAAGGAGAACATTTTTCTGCAGGAGGAAATGTAATGGTGAAAAAAGAGAGAGGATTTGAGTGAGAATTTGCTGTTCAAGTGTTAAATCAAGAATTTTGACTTACTGGCTTTTAAAAAATCTGTTTTTAATGGCTTTGTAGCTGGATGTAATTGCTTCCTACCATTTTTTGTTTTCATTGTTCAATTCCCCTCACTGTAAAAGGAGTTGGGTTTTTTTTTTGGTTTTTTTTTACTATCCCTGGTTGAGTTGCGTCATATGGTGAGAGGGATACCTTAAATTCTGCTTTTTCGGAGCTCTCTAACTGGGTAAGTCATTGCATTAGACTGTAAATGAAAAGCTTGTTTCTGTGGTCTCTCTTAAAAGCAAAAGAAAAGACCTGATAAACAATTTTCTCTCAATAAAAAAGAACCCTCCAAAATAAGAGAAGTCCTAATGCAGTATTTATGTTATTATTTACTTGGATCTCCTATTTTCACTGAAGTTGTACCCAGTTTGCTTTGCAGGGGAAGAGATTCACAGTGACTCACTTAAGAGTTTGGCATTAGAAAGAGCACTGATAGCTACCCTCCCACAGTAAGGCGGTTAACTTTGCAGCCTAAGTGTGATCAAAGAACTCTTTGCAAGAACCTTGCACAGTATTTCCACTCTGTTAGTAAACCTCTGCTTTCCTTGTCCTATTTCTGCAACAGAACCTAGAGACCAGGTGGTTCAAGGTCTCAAGTGAGGTTCAATGTCATCTAAGTGTGACAGGAGGAATTCTGTCCTTGGACAGTCCATGCAAGTGGGAAGTGGGAAGGAAGGGGTAGTCTGCCCATGCCACTCTCAGCCACTGGGGATCAGTAGAGTCCTGCTCATCCTCTCAAACCTTCATACTAAGAGATGCTGAACAGTTGCTTGTCTTTGTTCTGTCCTAGATTGTTGGAACCCTGACCCACACTCACGACCTTCTTTTGCCAGTATCCTAGACCACCTCACTGCCATAGAAGAGTCTGGTTTCTTTGAAATGCCCAAAGATTCCTTCCACTCCCTGCAGGAAGACTGGAAACAAGAGATCCAAGAGATGTTTGATCAGCTCAGAGCCAAAGAAAAGGTAAGTAGAGGAAAAACTCTCTGTGCTTGTGCTCTCTGAGTCCTAATTTTCCCGTTTCATAATTCATATGGGATCATTGTTCAGTACATCCCAGAGTTAATTTTGTATGTGCTTTACTAGAGCTTGTAATAAGTCCCTGATTCAATGCTGCACACAAGAGCAGAATTGTGAGTAAAATAAATACCTTCATCCTGAGCTGCTACTCTTTCCCATATGGCAATGAGCTTCCATTACACACTGTGCTAACTGCTATGATGAGTTGCCTTCGTTGTTTAATGCATATGATGTAGCTATTTCATGGTGAGCATCTGAATTGACAAGCTGAGTGTTAACTGTTAACAGAAGAAGCTGAAAAGGTAGTTTTGTCATATATATTGCAGTAAACATTGCAGCTTTGATTCTGTCAGGTTTGTGGTTTTGAGCACAGCTGAAGCAGAGAGACTTTGATAAATGTGAGTGTTACCAGGGGGATGGTAACAATTGAAGTCCACGTGGGTAAATAGCAGGAAACAAAAATGCTGACAGAAATAATAGAGCTGTGTGACCATCAACCTCAGAGCAGAAGTGGAAAAGCTGAAGTGTTCTTCAAGTAAACTTGCAGAAAGCATAGCTTGCTACATGATCTCCTTCTATGATCAGATGACCTGCCTGGTGGATGTGGGGAGGCCTATGGCTGTGGTCTACCTGGACTTCAGGAGGGCCTTTGACACTGTGCCCCACAGCAAACTGCTGACTAAGCTGTCAGCTCGTGGCTTGGATGCCAACACTCTGTGCTGGGTTAGGAACTGGCTGGAGGGCCGAGCCCAGAGAGTGGTGGTGAATGGTGCCACATCCAGCTGGAGGCCGGGCACTAGCAGTGTGCCCCAGGGATCAGTGCTGGGCCCCATCCTCTGTAACATCTTCAGTGATGATCTGGACAAGGGCATCGAGTCAGGCACCAGCAAATTTGCAGCTGACACCAAGCTGGGGGCTGATGTTGCTGGGTTGGAGGGCAGAAGGGCTCTGCAGCAGGACCTCGACTGCCTGCACAGATGGGCAGAGTCCAAGGGGATGGAGCTCAACAAATCCAAGTGCCAGGTGCTGCACTTTGGCCACAACAACCCCATGCAGAGCTACAGGCTGGG
>VWZE01006465.1:11333-27078 GCA_013396675.1 Eubucco bourcierii | reverse complement strand
GGCTGCCCAAAGAGGCTGTGGAGTCTCCTTCTGTGGAGCCTTTGCAGGCCTGTCTGGATGTGTTCTGTGTGCCCTGAGCTGGATTGTCTGCTCCTGCTCTGGCAGGGGTTGGACTGGATGAGCTCTTTGGCTCCCTTCCAACCCCTGACATCCTGTCAGCCTCTGATCATGGAGTTATCTGGGCTGGAAAATCCTTCTAAGATCACTGATTCCAACTATCAACCCAACACCACCATGGCCACTAAACCATGCCCAGCACTGCCAAGTCTACACACACCAGGGATGGGGAATCCACCACCTCCCTGGGCAGCCTGTGCCAATGCCTGACCACAGCACCCAGTTCCCAGAGTTGAGTGAGGATCCAGTTGGTTTTCCAGCATGAGGATGGGCTCAGGGGTGAAGACATGAGTGAAGGGGCAGAGTGCCCCTTTGGTGGGCTGCTGGAACAGGTTATCCAAAGAGGTGGTGTCAGCCTTTCCCTAGGCAGAAAGAGAGGGCAGCTTTGCTCTGCTCTCCTCAGACCCCAGCTGCAGTCCTGGGTGCAGTTGTGGAGCCCCCAGCACAGGAAGGCCATGGAAGTGTTGGAGGCAGTGCAGAGGAGGCCACCAAGATGCTGAGAGGGCTGCAGCAGCTCTGCTGTGAGGACAGGCTGAGAGAGNCTGGGCACCTTCCAGCACCTCAACATCTTTCTTAAACTGAGGGGCCCAATTTAACATGGAGGTGGCCACCAGTCCCAGTGTGTGATTATGCAGTACACCACGGACACGAACAAGTTTAATGCTGTAATGACCTGAAAAGATGGATGAAGGCATCAGCCTGTACTGACAGGCCAGACCACAGCCACTTCCCATTCTGCTGCAGCAGTACACAAGTTTGCTCCACTCTTCTCCTTTCTTTGCCCTTCAGGTCCCCAGGATCTTAGACATTGGCACAGGTTGCCCAGGGAGGTTGTGGCTGCTCCCTCCCTGGAGGTGTTCAAGGCCAGGTTGGAGGAGGCCTTGAGTGCCCTGTGCTAGTGGGAGGTGTCCCTGCCTATGGCAGGGGGTTGGAACTGGCTGAGTTTTGAGGTCCTTTCCAACTAGAATCTATGAGGTCCCTTACAATTCTATGATTCTATGATTCTGCCCTGCCCCAGTTCCAGAGGGACACAGAACTGCTTGAGGCTGTGTCCTCTTCTTCTGGCCCTGGCTGCCTGGCAGCAGAGCCCAACCCCAGCTGGCCACAACCTCCCTTCAGGTAGCTGCAGAGAGCAATGAGCTCTGCCCTGAGCCTCCTCTTGTGCAGGCTGCACACCCCCAGCTCCCTCAGCCTCTCCTCACAGGGTTGTGCCCCAAGCCCCTCCTCAACCTTGCTGCCCTTCTCTGGGCAATTCTCTGCACCCCTGCTCACACTCCCAGAGCCATGCACACAGCAGCTGTGGGCACAGCCCCGCTCCATGCCCAAGCATCCTGCTCAGCAAAGAACCCTTCCCTGGTAAGAGATCCTGCAGGCCTGGTGGGGAGGAGCCAATGTGGAGGTGAAGTCATGTCAGCAAAGCAGGGGCAGGCAGTGCTGGGGCTCAGAGCAAGGTCTGGTGCTTGCTGCTTGCCCAGATGGCAGGTGGCAGGCAGGGGGTGGCACGTGCCCGGATCCAGCCCACGCTCACACAAAGGTCTGCCAGCTCCTGGCGCCGGCTGGCACACGTGGCACTGCACTTGAGCAGCCTGCACCACCCAGCTCCCTCCAGGCTCCATTTGCTAGTGATCAGCAGTCACCTTCCCCCCATAAAGCACCATCCCTGGCACGGTAATGAGGCTGGCAGCAGCTCCCACACCCCCCACATCCCATAACCAGGCTGTTTACTCACACATTAAACAAACAGATGGGCCCTGGGAATTAGAAATGGCCACTTGTCCCATCAAGCCATATCAATTTCCATATCATTCCTCCCTCAGGACAGGCTCTAATTGCTTCCTGAGTGATCCCAGCTCTCCTCTTCATAGTTTTCCCTCCCAGGGCCAGAGAGGTAATTAATTACAGAGGTGAAACCTGCATCCCTGTGCTCCCTCCCAGTGTTTTAACTCCTGTTCAGGCCTCCTGGATTCCCAACCAAACCTTCCCTGGCCTCTTCTCAGCTGGAGTTTGCTTCAGTGGTTGCAGTAGGCTGAAGCTGATGCTTGTCACCCAAAGCATCACAGTCTCACAGTATCACCAAGGTTGGAAGAGACCTCAAAGCTCATCCAGTCCAACCCATTCCCACAGCCCTCCAGACCAGACCATGGCACCAAGTGCCACGTCCAAACCTGCCTTCAACACCTCCAGGGACGCTGACTCCACCACCTCCCTGGGCAGCCCATTCCAGCAGTCAATGACTCTCTCAGGCAACAACTTTCTCCTCACCTCCAGCCTAAACTTCCCCTGGCACAGCTTCAGACTGTGTCCTCTTGTTCTGCTGCTGCTTGCCTGAGAGAAGAAAGCAACCTCCTGCTGGCTACAAGCACCCTTCAGGTAGCTGGAGACAGCAAGAAGGTCTCCCCTGAGCCTCCTCTTCTCCAGGCTAACCAATCCCAGCTCCCTCAGCCTCTCTCCATACGGCTGTACTCCAGGCCTCTCCCCAGCCTCGTTGCCCTTCTCTGGACACACTCAAGCACCTCAATGTCCTTCTTCAATGGAGGGGCCCAGACCTGGACACAGGACTCAAGGTGTGGCCTAAGCAGTGCAGAGTGCAGGGGGAGAATGAGCTCCCTGCTCCTGCTGGCCACACTAAGTCTCAGCACTCTGGCTGGAGATGCATTCAGTGCACCTTAGCACTGCTGTCTCAAGGTGCAGCCTCCAGTCTGAGAGACAGGGAACAGCTTAGGTTGCAAGGGACCTAAGACATCATCTACTCCACCCTCCCCACCATGGGCAGAGAATCACAGAACCAGACAGAGCTGGAAGGGACCACAAGGAGCATCCAGCTCCAATCCCCCTGCTATGGGCAGGGACACCTCACACTAGATCAGGCTGGCCACAGCCTCATCCAGCCTGGCCTTAAACACCTCCAGGGATGAGGTTTCCATCACCTCCTTGGGCAGAGGTCCTTTCCAACCCTGCCATGATGAGATTCTGACATCATTTAAAGCTGTGCCTCTGACCACAGGGTGCAGGGGGCCTGGAATAGGTTGCTCAGACAGGTTGTGGAGTCTCCTTCTGTGGAGATGTGCTCCTGTGTGCCCTGCCTGAGCTGACCCTGCTTTGGCAGGGGAGTTGGACTGGATCATCTCTAGAGATCCCTTCCAACCCCTCTATTATGGGTTGCTGTTTTATGGGCAGGTTGTACAGAGCCCTGAGCACCCTGAGCTGGTGGGAACTGTCCCTGCCCATGGCAGGGGGCTTGGAACTGGATGATCTTTGAGGTCCCTTCCAACCCCAACCCATTCCATTCTTTGGCAGGGGGGTTGGACTGGATCATCTCCAGAGATCCCTTCCAACCCCTATGTGATAGTTTGGGAGTTCCCTGCCCCTCCCCCACTTTGTAAAATCCCCCAGACTAGACTCAGGCAGCTGGAAGGTAAGGCCTGAAGCTCTGTTTACAGCTCAGCACAAGGCACAAGCAGAGACAGACACAACAGACAGGAACAGTTACAGACATAGACAAGTGAAAGGGAATACAGAAACACAACTCCCCTCCCAGAAATCAGAGACCCCAGGAGGGACTTCCCAACCACCCTTCCACCTTCTCCTCACCCCTCTGCCTTACCCTAGGGTGTGCCTTATGTGCAAGCTGAGTTTGGAGGCTGGGCCAGGGAGGTTAGAAGCAGAGTGATGAGTTGGATTAACAGCAGAAGGCAGAAGACACAGCAGCTGCCAGAGAGACCAAGAGACTCTCTGTGTTATCTCTGTGTCCTCATTCTTACACACCTCACCAAGCCTAGGAGTGCATCAGGCATCTCCACTGTTTGCTTTTCACAGCCTAGCATCTGTTTTTCTCCATTAAAATATTCCAGTTAGCCTCAAACCAGCACACTCTACCATCCTGGGACTCTGTGGCTACTCACTCAACGTCACCCAACCACGCAGGCCGGGATGGAGAGAAACCAACCTCTGCCCTCCACCTGCTTCGTATCCAGCATGCACCAAGCTCCTCTCTCCCACCTGAGCACCAGCACTTGGCTACTGCTGACCAGAGAATCATAGAATGGGAAGGTTGGAAGGGACCTCAAAGCTCAGCCAGTTCCAACCCCCTGCCAAAGGCAGGGACACCTCCCACTAGCACAGGTCACTCAAGGCCTCATCCAACCTGGCCTGGAACACCTCCAGGGAGGGAGCAGCCACAACCTCCCTGGGCAGCCATCACAAACCGCAGTGCACATCTCCATGCTCCCTTCCACGACTGCCTCCCTCCAGAGACTGCCAGCCAGAAGCAATTAGGCTCCTGCTTTTAGCAGACAGATTGCCCTTGGTACCTGTTGGTTTGCACAGCAAGAGCCAGAACCTGATCCCAGCCCAATGGGAGTTGCTTGTTACAAAGCATCTGCCACATCTGAAGGCTTTTGTTGCCTTCTGCACCCCACAGTTGTTGATGGCAGCCCAAGAGCTCAGAGTGTTGCTGGAGAGCTGCAGTCATTGTTGGGATTTTGGCTGTATCTTGGAACATGAATATTAATGTGCTTCATGTTGGACTTGAGGTTTCCAGTGCCAGAAGCTGCTGGGTGGTTTGGTTGTTTTTTTCCTCTCCTCTGTGTGTTTCCCTTCCTCTGTGTTGTTATTCCACACAGAGAAATATTTCTCAGCCTCCTCAGAAGAATAAATAACATTGACATGACACTCTGCAGGGTTCTTGCTCTTCCCTGAGCCAAGAAGCAGCAAGTGGCCAGCAGCATGCTCAGAGCACACAGGTTCTGCTGCCCATGGCGCAGGAGGAGCCAGCACCACTGCAATGCATCTGGAGGGCATCACAGGAAAGGGCTGGCAGGGGAAGGATCAGCCTGACCCCACCTGCAGCCCCTGAAAGGTCAGAGAATAGAATCACAGAATTTTAGAACTGGGTTGGGAAGGACCCCAAAAGTGAGCAGCAGGACCAAGATGATGGTTCTGTCCCTCTGCTCTGCTCTGGAGAGACCTCACCTGCAGCACTGCCTCCAGCTCTGGGAGTCTCAACACAAGGAGAACATTGAACTGTTGGAACAGATCCACAGAAGGCCACAAAGATGCTCAGAGGGTTGGAGAAGCTCTGCTGTGGGGACAGGCTGGGAGAGTTGAGGCTGTGCAGCCTGGAGAAGAGAAGGCTCCAGGGAGACCTCAGAGCAACCTTCCAGTGCCTGAAAGGGCTGCAGGAGAGCTGGAGAAGGACTTTTGGCAAGGGCTGGGAGTGCCAGGAGGAGGGCAAATGGCTTTGAGCTGGAAGAGGGGAGATGGAGAGTGGAGATGGGGAAGAAATTGTTGACAATGAGGGTGGGGAGACACTGGCACAGGTTGAGGGTGGTGAGAGGCTGGCACAGGTTGAGGGTGGTGAGACACTGGCACAGGTTGAGGGTGAAGAGACATTGGCACAGGTTGAGGATGGTGAGACACTGGCACAGGTTGAGGGTGGTGAGACACTGGCACAGGTTGAGGGTGGTGAGAGGCTGGCACAGGTTGAGGGTGGGGAGACATTGGCACAGGTTGAGGGTAAGGAGACACTGGCACAGGTTGCCCAGGGAGGTTGTGGAGGACAGAATCACCCAACGTGATCTTTGATCACGTTGGGTGATTCTGTGCTCCACAACCTCCCTGCAGCTCTTCTGTGCTCCACAACCTCCCTGGAGGTGTTCAAGGCCAGGTTGGATGAGGCCTTGAGCACCCTGTGCTGGTGGGAAGTGTCCTTGCCCATGGCAGGGGGTTGGAGCTGGATGATCTCTAAGATCTCTTCCAACCCAACCCATTCTCTGACTCTATGAAAAGCTCATCCAGTCCAACCCCAGCAGTCAGCAGGGACTGGAGAAGGTTGCTCAGATCCCAGAACACCTGACCTGGACTGGTTCCAGGGCTGGGGCATTTACCACCTCTGAAGCCCTCAGCCACATCTCCATGTGTGTCTGGGTGGAGCTCTGGGGTGAGAGTGGTGTAGGACAGAGTAGAAGACCTCTCTCAGGATGCTGCTTTGAGGACTTGCTGCCTACAAGCTGCAATCCTGCCCTCTCCCAGCCCTCCAAACACTTCTGCTTTCTTCATTTTACATCACTCCTGGGGTGAGAGTGGTGTAGGACAGAGTAGAAGACCTCTCTCAGGATGCTGCTTTGAGGACTTGCTGCCTACAAGCTGCAATCCTGCCCTCTCCCAGCCCTCCAAACACTTCTGCTTTCTTCATTTTACATCACTCCTGGGGTGAGAGTGGTGTAGGACAGAGTAGAAGACCTCTCTCAGGATGCTGCTTTGAGGACTTGCTGCCTACAAGCTGCAATCCTGCCCTCTCCCAGCCCTCCAAACACTTCTGCTTTCTTCTTTTTACATCACTCCTGCAGCCTGTCCCTGATCTTGGCTTCCCCACAGCTGCAGGTCCCCAGGCTCACTCTGCTTGCTGCCAAACTGCTTTCCCAGCTCAGTCACTTCAAATCATCTCCTTCAGCTCTCCCTCTGCCCTTCCCAGAGACCTCAGCAGCTGTGCCTTGACAACCTTTTGCCCAAAGGAGCTGAAGATGCTTTGTGCCTGCTGGGCTCTCTGTGATCCATCCAAGGAGGTTCCCCTAGGCCCTGACGGTGCCACGTGTGCCCACTTGGCCCTGGCCATCTCATGCCCCCACCCCTGCAGGGGGCACAGCCTGCTCCTCCATCTCCCCACTGCAGGGGCTCAGCAGCTCGTGCAGCTGTGGTGGTGTCCCCAAGGGATGGCTCTGCTGAGGGATAAGAAGCTTGGCAGGCATCTGAGGTGGCTATGAAGCAGCTCTTGTGTTTTTTCCACTCTGTGCTGCATCTTTTCTTTCTCTCAGCCCAGTTGCAAATCCAGCTGGGTGCCCTCCAGGACCCATGTCCTTGCTTGGAGGCTCCCAGTGCCAGCAGCTGTGGTCACTTCAGGGTCTTGGTAAAGGGCAAGGAAACCACAGCTGAAGCAGAGAGGTTTTGCAGGAGCAGGAATCCCTACCCTGTGGGGAAAGGCTGAGGGCTGGGAGTGTTCAGCCTTGAGGAGAGGAGGCTCAGAGAACATCTTATTGCCATGGGTCAGTACATTAAGGGCAGCTACCAGGAGGATGCAGGCTGCCCTCTTACAAGGAGTCCCATGGAGAAGAGAAGGGGTGAGGGGGACAAGTCACTGCTGGGGAGATCCCCACTGGACTGCAGAGGGAAATGTTTCCCTGTGAGCACAACCAGACACTGGAATCACCTCCCAAGGGAAGTATCACAGTCTCACAGGATCACAGTGCCAGAGTGTCACAGGATCACCAAGGTTGGAAGAGACCTCAAAGCTCATCCAGTCCAACCTGTTCCCACAGCCCTCCAGACCAGACCATGGCACCAAGTGCCACGTCCAAACCTGCCTTGAACACCTCCAGGGACGCTGACTCCACCACCTCCCTGGGCAGCCCATTCCAGCAGGCAATGACTCTCTCAGGCAACAACTTTCTCCTCACCTCCAGCCTAAACTTCCCCTGGCACAGCTTCAGACTGTGTCCTCTTGTTCTGCTGCTGCTTGCCTGAGAGAAGAAAGCAACCTCCTCCTGGCCACAAGCACCCTGCAGGTAGCTGGAGACAGCAAGAAGGTCTCCCCTGAGCCTCCTCTTCTCCAGGCTAACCAATCCCAGCTCCCTCAGCCTCTCTCCATGGGGCTGTGCTCCAGGCCTCTCCCCAGCCTTGTTGCCCTTCTCTGGACACACTCAAGCACCTCAATGTCCTTCTTCAATGGAGGGGCCCAGAACTGGACACAGGACTCAAGGTGTGGCCTAAGCAGTGCAGAGTGCAGGGGAGAATGAGCTCCCTGCTCCTGCTGGCCACACTCTTGCTGATGCAGGCCAGGATGCCATTGGCCTTCTTGGCCACCTGGGCACACTGCTGGCTCCTGTTCAGGTGGGTGTCAATCAGCACCCACACATCCCTAGTGGTGGAGTCCCCAGCATGGGACAGTTTGGCAGGCTGCTGGGCCAGACCCAGCACCTAGAAAGGTTGGACCAGGTGACCCTGGAGGTCCCTTCCAACCTGGCATTCTGCAATAGGAAATCCATGGACTGCGGGCAGTAGAGATGCACTGCTGCTGCAGGGAGGCTGCAGGACCTCCTCCTCCTCCTCTTCCCCTCTATGAGCTTATGACTAAGCACACTCAAAAGCACTGTGACTCTCCTACCAAGCTCTCCTGGGAAACCACAGCAGGAGAAGAGCAAAACAGGACCTGCCACGTTGGTGCCCGCCAGCCCCAGTTGGCACTCGTGGTCCCCACACCCAGCAGCCCACAGTGCCACAGGGTCCAGCTCTGAGCCCAGGGCAGTGCTGGTCAATCTGCTGCAGCAGGTTCCCTGGTTGGAGCTGTCAGTCCATCTGCCAGGCATCAGGCTTGATGTGCTCAGACCCACTGAGCTGATGGTAGAGAGCTCTGTGCCAGGCATCAGCCTGTGCCAAGGCAAGCGAGGGACATGCAGCAGCATATTGTGCCAGGCTGAGATCTGCTGCCAGGGCTGAGCTGACCCCCAAGGACAAACCCAGCCCCAGAGAAGGTAGAGGCAGGGCAGAGGCTGTGGGAGCAGAATGGGTTCCATGAGGCTGGGCAGAGAGAAAAGCTGAGCTGTTGGCCAGGGAAGGTTGGGGAAGCATCCAGGGGGAGAGCTCTCACCTTTGGCTCTTCCCAGATGCTGTCTCCAGACCATCTGCAGGGCTGGGAGGTGGTAGCTGCAGGTTTGCCCTGATGCTGCTGCAGGTTTAGACTGGATATTAAAAGTACTGTTTGCAGTGAGAGTGGTGAGACACTGGCACAGGTTGAGAGTGGTGAGACACTGGCACAGGTTGAGAGTGGTGAGACACTGGCACAGGTTGCCCAGGGTGGTCTTCTGTGCTCCACAGCCTCCCTGGAGGTGTTCAAGGCCAGGTTGGATGAGGTCTTGAGTGCCCTGTGCTAGTGGGAGGTGTCCCTGCCCATGGGCACACCTAGATGATCCTTGAGGTCCCTTCCACCCTTCCCATGCTATGAAAGCTGTGTTTTATAGCAAACCTTTTCCAAGCTTTTCTGATTTCTCTGAATTACTAAATTCCCTGGGAGCATCCTTGGGAAAGATTTTTCCTGACCAAATTTCTGAACCCCATCTAATTAATTTTATATTGAGTCGTGGGTGGGGCTTTCTGGAAATAAAAATAACTGCAGGTTGGATAATTCCTGCCTGGTGAATTCCCACAACAGAGTCAGGGCTGCATCCAACCACCTCCCGTGGGGACTTCCCCAGCCGCAGAGGGCATCGAGTGGTGGAATTATTTGGTTTGGAAAAGAGCTCCAACAATGGAAAGATCTTCCTCAAAGGGACCCACACCACTGTCCACCAGCAGCTCTGAGGTGGTGAGAAGCTGCTGGAAGGACTGCAGTGTGAGTGCAGTCCAGACAGCAACTGTGTGCTGGGCTGCAGCAAGAGCAGTGTGGGCAGCAGGNCTGAGAGAGTTGGGGCTGTGCAGCCTGGAGAGGAGAAGGCTTCCAGGAGAGCTTGGAGTGGCCTTCCAGGACCTGAAGGGGGCTGCAGGAAGGCTGTGGAGGGACTATTGAGAAGGGTTGGGAATGGCAGGAGGAGGGGAATGGGTTTGGAGTGGCAGAGGGGAGATGGAAAGTGGATGTTAGGAGGAAGTTGTTTGGAGTGAGGGTGGTGAGACACTGGCACAGGTTGAGGGTGAGGAGACACTGGCACAGGTTGAGGGTGGGGAGACACTGGCACAGGTTGAGGGTGGGGAGACACTGGCACAGGTTTCCCAGGGAGGTTGTGGAGCACAGAATCACCCAATGTGATCTTTGATCACGTTGGGTGATTCTGTGCTCCACAACCTCCCTGGAGGTGTTCAGAACCAGGCTGGATGAGGCCTTGAGTGCCCTGTGCTAGTGGAAGGTGTCCCTGCCTATGGCAGGAGGTTGGAACTGGCTGAGTTTTGAGCTCCCTTCCAACTTTCCTATTCTATGATTCTGTGACTGGGAGGACCCAGAGGAAAGCATCCTTGGCATCTCTGCTTGTCTGCTGAGCGCAGGACCTGGAGCTTCAATTATGGATGACAAAATAAGGCATAATTGCTGTATTTACAAGCAGCACTTTGTCATATGGGTCACAGATGAAATATTTAGAGGTAGAGTAAAGAGCCTTTATTTGCCTGGATAGGATTCTTTGGGCCTCTCCTCACAGGCAGGTTTGCAAATGTTGTGCAAGGAGCTGAGGGGGAAAAAAAAAAAAACAAAACCCACAACCAAACAACAAAACAAATCACAAAGGAACAAACCCAACACATTAAAAGCCAAGAATGGGCTCCCAGTTTGTAGCTAAGCTGCACATAAAATATGATTTGGCACTTGTGTTTGATGGCTTGTGGCAGAGAGGTCCCACAGGGGACTGAGGAATGGTTCTGAGGGCTGGGGATGCTTGGGAAGGGTTTGCAGGGAGCCAGAGGAGAAGGGGAGGAGGATTAAGCACCATGGAAGGTGGCCCTGAGCCTCCCACCAGCTCTGCCAAATGGATCCCCAAAGGCTGGAGAAGCAGAATGGCACAAAAAGCAGGGATTAGGAGCAGGGAAAGGGGCAGGGAATAGGAGCAGGGAAGGAAGAAGGCATCAGGAACAGGGAAGGGAGAAGGCATCAGGAACAGGGAAGGGAGAAGGCATCAGGGAAGGGAGAAGGCATCAGGAACAGGGAAGGGAGAAGGCATCAGGGAAGGGGGAGGGCATCAGGAACAGGGAAGGGAGAAGGCAACAGGAACAGGGAAGGGAGAAGGGAAAAGNNCAGGGAAGGGAGAAGGCATCAGGAACAGGGAAGGGAGAAGGCATCAGGGAAGGGAGAGGGCATCAGGAACAGGGAAGGGAGAAGGCATCAGGAACAGGGAAGGGAGAAGGGAACCTTTCCTCAATGCTACCAATCACAGACTCACAGAATAGTTTGGACTGAAAGGGAACTTAAAGATCATTCAGCTCCAATCCCCTGCCATGGGCAGGGACACCTCCCACCAGCACAGGCTGCTCAAGGACCCATCCAGACTGGCTCCCGGGAGGGGACATCCACNCACAGGCTGCTCAAGGACCCATCCAGACTGGCTCCAGGGAGGGGACATCCACATCCTTCCTGGGCAACCTGTGCCAGTCTCTCCCCATCCTCATTCTAAAGAATTCTTCCCTCATCTCCACTCTCACTCTCCCCTCTCCCAGCTCAAAGCCATTTCCCTCCCCCTGGCACTCCCAGCCCTTGCCCAAAGTCCCTCCCCAGCACTCCTGCAGCCCCTTCAGGTCCTGGAAGGTTGCTCTAAGGTCTCCCTGCAGCCTTCTCTTCTCCAGGCTGCACAGCCCCAACTCTCCCAATCTGTCCCCACAGCAGAGCTTCTCCATCCCTCAGACCATCTTTGTGGCCTCCTCTGGCCCCTCTCCAGCAGCTCCAGGTCCTTTTTGTGCTGTGTTCCCCAGAGCTGGAGGCAGTGCTGCAGGTGAGGTCTGAGCAGGGCAGAGCAGAGCAGAATCCCCTCCCTGTGCTGCTGCTCTCCCTGCTCTGGGGATGTGATGCAGCAGAGCCCCAGCACAGATGAGAGCATCTCAAGCTCCTTACCCCTCCCAGCAGGAAGGTCCTTTCCACGTGGAGCTTTAAGCAGCATAAAGAGGAGTAAGCAGCACATAAGAGAAGATCAATCTTGTCCAGGCTGCTCCAATCCATCTCCCAGAGCCTGCTCCCTGTGAAATTCCATTAGCTTCCAGAGGGGAGTTGCTGTGCTGATGGTAATTAATAATTACCCCAAGTGATGCATGGCTTAGCAGTGCTGAGTGATTGCTTCCCTCCACTCCTGTGACTTCATCACTTCTCCTGCTTTCAGCCTCCCTTTTACACTCAGGTCCCCTCTTAAGAGAGACTCTGGGGAGTCATCCAGACCTCCACAGCCTCCATTCAGCACAGACCACAGCTCTACTCCAGCCTGGCCTCTGTCACCACTCAGATCTGCTCTGCAGGCCTTTCCTAAAGGTCCTGCAAAGGGATTAAAGTCATCAATCTGCTGCAGAAGTCATTTGTCACCTTTGGTTTGCCTCAGCACCAAGCCCAGAAGCTCTCCTCAGTGTCCACAGGGGAGAGGAACATGGCAAAGGCTGCTAAGGCTGTGAAACTCTCTGTGCATCAATCCCCAGTGGAACAGTAGGGTCAGACCTGGTGTCCTATCCTGACCCCTCTAGAGGGACACACTGCAAGGCAGAGCTGAGGGAATTAAGACCAATCTGCTGGGAACCAGGTCCATGAAGAAGAAGAGGCCAGCAGGGCTGTGAGGATGANAAGAAGAGGAGGCCTCCACTCCTGTGACTTCATCACTTCTCCTGCTTTCAGCCTCCCTTTTACACTCAGGTCCCCTCTTAAGAGAGACTCTGGGGAGTCATCCAGACCTCCACAGCCTCCATTCAGCACAGACCACAGCTCTACTCCAGCCTGGCCTCTGTCACCACTCAGATCTGCTCTGCAGGCCTTTCCTAAAGGTCCTGCAAAGGGCCCAGAAACCCACAGAGGGGTGAAAGTCATCAATCTGCTGCAGAAGTCATTTGTCACCTTTGGTTGTCCCAGCACCAAGCCCAGAAGCTCTCTTCAGTGTCCACAGGGGAGAGGAACATGGCAAAGGCTGCTAAGGCTGTGAAACTCTCTGTGCATCAATCCCCAGTGGAACAGTAGGGTCAGACCTGGTGTCCTATCCTGACCCCTCTAGAGGGACACACTGCAAGGCAGAGCTGAGGGAATTAAGACCAATCTGCTGGGAACCAGGTCCATGAAGAAGAAGAGGCCAGCAGGGCTGTGAGGATGATGAAGGGACTGGGACATGTGGCTGAGAGCCCTGAGGCTGGAGAAGACAATGCTGAGAGGGGATCTGTTTGATGCTTACAAATACCTGCAGGGTAGGGGGGCAAGGGAAAGGGGGTAGGCTCTTTTCAGTAGTGCTCAGAGACAGGACAAGGGGCAGTGGACACAAACTGGAATCCAGTTTGGAACTGAGTGATCTTTAAGGTCCCTTCCAGCCCAAATCATTCTGTGAGTCTGTGATGGGTAGCAGTGGGGAAAGGATCCCTTCCCCTTTCCCTGTTCCTGACCTCTTCCTCAACGTGAGGAAAAACCTCTTTGGTGTGAGGGTGCTGGAGGCCTGGAACAGGCTACCCAGAGAGGTTGTGGAGTCTCCTTCTCTGCAGACTTCCCAACCCCACCAGGACAATTTCCTGTGTGACCTGCTCTAGGTGATCCTACCCTGGGGTGGGGGTTGGACTGGATGCTCTCCACAGGTCCCCTCCAGCCTCTGCCATTCTGTAATTTGATGTCTTCTAGGTCAGATGTGGAAATCTGCTGCAGGAATCCTTGAGCCCTCCATGAGGTGGCCCAGCCCTGTCTCCACCAACTTCCCCCAGGGTCACCCAAATCAAGCCTGCTCCAAGCTGGCATCAGCTAATTCAAGACCATTTGACCAAGTCAAAAACAGTTCTGGAGCCCCCAACACAAGCAGGACATGGAAGTGTTGGAGGCAGTGCAGAGGAGGCCACCAAGATGCTGAGAGGGCTGCAGCAGCTCTGCTGTGAGGACAGGCTGAGAGAGTTGGGGCTGTGCAGCCTGGAGAGGAGAAGGCTTCCAGGAGAGCTTGGAGTGGCCTTGCAGGGTCTGAAGGGGGCTGCAGGAAGGCTGGGGAGGGACTATTGAGAAGGGCTGGGAATGGCAGGAGGAGGGGAATGGGTTTGGAGTGTCAGAGGGGAGATTGAAAGTGGATGTTAGGAGGAAGTTGTTTGGAGTGAGGGTGGTGAGAGACTGGCACAGGTTGAGGGTGGTGAGACACTGGCACAGGTTGCCCAGGGAGGTTGTGGAGCACAGAAGCACAGAATGTGATCTTTGATCACGTTGGGTGATTCTGTGCTCCACAACCTCCCTGGAGTTGTTCAGCACCAGTCTGGATGAGTCCTTGAGCAACCTGTTCTAGCGGGAGGTGTCCCTGCCTATGGCAGGAGGGTTGGAACTGGCTGGTTTTTGAGATCACTTCCAACCTAAACCCTTCTGTGATTCCATGCTAAAGCCAGGGAACAGGTTTAGCATTGCTGGGATCACAGGAGGCAGCTCCTCAGCTTCGATTTTGCCTGCTGTTGTCACACTCCCGCCGAGGCGAAGTTAAAGGCATCAATTAAATCCAGCTCAATCCCTCTTCTCCAAAGCCCCAGCACAAATAGAATCAATCAGTTTCATTTAGGAGATCAAACCAGGCATCACTCACAGACAGCTTTAAAAATAAACTCCTTCAGTGTAAGCATCAGAAAAACAAGTAGCAATTTATCTTCCCTTCAGCACTCCTCCCTTTGTTGGTGGTGAGCTGGGCTGGCAGGGGCTGAAGAGCATAGAATCACAGAATGGGAAGGTTGGAAGGGAGCTCAAAGCTCAGCCAGTTCCAACCCCTTGCCATAGGCAGGGACACCTCCCACTAGCACAGGGCACTCAAGGCCTCATCCAACCTGGCCTTGAACACCTCCAGGGAGGGAGCAGCCACAACCTCCCTGGGCAACCTGTGCCAGTCTCTCACCACCCTCACTCCAAACAACTTCCTCCTAACATCCACTTTCAATCTCCCCTCTGCCACTCCAAACCCATTCCCCTTGTCCTGCCATTCCCAGCCCTTCTCAATAGTCCCTCCCCAGCCTTCCTGCAGCCCACTTCAGATCCTGCAAGGCCACTCCAAGCTCTCCTGGAAGCCTTCTCCTCTCCAGGCTGCACAGCCCCAACTCTCTCAGCCTGTCCTCACAGCAGAGCTGCTGCAGCCCTCTCAGCATCTTGGTGGCCTCCTCTGCACTGCCTCCAACACTTCCATGGCCTTCCTGTGCTGGGGGCTCCACAACTGCACCCAGGACTGCAGCTGGGGTCTGAGGAGAGCAGAGCCAAGGGGCACAATCCCCTCCCTTGCCCTGCTGCCCACACTGCTCTTGCTGCAGCCCAGCACACAGTTGCTGTCTGGGCTGCACTCACACTGCAGCCTCAGCTTGAGCTTTTCCTCACCCCAGAAATCAACCCATCATTACAGTTCTCCCAGCACCTTGGCCATACAATGTCCTCTGGAGCCCAGGAGGGGCAATGCCATTCTGGGGTGCATCAGGAGGGTTGTGGTGAGCAGATCAAGAGAGGTTCTCCTGCCCCTCTGCTCTGCCCTGATGAGGCTGCTTCTGGAGTGCTGTGCCCAGTTCTGGCCCCCCCAGCTCCAGAGTGACACAGAACTGCTGCAGAGAGTCCAGCACAGAGCCACAAAGATGCTGAAGGGAATGGAACAGCTCTGGTAGGAGCAGAGCCTGAGGGAGCTGGGGCTGGGAGCTTGCAGAGGAGGAGCTGAGAGGTGACCTCAGCAATGGTTCTAAAGATGTGCAGCTGAGTGCCAGGAGGCTGGAGCCAGCTCTGCTGGGTGATGCCAGTGCCAGCACAAGGGGCAGTGGTGGAAGCTGAGGCAGAGGAAGCTCCATGGAAACATAAGAAGGAATTTTTTGGCTGTGAGGGTGGCAGAGCCCTGGCACAGGCTGCCCAGGGGGGTTGTGGAGTCTCCCTCTCTGGAGATCTTCAAACCCTGCCTGGATGTGTTCCTGTGTGAGCTGCTGCAGGTGATGCTGCTCTGGCAGG
>VWZE01006463.1:494-24348 GCA_013396675.1 Eubucco bourcierii | reverse complement strand
CCTGAGGTTGGCCTGGGCACAGCTCTGCAGCCTGTCCAGGTCCCTCTGCATGGATCCCTGCCCTCAAGGCAGTCGACTGTGCCACACAGCTTGGTGCCATCTGCACACTTGCTGAGGCTGCACTGATTCCTCTGTCCATGGCACTGACAAAGATGTCAAACAGCACTGGTGCCAGCACTGAGCCCTGAGGGAGTCACTTGGCACTGGTCTCCAAGTGGACATTGTGCCCTTGATCACCACTCTCTGTGTGCCACCATCCAGCCAATTCCTTACCCAGCAGTGCTCCACACATCCAGTCCATGTTTTTCCAGTTTGGTGCCCAGGATGTCATGTGGGACAGAGCCAAATGCCTTACTCAGGTCCAGGTAGATGCCATCAGTTGCCCTTCCCTTGTCCACTGTCGCTGTGACTTCTTCATAAAAAGCCACCGAATTCCTCAGGTAGATCTGCCCTTGGTGCAGCCATTGCTGGTTCCCACCAATCACCTCTGCTTTGTTTTCCATTTCCCTTAGCAGGACTTTCAGCAGGATCTGCTCCATTGTCTTGCCAGGCACAGAGGTAAGACTGGCTGCTCTGTAGTTTCCAGGGTCATCCTTTTGTCCCTTCTTAAAGATGGGTGTTATGTTTGCCCTCCTCCACTCAGCACTGGCTTTCATTCACTTTATTAGCAGCTCCTATCTTGATTATTGCAACTGTCCCCCCTCCCCCTCTGGCTTGCCAGCAAACGATCAAAGAATCACTTTGGTTGGAAAAGAGCTTTGAGCTCATCGTGTGCCATTGTTCTGCAGCTTTGCCGAGGCTGCTGCTAAGCCATGTCCCACAGCACCACAGCCCTTGAAACACCTCCAGGCATGGGGGATTCAACCACCTCCCTGGGCAGCCTCTTCCAGTGGCTGAACATCAATTCAGGAAAGAGGCTTCTTCTAACATCCAACCCCAACCTGGCTTCTTCTAACATCCAACCCCAACCTTCCCCTGCTCAGCTGGAGGTGATTTCCTCTTCTCATATAATTTGTTAATAGGGAGCAGAGCCCACCCCCCACTTCTACACAATCCAGGCACTGTTTGTTTTCTGCTGCCTGAGGTTTAGAACATTATTTTGAATGATTCTTAGCTAGATTTTCTTAGTTCCATAGAATCATAGGATTGTTTCAGTTGGAAAAGACTTCCTAAGGTGATGAAGTCCAACCAGCAACCTAACACCACCTTGACCATTAATCCATGTCCCCAAGTGCCACGGCCACAGGTTTCTTCAGCACCTCCAGGCATGGGGACTCCACCACCTGCCTGGGCAGCCTCTGCCAATCCCTGACCACTCTGGCAGTGAAGAGATTTTTCCTCCTCTCCAACCTAAGCCTCCCCTGGCACAATTTCAGGCAATTTCCTCTCATTCTGTCACCTGATAGCAGGGAGATGAGATTGACCCCACCTCATTGCAGCCTCCTTTCAGGGAGCTGGAGAGAGCAGTGAGGTCTGCCCTCAGCCTCCTTTTCTCCACACTAACCACCCCCAACTCCCTCAGCTGCTCCTCCCCAGCCCTGTTCTCCAGACCCTTCAGCTTCATTGCCTTTCTCTGCACATCCTCAATGCCTCAATGCCTTTGGTTTTGTGTTGTAAGAAGATGAGGCTCAGTCTTTCCGCTCTAGTAACAGAGAGAGAAAGAAATTGTGCCAGGGCAGGCTTAGATTGGATACCAGGAGAATTTTCTTTACTGAAAGAGTGGTCAGACCTATAGTAGGTTACCCAGAGAGGTGGAGGAGCCAGTGTCCCTGGAGGTGCTCAAAGAAAGGTGTGGACATGGCACTTCAGGATGTGGTGCTATTAGGTTGGTGGTTGGACTTGATAACCTGAGAAGTCTTTTCTAACCACAACCATTCCATGATTTTATAAGTCTCCAACTAAACACCTCCAGCTCCCTCACCTGCTCCTCCCCAACCCTATTCTCCAGACCCTTCACCAGCTTGCTTGCCCTTCTCTGGAGCCACTCCAGCCCCTCAATGTCCTTCTTGTAGCAAACCTGAATCCAGTATTCAATGTGTAGCCTCATCACTGCCTAGCACAGGGGCACAATCACGTCCCTTATCCTTCTGGCCACACTATTGCTGATCCAGGCCAGGATGCTGTTGATCTTCTTGACCACCTGGGCACACTCTGGCACATCTTTAGCTCTCTGCCAACCAACATCTCCAGGTCTTTCTCTGCTGAGCAGAGAAACCACTCCATGGTTTGCTTTCTTTACCTAAGTGTAACACTGAATTGGTGTAAAGCTTGGCTTGCAAACCACAGAACCAGAGAATCACAGAATCATAGATTCACAGAATCATAGAACCACAGAATGATGGAATCATAGAATTATAGAATCATAGAATCACAGAATCATAGAATTATAGAATCACAGAATCATAAATTCATAGAATCATAGAATTATAGAATCACAGAATCATACAATCACAGAATTACAGAATCTCAAAATTATAGAATCACAGAATGATAGAGTCATAGAACTATAGAATCACAGAATCATAGAATTATAGAATCAGAGAATCATAGAATTATAGAATCACAGAATCATAGAATTATAGAATCAGAGAATCATAGAATTATAGAATCACAGAATCATAGAATTATAGAATCAGAGAATCATAGAACTACAGAATCACAGAATCATAGAATTATAGAATCAGAGAATCATAGAATTATAGAATCACAGAATCATATAATCATAGAATCACAGAATGATAGAATCACAGAATCAGAGAATCACAGGATCAGAGAATCATAGAGTCAATCAGATTGGAAGAGACCTCCAAGCTCACCCAGCCCAACCTAGCACCCAGCCCTAGCCAATCAACCAGACCATGGCACTAAGTGCCTTATCCAGGCTTTGCTTCAACACCTCCAGGGATAATGACTCCACCACCTCCCTGGGCAGCCCATTCCAATGCCAATCACTCTACTCTCTCTGTCAACAACTTCCTCCTCACATCCAGCCTAGACCTCCCCTGGCACAGCTTGAGGCTGTGTCCCCTCCTTCTGTCCCTGGGTGCCTGGCAGCAGAGCCCAACCCCAGCTGGCTACAATCTCCCTTCAGGTAGCTGCAGAGAGCAATGAGTTCTGCTCTGAGCCTCCTCTTCTGCAGGCAACATCCACACAGTAAAAATGCTGGTAAGAAGGTAAAGAACAGTGTTGGGATCGACATGAAGAATCTGACCATGCCTGCATTCACTTAGAAAGAAAAACCTCTCCAGTCATTAAAGCTGTGAGGCTGCAGAGGAGTCCCACAGCAGAAGTGTTTGATAGGAAAAAGTGCATATTTTAACAGGCAGCTTCATGCACTTAGCAGCAAAGTGCTGTAATGACTTTTACATGCACGTGTGGGTACTGAGACACAGGAAACTCATTCCAGGAGGTTCGTTACACAGCAGCTCCTCTTCAGTCATGTCTGGAGGATAATCTCACACTCGAGGACTGAAACCAATCCTTGCCTCTTGTACATTGTTCCCTTGTCATTTGCTTGTCTGTCTTACAAGCTCACTGCTGGAAAATAAGTGAGCTGCAGAGCTGCTGATACAGGGAAATTTCAAGGCATAATTCTTTGCCTAAGTGGGACAAGCAGCTCCTTGGTCCAGCGTGCAGAAGAAATGGAGAATGGTATTAGCCCTGAGATCTTGAGGGAAGTATAAATGGTAGTGGGCAGAAAGAGCAATTAAGACCTGAATCGTGGTAAATTCTGGTTTGTGTGGAATGTTGTCACCAGGAAACCTCCCTCTTGGCTGCTTGGTGGGGTGCTGCTCACAATAAGATGGGCAGGGCATCGCTAGCAAGGCACAGCACAGCAGCAGACTGAAAACGATGCAGGTGATGGAGGCAGAGAACAGGAAAGGCACATGGCAAAGAAAAAAATAGTACCATGGAAGCATAACAGATGAGAAGTTTAATTGTCTTAGCTGTGCAGCTGAAATAATGAGCTTCAGACAGTAATTGAGAAGGAGCTGCGCGTTAGACTAACAAGGTGGATGTGTGCAACACAGCAAGGAGCTGGTGAGGGTTTACTGGAGGGTAATTATCTGTGTGGCATTCACAGAATCACAGAATGGGAAGGTTGGAAGGGACCTCAAAGCTCAGTCAGTACCAACCCCCTGCCATAGGCAGGGACACCTCCCACTAGCACAGGTCACTCAAGGCCTCCTCCAACCTGGTCTTGAACACCTCCAGGGAGGGAGCAGCCAAAACCTCCCTGGGCAACCTGTGCCAGTGTCTCACCACCCTCACTGTAAACAACTTCTTCTCAACATCCACTTTCAATCTCCCATCTGACACTTCAAACCCATTCCCCTTGTCCTGACATTCCCAGACCTTGTCAGTAGTCCCTCCACAGCCTTCCTGCAGCCCCCTTCAATCCTGCAAGGCCACTCTAAGCTCTCCTGGAAGCCTTCTCTTCTCCAGGCTGCACAGCCCCAACTCTCTCAGCCTGTCCTCACAGCACAGCTGCTGCAGCCCTCTCAGCATCTTGGNTGTCGGTGCGGCACTCACGCTGCAGCCTCATCTGGAGCTTTTCCTCACCCCACACCCCCAGGGCCTGTTCCTCAGGGCTGCTCTCAGCCATTCCCCACCCAGCCTGGAGCTGTGCTTGGGATTGTGCCTACCAAGGAAGTGCCTTTCCTATTTCTTCCTATATCTTTCCTATTTCTAGTTTAAATAGAATCTTTCTGCGCAGATGTAGGTACTAACATCATAAAACAAAGAAGTTTGAACTTTGTAGATGTGGATATCACAGCCTGGAATTTGTGGCCATGTTGATCATATAGGTACAGCCATAGAATGATTTTATTTGGAAGGGACCTCCACTAGATCAAGTTGTCCACAGCCTCACCTTGAATATCTCCAGGGATGGGGACTCAACCATCTCCCTGGGCAACCTGTTCCAGTGTTCCACCAGTGGTAGAATAATTATTTGCTTCAGATCTGTGAAAGCAGATGGAAACCAGCAGATGTGTGATGCATTGAGGAGGGGAATGATTCAATACATGGTGAGAGTCATGGCCTGGGTTATTTGGCTTCAGGCTGGTGACAATTGCTCCTGTTGTGCTTGCTGAGTGACTTGCAATGGCTACATCTGCAGCAGAGCAACAGGCATCCTTGGGACTCTTCTTTGTCTGTGATGTGAGCCACGCATCTGTGCCAATGAACTCTTCAGATCTAAGTGGTTGCATCCCAACTGCCTTTTAAAAGTGGTCTCTGGCCCTTTCTGAAGCCCAGACTGAAATCATTTTGAAGACTCATTTGGAAGACACATTTGGAAGACTCATTTGGAAGAATCATTTGGCAATCATTTGGAAGAATACTCAGTTGCAAGAGGCAAAAGAAAATAAAAAATTTGGTGGCTTAAGAAGATGACTAGTCCAGGTTTTATAAGTAGGTGGATAGGTGAGTAAATAATGGTGCAGTGCTAGCCAAGAGCTGGGATACTTAAAGAAGCAGCAATCTTCAAAGGGGCAGAAAGCCAAAGGGACCTCAGTAGTGCAGGGACCTTGGGGAATTTACACTCTGAGGTCCATGAGAGGCCTCCAAGCAAGTCAGCTGGCCTGTGGCACAATCCAGGTGGCTTTTCTTTGGGGGTACTGGTGGATGAGAAGCTGGATATGAGCCAACCATGGGCACTTGCAGGCCAGAAGGCCAATCACATGCTTGACTTCATCAAAAGAAGTGTGGGCAGCAAATCCAGAGAGGGGATTCTGCCCCTGTGCTCTGCCCTGGTGAGAACTCACCTGGAGTACTGTGTCCAGCTATGGGGCCCCCAACACAAGAAGGACATGGACCTGATGGAGCAGGTCCAGAGGATGCCACACAAATGATCAGAGGGCTGAAGACCCTCTGCTGTGAAGAGAGGGCTGAGGAGTTATTCAGCCTGGAGAAGAGAAAGCTGCAGGGAAACCTTATAGCACCCTTCCAGCAGCTGAAGGAGACCTACAAGATAGTTGGGGAGGGACTGTTTAGAATCACAGAATGTCAGAGGCTGGAAGTGACCTCAAAAGCTCATCCAGTCCAACTCCCCTGCCAGAGCAGGATCACCTGGACCACATCACACAGGAACACATCCAGGCAGGTCTTGAATATCTCCAGAGAGGGAGACTCCACAACCCCCCTGGGCAGCCTGTTCCAGGGTTGTGTCACCCTCACAGGGAAAAAAAAAATCCTTCTATGCCTCAGCTTCCACCACTGCCCTTGTCCTGTCATGAACAACACCCAGCAGAGCCTGGCTCCAGCCTCCTGGCACTCACCCTGCACATATTGATAACCATGTCTGAGACCACCTCTCAGTCTCCTCTTCTCCAAGCAGCACAGCCCCAGCTCCCTCAGGCTTCTCTTGTGAGAGAGCTGTTCCATTCCCTTCATCATCTCTGTGGTTCCAGCCTCCTGGCACTCACCTGCACATCTTTATAGCCATTGCTGAAGTCACCTCTCAGTCTCCTCTCCAAGCTCCCAGCCCCAGCTCCCTCAGGCTCTCCTCCTCCCAGAGCTGTTCCATTCCCTTCAGCATCTTTGTGGCTCTGTGCTGGACTCTCCCCAGCAGTTCTATGTCACTCTTGAGCTGGGGGCCCCAGAACTGCATGCAGCACTCCAAATGTGACCTCAGCAGGGCAGGGAAGGACTTACAGTGATGAGAAGAAGGGCAACACAACTGCTCTTCCTCTTAGCTCTTGGTAGTCAGCTCACACCAGAAAGGATGAGGCTTTCACACCCCTGAGATCTCTTTCTGCTGACAGCTGTAGTGGTTACTTTTCTAGGACATTGCTAAGCTTTTGAATTTCATAATACAGCCTGGGATTCTGCTCCTCAGAAGCACACTTCTCACTGGGGTTGTGCTTATTTATTCAGTTTGGCATTTGAAAAGCAGAAATAAAGAGGGAAAGATTTGCCAGCACTTCTCTCCTTAAACTTTTCAGCCACAGAGATTACCTTCTCCTCTGCTTTTTGACTGGCAGCCTGAAAACGCCAATCTTTAAACCATTACTGCTCCATCGAGCACACTTAAGGTGAAGTATTTAACTCCCATTTAATAGAAATATTTCTAAATCCATTTCTCTCCATTAGCTCTGGTTAAGAAGGACTCCAGCATGTCTATATTTAGAAAGTTTTTGATGGAAAGGCTTTTTAACCTCCCTCTCCAAATTGCCAGCTGTGGGTTCTGTCTGCGTTCAGCTTTTGTGTACGGAGAGCTTCGAGCCCCTCTGAAACAGGAACAACAAACTGCAGCAGTACAGCCTGGGAGGTGACCTGCTGGAAAGCAGCCCCCTGGAGAAGGACCTGGGAGTCCTGATGGGCAAAAGGGTCTCCATGGGACAGCAATGAACCCTGGTGGCCAAGAAGGCCAATGGGTTACTGGGGGGCATTGAGAAGAGTGTGGGCAGCGGATGGAGGGAGGTTCTCCTGCCCCTCTACTCTGCCCTGCTGAGACCTCACCTGGAATATTGCATCCAGTTCTGGGCTCCTCAGTTCAAGAGGGACAGGGATCTGCTGGAGAGAGTCCAAGGGAGGGCTACAAGGAGTCTGGGTGTTAGGGAGAAGTTCTTGGCAGAAAGAGAGATTGGTTTTGGAATGGGCTGCCTGGGGAGGTGATGGAGTCATCGTCCCTGGAGGTGTTTAAAAGGAGGCTGGATGAGGCACTTAGTGCCATGGCTTAGTTAATTAGAAGGTGTTAGGTGAGAGGCTGGACTCAATCTTGAAGTTCTTTTCCAACCTGGCAAATTTTATGATTCTCTGAGATGCTGCAGCTGAACCCAGATAGTGCCCTGTACCCTGGGGAACTTTCTGGTCTCCACTGGGTGCTTTACAGGTACTGGTCCCTAGACCTGCTCTCCAGAGAGGAAGCTGAAAAGAGCTTCTACCAGAGAGCAGGGCTTATGAAATGTAAAAGCTTTCATGCCAAGGTCCCACAAAGCCCTTCTTCACACCACTCACACCGCAACTCTTTTGAAGGTGAAATAGCATTGACAGTTCAAATATCAGTAACAGAAGACACCAATATTTTATTTTCCAGCTGCTTTCCACAGTGCCTCAGGTTCAGACTTTTAGTGAGCAAGAGGGGAGATTTAGACTGGGTGTTAGGAGGAAGTTCTTTACAGTGAGGGTGGTGAGACACTGGCACAGGTTGCCAAGGGAGGTGTTCAAGGACAGGTTGGATGAGGTCTTGAGTGACCTGTACTAGTGGGAGGTGTCCCTGCCTGTGGCAGGGGGTTGGAACTGGCTGATCCTTGAGGTCCCTTCCAACCTTACCATTCTATGATTCTATAATATTTGATTTGTAGAAATGTTATTTGGTTGTTTTAAACCTCAGCACTGGTTTAATCCAGCACAAGGACAAGTGCAGGATCCTGCATCTGGGGAGGAACAAGAGCAGGCACCAGTACAGATTGGGGCTGCCCTGCTGGAAAGATCACGTTGGGTGATTCTGTGCTCCACAACCTCCCTGGGCAACCTGTGCCAATATTTCACCACCCTGAATGGAAGGAATTTTTCTAATCTTCAGTCTAAATCCCCCCTCCTCAAGCTTCAACCCATTCCTCTCATCCTGTCACTGCAAGCACTTGTAAAAAATCCCTCCCCAGCTTTCCTGTAGCCCCCTTCAAGTACTGGCAGGCTGCTATAAGGTCTCCAGGCTGATCATCTTAATCTAAACAATTAACCCAGCTATGAAGACTTCTAATCAAGATGTTTAAATTAGACATGGAGATTCCCAGCCTCACTGTTGTTTGTCCATGGGGAGAAGCAATCTACTTGCCTCAGAGGTTTTGTGCTCTCAGTATTGATGCAGAGAACACAAAAGCGATGTCCCATTCCACATGTCACTGCCCCATTACTTTCCAGGCTCGATGTGGTTTGGTTTCATTCCATAAACATTCACTCCTTCGCCACAGAGAGCTCCAAGCATTAGAGCTCATGTAACAGGGGTTTGAAAGTGAGCATCTGATTTATTCATCATAAGATGCTAAGTAACATGATGACCTCTAACTGCTCTATGTTGCAGCTGCAATCCCTGAGGAATTGCAGTTTTCCCTCACTCTCTATAGACCACAAGCAGGTGTACGTTGCAGGGAGACTGATGCCAGCTGCCTGGTTGTGAAAAGAACTCATGGAAGGTTCCAGTGGTGATGCTACATCCTTTGAGGATTCCTTTTACTTGGCATAGCCCCACTCTAGATGAAGAATCACAGAACACATAGAATCAAAGATTGGTAAGGTTGGAGGGGACCTCAAAGATCATCCAGTTCCAACCCCCTGCCATAGGCAGGGACACCTCCCACTAGTACAGGTCACTCAAGATCTCATCCAGCCTGGTCTTGAACACCTCCAGGGAGGTTCTCTTTGATCACATTGGGTGATTCTGTGCTCCACAACCTCCCTGGGCAACCTGTGCCAGTGTCTCACCACCCTCACTCCAAACAACTTCCTCCTAACATCCACTTTCAATCTCCCCTCTGACACTTCAAACCCATTGCCCATTGCCCTGCCATTCCCAGACCTTGTCAACAGTCCCTCCACAGCCTTCCTGGAGCCCCTTTCAGATCCTGCAAGGCCACTCCAAGGTCTCCTGGCAGCCTTCTCTTCTCCAGGCTGCACAGCCCCAACTCTCTCAGCCTGTCCTCACAGCACAGCTGCTGCAGCCCTCTCACCATCTTGGTGGCCTCCTCTGCACTGGCTCCAACACTTCCATGGCCTTCCTGTGCTGGGGGCTCCACAACTGCACACATCACTCCAGGTGGGCTCTGAGGAGAGCAGAGCAAAGGGGCAGAATCCCCTCCCTTGCCCTGCTACCCACACTGCTCTTGCTGCAGCCCAGCACACAGTTGTTGTCTGGGCTGCACTCACACTGCAGCCTCATCTGGAGCTTTTCCTCACCCCACACCCCCAGAACCTGTTCCTCAGGGCTGCTGTCCAGCCACCCACCACTCAGCCTGTATCTGTGCTTGGGATTCATTGGAGCATCAAGAGCTTTATGTCTGGAAGCACAGCTTCTTCCTTCCCCTTTCTGCTTCTGCTGCTTTGCCTTTGCCTGCTGCTACCTTCCCCTGTCACTGTTTTACTGCTGCTGCTTTTGCTACTTCACCACTGCCTGACCCCTTCCCCATCTTCCTTCAGGTTATTATATTCCTGTAATAGTTATATTCTCCCTATACCATTATATTTAGTTTAAGCTATAAGAAATACAATTTCTCATTTGTTTCCTGACTTTACAAAAAGTCCATGTTGTGGTAAGTTTATTCTACTGGGGGAGGGATCTCCCCTAACCCAGTACAGGAGTCTATGACAGTGTTTGAGAACCCTTTCTGAAGAGAGATAATCAATTATCAGTTGCTTTAATTAGGGACAATTTTGTGCCCACATAGATGAGTTTTGAGAGATCCATAGATGCATTCATGGGCAGGAATGTTCACAGAAGGGCCACAAGGATGCTCAGAGGGTTGCTGCACCTCTGCTGTGAGGACAGAAAGAGTTGGGGCTATTCAGTCTGGAGAAGAGAAGGTTCCCAGGTGACCTCCTTGTGGCCTTTCAGGATCTGAAGTGGGCTACAAAAAGGTTGGGGAGGGACTTTTTAGGTTCTCAGGTAGTGATAGGACTGGGGGCAATGGACCAAAGCTGGAGGTGGGGAGATTCAGACTGGAGGTGAGGAGGAGGTTCTTCAGCATGAGAGTGGTGAGAGCCTGGAAGGAGATGCTCAGGAAGATGGTTGAGGCCCCATCCCTGGAGGTGTTTAAGGCCAGGCTGGATGAGGCTGTGGACAGCCTGATCTAGGGTAGGCTGTCCCTGCCCATGGCAGGGGAGTTGGAGCTGCATGATCCTTGTGGTCCCTCCCAACCCTGACTGATTCTATGACTCTCTAAGTCCTTCTCCTTGAGGCTACTCTCAAGCCATCCAAATGCAAGTTTCAGTACCACACTCCTCTGTCCCTTGGAGAAACTCACACTGCTAATACTGGAGAGAGTGGACAGTGTGGGAGAGTGACTGAACAAATTGGGACAACCTATTTAAACAGAAATATCCTAATTGCTTCCTGCAGTTTTATGTTAGTGGAAGGAGTTTGTTCATTTCAGCACCAGACTCAGCACATAAAACATTATTGGAGATTTTTATACAGCTGATGTGAAAAACAGAGGGGATTTATAGTAACCAGTATGGACTGGATGAGCTTGGAGGTCTCTTCCAACCTGGTTGATTCTATGATGCTGTGTTTCTATGATTCTATGGTTCTGTGATTCTATGATTCTGATTCTATGATTCTATGGTTTTATGATTCTGTGATTCTATGATTCTGTTTCAATGATTCTATGTTTCTATGAGTCTATGATTCTGTGATTCTATGATTCTATAATTCTGTGATTCTATGATTCTATGACTCTGTGATTCTGTAATTCTATGATTCTGTGATTCTATAATTCTATGTTTCTGTGATTCTGTAGCTGTATAATTCTGATTCTATAATTCCATGATTTTATGCTTCTATGTTTCTGTGCTTCTACGTTTCTATGATTCTGTTTTTCTGTGTTTCTATGATTCTATGATTTTATGATTTTTGATCCACCTTCTGGGCCTGGATGACATCTGGTACCTCTGTGAAACCTCCTCCTACCCCAGATTTGTATTGATTTTCACTTTTTTTTTCATACAGAGGCAGACCTCTGAAGGTCAGAAAATAAACTGCCCAACTACCAGAGCTCATGGAAACAAACTGCTTCAGCTTCCTGCTTTCAGATCCTGGGAAGCATTGTACAGCACAGAGCATCTACAGCTACCTGCACCACACTCAGTTGCTTTTGAAAGAAGTTTTTTTTCCCATAACTGAAGCATGAAGACATTCAGACTTCTGTAGGCTGCTGAAATACAAAGAGAAGCTGAATCTCTCTTTCTCCTCTCCATATACACAGTGCAGGTTCCACCTTCATGCTGTAGCAGTGAGTAGCTAATCCTCACTTCCTCTGCATGCAGTGTTTCTCATGGTTCCACTGCAACATCATAGAATCAGAGAATGGGAAGGTTGGAAGGGACCTCAAGGATCATCCAGTTCCAATCCCCTATCATAGGCAGGGACACCTCCCACTAGCACAGGGCACTCAAGGCCTCCTCCAACCTGGCCTTGAACCCCTCCAGGGAGGGAGCAGCCACAACCTCCCTGGGCAACCTGTGCCAGTGTCTCACCACCCTCACTGCAAACAACTTCTTCTCAACATCCAGTTTCAATCTCCCCTCTGCCACTTCAAACCCATTGCCCCTTGTGTTGGCATTCCCAGACCTTTTCAGTAGTCCCTCCCCAGCCTTCCTGGAACCCTTTTCAGATACTGGAAGGTTGCTCTAAGGTCTCCTGGCAGCCTTCTCTTCTCCAGGCTGCACAGCCCCAACTCTCTCTGTCTGTCCTCACAGCACAGCTGCTGCAGCCCTCTCACCATCTTGGTGGCCTCCTCTGCACTGGCTCCAACACTTCCATGTCCTTCCTGTGCTGAGGGATGTCCAAGCCTAAGCAGATGATCAAGCTCATCAAAACACAAGAACCTGACTGTCCATATCTTGTGTTTTGCCCTACATTGCATCCTACTTGCTGATTTCAGCAACAGCAGAACCACAACTTATATTGCTAAGCAGACTGTACCATAAGGACCATGGTCTTGCCTTTGAGATTTCAATTTCTTTTAACCATTCTTGCAGTCTTGCAGCCCAGAAGGGTACTCACACCCTGAGCCGCATTAAAAGAAGTGTGGCCACTAGATGCAGACACCTGGAGTACTGTGTCCAGTTCTGGGGTCCTCAACAGGAGAAGGACATGGATTTGCTGGAGCAGGTCCAGAGGAAGGTCACAAAAGATGATCAAAGGGCTGGAGCACCTCTGCTGTGAAGAGAGGCTGAGAGGATGTTCAGCCTGGAGAAGAGAAAGAGTAGCTCTGGAATCTTAGAATGGGTCGGGTTGGAAGGGACCTCAAAGGTCACCTAGACGCAGAGTCGCAGAGTCACAGAATGTCAGGGGTTGGAAGGAACCTCCAAAGCTCAGCCAGTCCAACCCTCCTGCCAGGGCAGGAGCAACCACAGCAGATCACACAGGAACACATCCAAGCAGGTCTTGAATGTCTCCAGAGAGGGAGACTCCTCAACCCCACTGGGTAGCCTGTTCCAGGGTTCTGTCACCCTCACAGGGGAAGAAATCCTCCTCATGTTTCCATGGAACTTCCTATGTCTCAAATTCAACCATTGTCCCTGTGCTGTCATCAAGCATCACCCAGCAGAGCCTGGCTCCAGCCCTCTGGCACTCACCTGCACATCTTTATAAACATGACTGAGGGCAGCCCTCAGACTCCTCCTCTCCAAACCCCAAGTTCTCCCTCAGGCTCTTCTCATAGCAGAGTTGCTCCATTCCCTTCAGCATCTTTGTGGCAATGTGCCAGATTCTCTCAAGCAGTTACTACTCCTATCTCAAGTAGTCTTAACCTTCCTGCCACAAGAAGGGACACCTACTAGCCCTGGTTGCTCAAAGCCCCATCTAACCTGGCTTTGAAAATTTCCACTGAGGCACCATCCATAACTTCTTTGGGCAACCTCTTCCAGTGCCTCATCACTCACAGTGAAAATTGTCTTCTTCAGCCTGGAGAAGAGAAGGTTTCCAGGAGACCTAAGAGTAGGCTTCCAGGAAACCTAAGAGTAGCCTTGCAGGATCTGAAGGGGGCTCCAGGAAGGCTGGGGAGGGACTATTGACAAGGTCTTGCAATGCCAGGACAAAGGGCAATGGGTTTGAAGTGGCAGAGGGGAGATTGAAAGTGGGTGTTAGGAAGAAGATTTTTGCAGTGAGGGTGGTGGGACACTGGCATAGGTTTCCCAGGGAGGTTGTAGAGCACAGAATCACCCAATGGGATCAAAGAGAACCTCCCTGGAGGTGTTCAAGGCCAGGTTGGAGGAGGCCTTGAGTGACCTGTGCTAGTGGGAGGTGTCCCTGCCTATGGCAGGGAGTTGGAAGTAGATGATCTTTGAGGTCCCTTCCAACCTTACCATTCTATAACAGGTACAAACTTGATCATAAGAATTTCCACCTAAACATGAGGAGGATCTTCTTTAATTTATGTGTGAGAGAGCCCTGGAGCAGCCTGCCCAGAGGGGTTGTGAGAATCTTCTCCGGAGACATTGAAAACCCACCTGGATATGTTCCTGTGTGACCTTTCGTAGGTGAACCTGCCTTGGCAGTTTACTTGAAGGTCTCCAGAGATGCCTGCCATTCTGTGATGAAGGCTTTTGCTTCCCTGCATGCTGCTCTGGCCACTGCAGTGCACCCAAAGCACACCATGCCAGTGCAGTGCACCCAAAGTACATCGTGCCACTGCAGCTGCTTTTCCAGCTCTCAGCCAGAGCTTGCAGCGAGACATTTCTGTGACCTCAGCTACTGGTATGAAGGCAGAACAAAGCATGAGCAAGGTAAAGCAACTTACAACATTTTAACCACACTGAAAAGCTGTCCCTTAACAAGGCACATCTCAGCTCCAAAGCAAAGGGAGGGGAAAAGTGCAAAGAACAAAACCCAGCCCAGAGCAGAACGTGACCGGGCAAGGCTGCTCTTTTCCAGAGCCCTTCCATTGTGCGACTCCTTTCAACAGGCAGGCACAGTGAACAGTGGGGCCCTGTTGTCAGATTGATTGTGCTTTATTGCTTTGAAGCACACAACTGATTGCCAGCCTTGCCTTCATCATTTGAGTGCTCTCTGCATTCACATCCCTCACTCTCTCAGCTGCAGCTGCAAGTCAGCTCTGCTGCTGGGAATGGATTTTTCCACTGCCGGTTCACGGATGTGTTAGAATGGAGTGCACTTGAAGCATCTACCCTAGGAACCATTGATATTTAGAACTTCACCAAAGTTTTGCTTGTTCTTTCTCAGGTTTGTCTAAAGTTTTTGTCTCCTGGGATTTTATCCTGTGGTTTCTCTGGGGTTTGAATGGTTTCTCTTGGTTAGGATGGTGTCAGGGTCTGAACAGTGGACCAGTGGTGGTTCATTAGTGTGACCACAAAGTGCCAAACAACAGCAACTCATGTCAAAGGTTTTTACTTCAATCAGCAGCAACTCATGTCAAAGGGTTTTACTTCAATCAGCAGCAACTCATGTCAAAGGGTTTTACTTCAATCAGCAGTGAAACTTAATTGTTTGGCCATTAGAAATAGAGAAGAGTGAGAAGAGAACGGGGAAAGTAAAGGGAAAAGAGGAAGAGGTCCTACAGCTACCAACAAGGCAAGGGTGGTTCGTCAGTGGTTCATCAGTGTGATTTCCAAGTGCCAAGCACAGGTGACTCATGCCAAGGGGATTTACTTCAATCAGGAGTGAAACTTAATTGTTTGGGCATTAGAAATAGAGAAGAGTGAGAAGAGAAAGGAGAAAATAAAGGGAAAAGTGGAAGAGGTTCTACAGCTGCCAATAATGCAATGGTGGTTCATCAGTGTGATCTCTTAAGTGACAAACATCTGCAACTCATGCCAAGGGGGTTTACTTCAATCAGAAGTGAAACTTTATTGTTTGGGCATTAGAAATAGAGAAGAGTGAGAAGAGAAAGGGGAAAAGTAAAGGGAAAAGGGGAAGAGGTTCTACAGCTGCCAACAGTGCAAGGGTGTTTCGTCAGTGTGATCTCTAAGTGCCAAACAACTGCAACTCATGCCAAGGGGGTTTACTTCACTCACCAGTGAAACTTAATTGTTTGGGCATTAGAAATAGAGAAGAGTGAGAATAAAAAGTGGAAAAGTAAAGGGAAAAGGGGAAGAGGTCCCACAGCTGCCAGCAATGCAAGGGTCTCAAAGTCATCTCTCTGGTCCCAGGGTCCAGCCCTGCTGGGCCTCCTGTTCTTCTTGTAGGTTTCTTCCTCACTGCTGCTGAAAGAGACTTCTTCTGTTGGAGTGAAGTGTAGAGATGAAGTTGAGAGCTCAAGCTCTTGAGGTTTCAAAGCTCTTGAGGCTTCAAAGCACTTGAGGCTTAGTATTCTTGGTACTCTTGAAGCTCTCTGTGATGGTTTGGGAGTTACCCACACACACACACAATGAATTCACCCAGACTAGACTTAGCTGGCTGGGAGTTAAGGAATGAAGCTTTATTTACATCTTAGCACAACATCCAAACAGGTAATTACAATTTATTACAGATATTTACAGAAATACACAAGTTAAAGGTAATAGAGAAACACAATGCCCCTCCCAGCAATCAGAGGCCCCAGCAGGGGCTCCCAACCACCCTTTCACCCTCTTTCCACCCCTCTACCCTTATCCCAGGGTCTGCCTTATGTGCAAGGTGAGCTGAAGGATGGGCAAGGGGTGTTAGGTGCAGAGTGATTAGTTGGGTTACACAGCTCCAAGCAGAACAGCAGAAGCTCAGGGAAGAAACACAAACAGATACCAACAGACAGAACTGCCTTATCTATATTTGTGTCCTTGCTTTTGTACATCTCAGTAGGCCTCTGAGTGAAGCAGACATCACCACTGTTTTGTTTTCACAGCCTATCAGCGATTTTTTCTCATTAAAATCCTCCATTTAGCTTCAAACCAGCACACTCCTGAGCTTCTGGTGTTCTTGGGGTTCTTGAGCTCCAACCTGTTGCTAGGGACACAACTTCACCCCTGATGATGCTCAGACTCCTCTCTCTCCACCCATTGCACCCCCCATGATGTCAAAGTGGAGTGACTAAGGTGTGGTCTGGGCCTAAGGAGACAAGGCCAAGGCATGGGCTGCCTTGGAGGTTGATGCCAGGAGGTGTGTTTTGGTATTATAATGATATTAGAGTGAGCAAAGTTCCCTTGAGTCCACTGTGCCCTTAGCAACACCAAAACATCAGCCTCTTATGGGAGAGCTCCACTCTTTGGTTCCAAGGTGATGCTCTCAAACAGTGGAAGCCTCCACCATAGGTGGCAGGTTCTTACCCTTGGTAGCAGGTTGGCTTCTTCTTGCATCTGTACCGATTCCATTGTGTGGGAACAGCAACTTCATCAGTAACTTATTATGGGCTAGGCTGCCACAGACCCATGCTAAGATGTTAGCCTGACTTTTAGTCAATGTCCTTGAAGGTAAGGGGGTGCTGATTGCTGGTGAGAGTGATGAGGCAGTGTAAGAGGGAAGAATTGGTGTATGGCTGATGGGACTTAGGGCAAGAGGCCAAAAGTTGCCAGGTTACCAGAGACAAGACCTGAGAAGAACAGGGGCTGCCAGCTCCCTGGTGATAAAGCTAAGGATAACAGACCCCCCAGGTACCATCCCTGTAATCAAAGGCCAGAATGCAGGGTTGGCTAAGCAGCATGTGGGCCAGGAATGACCTTGACAGGCTCCACAGAGGACAACGAGATGCAGAGGGAGCTGAAGATGATGAAGGCCTCCCTCACTAGGGGGCTGTGTAACCACCAAAGCCAACTCTGTGCATGGGCAGTAGGGAAGGTTGTTACCTAACACATTGCCAAGCAAAGGAGGAGCTTTGCTCTCCTTGGTTTGGCACTCTGGGACCCGCTGGCCACACATTATAGAACTCTGAACACTTACAAACTGAGAGCATAGGTGGTTGAGTGTGGTGGTTTGGGAGTTACCTGACCCTCCACACTATGGAAATTACCCAAACTAGACTCAGCTGGCTGAAAGTTAAGGAGTGAAGCTCTATTTACAGCTTAGCACAATGTACAAGCAGAGATAGACACTAGAGACAGGAATAGTTACAAAGATACATAGAAATATACAAGTTAAAGGTAATACTGAAACACAATCCCCCTCCCAGCAATCAGAGTCCCCAGGAGGGGCTCCCAATCACCCTTCCACATTCCTTCCATTCCTCTACCTTAGCCCAGGGTTTGGCTTATGTGCAAGGTGAGTTTGGAGGATGAGCAAGAGGAGTTAGAAGCAGAGTGGTTAGTTGTGTTACACAGCAGAAGGCCAGCAGATAGAGCAGCTCCCAGAGAGAGAGAGAGAGACTCTCTCTTATCTGTATTTGTGTCCTTGTTCTTATACATCTCAGCAAGCCTCTGAGTGAAGCAGACATCACCACTGCTTGCTTTTCACAGCCTGTAATATAATTTTATTCATGAAAATATTCCAAGTAGCCTCAAACCAGCACACTGAGCTGAGCAGCACCAGGCTCACCAGCCTAACAGGTGCTGGTTCACAGTGGGATGCCTGCCTTGTGAGGTGGCAGCTGACCAGCTCTGTGACCTACACATCTCAGAGGGTTTGCTGCCCAGTTGGGTAGGGTGAGTATGGACTGCCCTTCCATCAACAGACCTACCTGGGACACTTTTGTCATACCTTATTCAGCACTGTAGTCTCCAGCACACCTTTCTCTCTCTGATTTTAATATTTGAGCTACAACCACTGTAGTTTCTAGCACACCTTTCTCTCTATGATTTTAATATTTGAGCTGTAAGCACTGTAGTCTCCAGTACACCTTTCTCTCTATGATTTTAATATTTGAGTTATAAGCACTGTAGTCTCCAGCACACCTTTCTCTCTATGATTTTAATATTTGAGCTATAAGCATTGTAGTCTCCAGCACATCTTTCTCTCTATGATTTTAATATTTGAGCTATAAGCATTGTAGTTTCCAGCAAACTTTTCTCTCTCTGATTTTAATATTTGAGCTACAAGCACTGTAGTTTCCAGCACATTTTTGTCTCTGTGATTTTAGTATTCATGTAATCATAGAAGCAACCAGGTTGGAAGAGACCTCCAAGCTCATCCAGCCCAACCTAGCACCCAGCTCTAGCCAATCAACCAGACCATGGCACTAAGTGCCCCATCCAGGCTTTGCTTCAACACCTCCAGGGATGGGCACTCCACCACCTTCCCAGGCAGCCCATTCCAATGCCAATCACTCTCTCTGCCAACAACTTCCTCCTAACATCCAGCCTAGACCTGCCCTGGCACAGCTTGAGGCTGTGCCCTCTCGTTCTGTTGCTGGTTGCCTGGCAGCAGAGCCCAAGTACACCTGGCTACAACCTCATTTCAGGTAGCTGTAGACAGCAATGAGGTCT
Organism: Eubucco bourcierii; assembly: GCA_013396675.1. NCBI lineage: Eukaryota > Metazoa > Chordata > Aves > Piciformes > Ramphastidae > Eubucco > Eubucco bourcierii. Next base: position 5,337 of record VWZE01006463.1, on the reverse strand, counting down.
GCCCTGAGCCTCCTCTTCTGCAGGCTGCACACCCCCAGCTCCCTCAGCCTCTCCTCACAGAGCTGTGCCCCTGGTCCCCCACCAGCTTCGTCATATTTGAGCTACACGCATCGTAGTTCCCAGCACACTGCATCTAATTTCATCATTTGCGTCCTGGTTTTCTCTCTGAGGGCAATGGAGTGTCCCCTTGCACTGTAGAGGAATGCAGGAGGATCTGGGCTTTGGAAGGGAAGCAGCTCCCCACCACTCAGTGCTAAGCTGTTGTATCCCAGTGGTATGGTTGAAGAGTGAATGTGTTGGAGCAAAGGCAGCTGAGCTCACTGCAGAGCACAGCCAGGCACTCAGTCACAGTTCCCAGTCTGAACCCTGGGCTTATGGGGAAGGAAACACCCCAAAGGGCCATTAGGACAAATTCCCAGCTGCTATGAACTGGCCTGGCTCCACACAGAGCTCCAGGTAGAGAGCAGTAGCAAAAGGCTTTACAGAAGCCCTATATATGTTTAAGGGAAAAGGGTTGAAAATTAAACACCAAGCTTAGAAAAGTGGGAGAGACAAGACCCAGAAAGTCTAAACAGTAGAACCTGATGACCATTTTAAATAATAAAGCTGCTAGCATCAAGGCACTTCACTATGCATTTGGAAGCTGTCTGGTGCACTGCAGCTATTTCTTGGTTGCTTTTAGCAGGGTTGCAAACTGTTGCTGTTTCCATTGGTTTCATCTTGTGCATGTGAAAAACACTGCCAAAAAACACCATGCAGGGACAGATCTGGAACTGTTATGGAAGGGTTGGAGCGGGTCCAGAGGAGGCCACCAAGATGGTGAGAGGGCTGCAGCAGCTGTGCTGTGAGGACAGGCTGAGAGAGTTGGGGCTCTGCAGCCTGGAGAGGCAAAGGCTTCCAGGAGACCTTGGAGTAGCCTTCCAGTATCTGAAGGGGGCTCCAGAAAGGCTGGGAAGGGGCTATTGACAAGGTCTTGCAATGCCAGGACAAGGGACAATGGGTTTGAACTGGCAGAGGGGAGACTTAGACTGGAGGTAAGGATGAAGTTCTTCACAGTGAGGGTGGTGAGACACTGGCACAGGTTGCCCAGGGAGGTTGTGAAGCACAGAATCACACAATGTGATCTTTTGATCACATTGAGTGATTCTGTGCTGCTCCACAACCTCTCTGGAGGTGTTCAAGGTCAGGTTGGATGAGTCCTTGAGTGACCTGTGCTAGTGGGAGGTGTCCCTGCCTATGGCAGGGGGTTGGAACTGGATGATCCTTGAGGTCACTTCTAACCTTACTATTCTATGATTCTATGATTCTATGATTCTGACTCTTTATAAACAGTAGAGGGGAGTACCTCCTGTCTTTCCAACATGTCCATTTCCCAAAAGCTAAGTTACTTGATTTCCAACAATGAGTCTGGCAGAAAATCCACCCCAGGCTTATGTATCAGGCTTGATATCCAGGGGGATATACTGTCCACAGTATCCATCTGAACAGCAAATCAATCCCACTTCAGACATGCAGCCCATGTTATTTTATTCCATAAAGAGGTGACTGACATTTCAAATTCAATATGAGAAAGTATTTGCAAAGGAGAAGCAAGTCAGTGTCTGTGCCTTGAAATGTTTCTCCCTCAGAAAGGTTATAAAAAACTCTTTTATTTGCCCTGTAGATTTGTGTGGTGCCAATAGAGAAACGGTGAATCGCTAGGACTTGATCCTCAGACACTGCAAAATGATTCAGAAATAATAACTCAGAAATGAAGAGAGAATAGGGTAGAGTAGAGTAGAATAGAATAGAATAGAATAGAAGTAGAATAGAATAGAATGGAATAGAAGTAGAGTAGAATAGGAGTAGAGTAGAATAGAACAGAATACAATAGAATAGAATAGAAGTAGAATAGGAATAGAGTACAGTAGAATAGAATAGAAATAGAGTAGGATAGAAGTAGATTAGAATAGGAGGAGAGTAGAATAGAGTAGAAGTAGAGTAGGAGTAGAATAGGAGTAGAGCAGAATAGAAATAGAGTAGGATAGAAGTAGATTAGAATAGGAGGAGAGTAGAATAGAGTAGAAGTAGAGTAGGAGTAGAATAGGAGTAGAGCAGAATAGAAATAGAGTAGGATAGAAGTAGATTAGAATAGGAGGAGAGTAGAATAGAGTAGAAGTAGAGTAGGAGTAGAATAGGAGTAGAGCAGAATAGAAATAGAGTAGGATAGAAGTAGATTAGAATAGGAGGAGAGTAGAATAGAGTAGAAGTAGAGTAGGAGTAGAATAGGAGTAGAGCGAATAGGAATAGAGTACAGTAGAATAGAATAGAAATAGAGTAGGATAGAAGTAGATTAGAATAGGAGGAGAGTAGAATAGAGTAGAAGTAGAGTAGGAGTAGAATAGGAGTAGAGCAGAATAGAAATAGAGTAGGATAGAAGTAGATTAGAATAGGAGGAGAGTAGAATAGAGTAGAAGTAGAGTAGGAGTAGAATAGAATAGGAGTAGAGCAGAATAGGAGTAGAGTAGAATAGGAGCAGAGCAGAATAGGAGTAGAGTAGAATAGAATAGAATAGAATAGAGTAGAAGTAGAATAGGAATAGAGTACAGTAGAATAGAATAGAAATAGGGTAGGATAGAAGTAGATTAGAATAGGAGTAGAGTAGAATAGAGGAGAAGTAGAGTAGGAGCAGAATAGAATAGGAGTATAGCAGAATAGGAGTAGAGTAGAGTAGAGTGAAATAGAAGTAGAGTATAATAGGAGTAGAGTAGAATAAGAGTAGAGTAGAATAGAATAGAATAGAGCAGAATAAAATTGAAGTAGAGTAGAATAGATTAGGAGTAGAGTAGAATAGAATAGAAATAGGGTAGGATAGAAGTAGATTAGAATAGGAGTAGAGTAGAGTAGAGTAGAGTAGAGTAGAGTAGAGTAGAGTAGAGTAGAGTAGAGTAGAGTAGAGTAGAGTAGAGTAGAGTAGAGTAGAGTAGAGTAGAGTAGAGTAGAGTAGAATAAAATAGAATCAGTCAGGGTTGGAAGGGACCACAAGGATCATCCAGTTCCAACCCTCCCTGCCATGGGCAGGGAAATCCAACTCTAGATCAGGCTGGCCACAGCCTCACCCAGCCTGGCCTTAAACACCTCCAGGGATGGAGCCTCAACCACCTCCCTGGGCAACCCCTGCCAAACTCTCACCACTCATGCTGAAGAACTTCCTCCTCACCTCCAGTCTGAATCTCCCCACTTCCAGCTTTGCTCCATTCCCCCCAGTCCTGTCCCTACCTGAGAGCCTAAAAAGTCCCTCCCCAGGATTTTTTAGACCCCCTTCAGATACTGGAAGGCCTCGATAATTGTTTTACAGCCCTGTTAACAGATCAGATTGGCTTTGAAGAAATAAAAAGTAAATAAATATGCTTTGTGTGGGGAAGAACTGTCCAAGAAACATTCATTAGTGAGAACTTCAGATGAAGTTAAGTGTCAAGGGTCAGAGTTGGGCTGACCACTAAATCACTGACTGAGGCTCCATAAGAACCCCTTTGTTTCCCAAAGGGAAGAGAAAGGGAATAAGGGAGAGAGACTGATGAGATGGGAAAGAAAACTAAATTAAAATGGTAACAATAAGATGGAATAGATACAAATAGATACAAAGCAATGTTTGACCCAACCCCAGGTAGCAATGAGACACTGCCACCTCTGATGCTGTGGCAGAAGTTCCAGACTGGACTCAACATCAGATGTGAACCAGACTCAGGAGCTGGAATTTGGAACTGGATTCAGGAACAGATGAATGGAGATTGAGAACAGGCAGGTTCCTCCTTGGACACCAGCCAGCGACAAAGAGGAAGAGCTGCTTGATGTAAATGACCCCTCAGCTTCATACCAAACATGACACCCAGGGGATGGAATCCCTTGGTGGTCAGTTTAGGGTCACCTGCACTGTCTGCTCCTCCCCACAGGTGCAGCCTTTTAATCTGCAGCCCCAATACAGTACTTGGTCTACAGCCCAGCCCTTGGCAGGAGCTTTCCCCATCAGCTTCTCACAGACAGCAGCAGCCTCTGGCTGTGCAAACCTGCCCTGAGCTGCAGAAAGTGCAGCACTCAGCAGAGGCTGAGCTGTGCAAACCTGCCCTGAGCTGCAGAAAGTGCAGCACTCAGCAGAGGCTGAGCTGTGCAAACCTGCCCTGAGCTGCAGAAAGTGCAGCACTGAGCAGAGGCTGAGCTGTGCAAACCTGCCCTGAGCTGCAGAAAGTGCAGCACTGAGCAGAGGCTGAGCTGTGCAATCCTGCCCTGAGCTGCAGAAAGTGCAGCACTCAGCAGAGACTGAGCTGAGATGTCACAGCACTGAGCAGGATCACTTCAGATTAACCTAAACCCTACTGTTAAACTTTGTCTCCTGCCGAAAGACAACAGTCAGGAGCTCCTGATCTCAGCCATGATGTAGCTGGACAGCATGGAAAGGATTCTTGATTTCTAAAACTTCAGCTCTGCAGACATGCCTGTGGCTTTACAAACTAAGGGTTACAGCCTCTACACTCTGTATTAAATTCACTCTTCTCCCAATTCTCACACAGGACACGCTCCTTTGATTGTACCTTTGATCAAACACAGCCTCACAGATGTAAAATAATAATTAAACCCCCTCTAACAGCTAACCAACTGCAGTGCAATTACAGAATCACAGAAACACAGAATGGTAGTGGTTGGGAGGGACCTCTGGAGATCAAATCCAACCCTTTGCCAAGGCATCTTATAGAATCATAGAATGGTAAGGTTGGAAGGGACCTCAAGGCTTATCCAGTTCCAACCCCCTGCCATAGGCAGGGACACCTCCCACTAGTACAGGTTACTCAAGGCCTCATCCAACCTG
>VWZE01006424.1:64744-74982 GCA_013396675.1 Eubucco bourcierii | reverse complement strand
TAACATGCCATGTGTATTTCTCACTCTTACTTGTGAATACTTATGAATATGTTTTACAGACTGAGTCAAGGAACGCTGTTCTCTAGTGGAAGAGCATTACAGGATCACAGGATCATGGAATGTTAGGTGTTGGAAGGGACCATAGGTCATCGAGTCATAGAATCATAGAATGGTAAGGTTGGAAGGGACCTCAAGGATCATTTAGTTCCAACCCCCTGCCACATGCAGGGACACCTCCCACTAGTACAGGTTATGCAAGGCCTCATCCAGCCTGGCTTTGAACACCTCCAGGGNCTTTGTGGCTCTCCTCTGGACCTGCTCCAACAGTTCCATGTCCTTCCTGTGCTGGGGGCTCTAGAACTGTACACAGTACTCCAGGCGGGGTCTGAGGAGAGCAGAGTAAAGGGGGAGAATCACCTCCCTTGCCCTACTGGCCATGCTACTCTTGATGCAGCCCAGGACTCGGTTGGCTGTCTTGGCTGCATGGTACACTGCATGGGCACAGTCCAATCCTGGTGCCAGAGCAGGACCATATAATCTAGACCAGATTGCACAGGAACGCATCCAGATGGGTCTTGAAAGTCTCCAAAGAAATAGACTCCACCACCTCTCTGGGGAACCTGCTCCAGTGTTCTGTTACCTTTACAGTAAAGTTTTTCCTCCTGTTGAGATGGAACTTCCTGTGCTGTAGTTTACATCCATTGCCTCTTTTCCTACCACAGGGCACAAGCAAGCAGAGGCTGTCCTTTCCTTCCTGACAGCCAGCCCTCAGATATTTATAAACATTTATTAAATCCCCCCTTTCAGTCTTTTCTGCAGACTAAAAAGCCCCAGGTCTCTCAGCCTTTCCTCATAGCATGCATACATGCTCCAGTCCCTTGTTGCTTGCATATGTCCAGAAGATCTCCCAAACAGTAGGTGTTCTGCATTTCAGTGTGGTATATCACTGTAAAGCATCTTCAGCTTTTGTGTTACAATAACAAGTCAACTGCATGGAATATATTGTACCAAATCCTCTATACCTAAAGTATAAGTAATACTAGCTTTTAAAACTTACTATGAATTGATGCTGTGGATCACAGCAATGCTTCAACTGGTAAATGAACATGCCTATTTCGTTGACTGCTTTAGACACATTTGAAACCATAACTCTGTATGTGTTGCATTAGACTTGTATAATGTACTTTTCAAAGTGCATTATAATAAAGCCATTACATAGTTTTGTTAGCAATGGAAAATTAATAACATTTTAAAAACCGACTTTGAAATTTTTTTTAAGCTTCAAGGTCATTTGGTATTCTGTTTAAATACTTGTACCATCCCCTTAAGCAAATGTATGTGGAAGTGGAAGGTAGTTTCTGGAAGACAATACCAAACTACCCACAAAAGCAGAGGCTACTTGAGTGGAGTTTGCATGGGGCATAGAGCACTGAAACATGCAAATGTCCTGAAATACTTCCAGTGGTGCTACAGATCAACAGTTTCATAATGTGTTAGGTTTGGGTTTGGTTTTTTTTTTTTAATAACTAAAATTGCATTTTGCTTCCACATATAGAAAAAATATTCCCTTATAGCCTAGGGATATATATAGTCTAAATGTAGGCATAAACATTTCAGGATGAGTTGCACACAGCAATGTCCATTTGTGTGTAGTTCTATCAAATGTGTCCACAATTTCAAATAAAAATTACATGTTAGTCACAGTTGTATGCAGTTGTGGTTATTTTAACCTGTGTTGATACAGAATAATCCATGAGAGGAAGATTTGGGGTTCAGGTTTTCTTAATGTGTAGGATATGAATGGATTTCTATGTACACTGGAGAATTTTGTTCTGCAAATGTGTTACTTTATGTCCACTTAGTAAGTGGGTGGCAAAGACACAGTAAGTGAGTCCACCCACTAAGTGATCAAGTTGAAGGCAGCGCTACAGTTTAAGATTAATGTCTTAATTGTAAATTGTAAATAAGAGTTTTCAAGAGCGTTTGAGAGTATATCCCAACAGGGGCTGAAAAGAACATAAGAGATACATTTATCTCATTTCATAGGATTATTCTTTTTCTATATAATTGGGAGTTCAGAGCATTCTTTCTCTCTTGCTTGCTTGCTTTTCCCACTGTCTGTCCCTCTGGCATTGCCTGCTCTGCACCAAACATCGCGTTACATTGCAATAGCGAGGTAAGACAACAAGTCTAGTGGAGGTAGGATCTGAGCTTTGTCCAGGGGGGTACCTGGGCTTTGCACAGATGGGGTGGGAGGTTAGGTGGGCTACTGTCTAGTTGTATACGTAAGAAGTATTTGTACATGTTGATTACCTTTTAAGTTTAGCCTACTTTTGTAAATGATAATTTAATTTTACTCCCAAAATCTGAGCAGCGTGGCAATTTACCTTTGGGCAGTAGCATCCAAGCTCTAAGTGGTATAAATCCACCACACACATCAACTGTGAAAACCAGTAACTTTTGGTCATCACAACTCCAGAATCTAACTGGTGATAAACCAAGCTTTGCTGACATTTCAGAGATTTTTACTGTTTTTATGTCAACCTTAAAAAAAAAAAAAAACAAACAAAAAACAACAACAACAAAAAAAAAACCCAACAAAAAAACCCCAACTCAAACCAAAACAAACCAAACCCTTAAAATTCCTACAGCTTGTTTCATTTCCTCAGTGATGGCTTTTCAATTACCTATTATAAATAGATTCTGTTTCCATTTGCCTAGTGGAACTTCATTAGAACAGAGTTTATACCATGCTGTCTGACAGCACCTGGTACAGCAGGAGCTCTCAGCATGTTGTAATTGTAAGGTTTTGTAGGGCTCATTAAGTATAAGGGAGATGGAGGTTTCAGCAATTAATTATTAAAAAATTATCCAAACAGGTGTTATCAGAGATTTTACTTGTAGATCTAAATACTTATGTTCATGTGTAATTTATACTGCAAATGCAAGGTATCAGTACTGACCATGAAGTAAGTTTTAAGACTTAGATGAAAGTGTATCTAGTTTGCAGTGCCTTCAGACTCAGGAGGTTAGGTTTATTAGAAGTACAGGGTGGGAGGGAGAAAGGGTATTTTGCTCTTGACAGCCAGCCACTCAGAAAGGTGAAAGCCTTTCTGTAAATAATTTGGCTAAAAAAGGAGACAGACATAATTTTAACTGATTTCTTAAATTTGTAACCATTATGGTAAACAAACAAACAAACAAGAATAAATATGAAATTTTTCATCTTTTCATGTCATGATCTAAACTATGGAACTCTACAAAAGAATTGTTCAGAATTAAAAGTGACTATATTTTTTACATAGTCTAGAGAATTATAGATCTTCTGAGTATCAGTGCCAGACTGTTTGAACACTTGAGTTGAACACCTGAGCTTTTAATCCTTTCTTTAGAACTCTTTCTTTAGAACTGTTTCTTATATAGTAAGTTTGCTGATGACACCAAAGTGGGTGTAGCGGCTGCCACACCAGAAGGCTGTGCTGCCATTCAGTGATACTTGGACACGCTGGAGGGCTGGGCAGGGAGAAACTGAATGAAATTCAGTAAGGGTAAGCGTGGACCTGGGAAAGAACAACCCCAGGGATCTGTATACATTGAGGACTGACCTGCTGGAGAGCAGTGAAGGAGAAAAGGCCCTGGGAGTCCTGGTGGATGGAAGGTTGACCATGAGCAAGCAGTGCGCTTTCATGGCCATGATNATAGATCTTCTGAGTATCAGTGCCAGACTGTTTGAACACTTGAGTTGAACACCTGAGCTTTTAATCCTTTCTTTAGAACTCTTTCTTTAGAACTGTTTCTTATATAGTAAGTTTGCTGATGACACCAAAGTGGGTGTAGCGGCTGCCACACCAGAAGGCTGTGCTGCCATTCAGTGATACTTGGACACGCTGGAGGGCTGGGCAGGGAGAAACTGAATGAAATTCAGTAAGGGTAAGCGTGGACCTGGGAAAGAACAACCCCAGGGATCTGTATACATTGAGGACTGACCTGCTGGAGAGCAGTGAAGGAGAAAAGGCCCTGGGAGTCCTGGTGGATGGAAGGTTGACCATGAGCAAGCAGTGCGCTTTCATGGCCATGATGGCCAATGCCATTCTGGGGTGTATTAGAAGGGGTGTGGTTAGTAGGTCAAGAGAGGTTCTCCTGTTCCTCTTCTCTGCCCTGGTAAGGCCACATCTGGAGTACTGTGTCCAGTTCTGGTCTCCTCAGTTCAAGAAGGACATAGAACTACTTACGAGAGTCCAGTGCAGAGTTACAAAGATCACAGAATCACACAGAGAACATCTGGTTGGAAGAAACCTCAAAGATCATCCAAGTCCAACCTTTGACCCAATTGAGAGTCAATCCTAAACCATGTCCCTAAGTGCCTGGTCCACATGCTGCCTAAACACCTCCAGGGATGGTAACTCTTCACCACTGCCCTGGGCAGATCATTTCCATGTTTGAGAACCTCTCTGTAAGATTATTAAGGGAATGGAACATCTCTTTTACAAGTAGAGACTGAGGGAGCTGGGGCTCTTTAGCATGGAGAAGACTGAGTGGTGACCTCACGAATGTTTATAAATACATAAACTTGAGAGACAGAGTATGAAGCCAGGCTCTGCTCTGTGATACCAGTGAAAGGACAAATGGCAATGGGTTGAATTTGAGGCATAGGAAGTTTCATTTGAACATGCAGAGGAATTTTTTTCACTGTGAGGGTGACAGAACACTGGAACAGGCTGCCATGGGGGTTTGTGGGGTCTCCCTCTCTAGAGATACTAGAGACCTGCTTGGACACATTCCTGTGTGAGCTGGTATAGGTGATGCTGCTGTGGCAGGAGGGTTGGACTGGATGATCTTCCAAGGTCCCTTCCAGCCCCTGACATTCTGTGATTCTTTGAAAATATTGCACAAAAAAATAATTTTATATATATTTTGAGGAAAACTATGTAAACAGCAGATAATCATAGGGGAAGGATACTGTAATAAAAATACATGTTTGTTGTAAAAACAGATTATTATTTGTTGCATAAGAAAATGTGGAGAAAGCTGTGTGACTTCTTCCAAGAGTGCAGAAAGCTGTGTGACTCTACCAAGGGAAGAATTCTCTGTTACAAAGGTGTACATGTAAGAATTTGGTTGAGAATTCTTACTGTGTTGGGATCATGCTGGTCATTAAGTGTATGACAAACCTATCCCATCTTTGTAGTAGGACAGAGGCATGGAAGGGAGCAGCATTCGTCATTCAAATTCATGCATTAAAAAGTACAAACTGTGTGAAAGGCGATCATTGCACCAGAGTTCATGTGAATTAGATAAATTAATAAACTGCAGTGAATCAATAATGTAATGCTGTGGCAATTAAGACAAATTATATGGAATTTTATCAGCAGGATGGCACAGAGTTTGCTAATTACTGCTGATGAGGCATTAATTTTGGTTCACATGCATTATTGCGGTGGAAATAGACTAAAATCTAGGAGAATAATAAAGGAAAGTAGTTATCCTTAGTTTATACTCTATGGATTTCCCCTTACTCTAGTGCACTGGAAAATTCTTTCAGACCTACCTATAGGGGTCTGTGAAGGAGTCAGGGTGTATAGCCTGCAGTATGATACTGACATGTTGTTGCTGTGAATGGTAAATGCAAGTAAGAGTCCTATGAGAGAGATAAAGACTAAAGTTGTATTTATTATCTGCATTTGTCTATCAGTCAAGTCACTGAGTGGTCTTACTGCATGGGAGAGATATATGAAGAGGTCTCAAGGATTCTTCTCAATGAAATTGCTATTACTGAATTTAGTGAAACAGAGGGACCAGCTTAGTACCACATTTCCAAGAAAAGAATCATGATTTTACTATGCACCTGGATGACTTTTTTTTTCATCTCTCTTGAAAACAAAACAAAACCAAACCCAAACCCCATATATTTATTTCATTTTAAATATATATTCATCAGTGACCTGGATGAGGGCACAGAGTGCACTGTCAGCAAATCTGCTGATGCTGACACCAAACTGGGTAGAGTGGCTGACACACCAGAAGGCTGCCATTGTATAAGACTTGGACAGGCTGGAGGGTTGGGCAGGGAGAAATGGAATGAAATTCAACAATGGCAAGTGTAGAGTCTTGCACCTGGGAAAGAGCAATCCCAGGGATAGGTTGGGGACTGACTTGTTGGAAGGTAACAAAGGGGAAGGATCTGGGGATCCTAGTGGATGGGAGGTTGACCATGACCCATCAATGTGCTCTTGTGTCCAGGAGGGCCAATGTCACTCTGGGATGTATTAGAAGGGGTGCGGCTATTAGGTCGAGAGAGGTTCTCCTTCTCCTCTGCTCTGCCCTGGACCCATCTAGATGTATTCCTGTGTGATCTGGTACAGGGGATCCTGCTCTGCAGGGGGGTTGGGCCAGATGATCTTTTGAGGTCACCTCCATCCCTGACATTCTGTGATTCTGTAAACAGTAGGCAAGTCACAGGTTTGCTCCAAGGCAAATTTTAAGGAAAAATCAGTATCAGAATAATTAGGAGAATGATCATTTGATAACCACTGTTAAGTACTTTTGTGATAACATCTGAGATAGCTTTAGGGTATCAATCAAATGAAGTAAATGTAGGAAGTAAACAGTCCTAAGAGCATTCTTTCCAATTGAATAGAACTATTTTTATGACCACATGCCTTTAAAGTTTTCTGGTTTTGTTGCTTTTCTGGATAATTACAGTTTCAATTTTTTTTACTTCAGTTTACTAGCACTGTTCTTCTCCAAGGTTGAATAAAGTAAGGAAGAAGGCAGGTGAATCGAAACACACAACTCTGAACTTTGTTGAAAGAAAATACATAAATATTTAGCTTCTGATAATTTAGAGGGGGAAAAAAGGCTATCTTGGTCTTTGCCAACTTTGTGTGGGAAGGTTGTAACTAATATCACTTTTTTCATTTCATTAAATAAAAAAAAAAAGACAATAATGTATTTTAATAACCATTTCTTATTAATTTAAGTCTTTTGTCAAAGACTTCTTAGGTATTAAATACATTTTCTTTATCCTGTAAAAATGGTTCATTTTAATTTCACTTCTAAAATATCAAGCATATTCTGTAAGAGTCTTATGAAATCTGCAGTAGGTAATGTAGTTACTCCAATTACTCTCCACCATACATCATATTTAAAGGGATGGATTATGAACCATAAGTTGATAGAGTGTGGCATGACTCAGTACTTATTGACATATTTCAAGACTTTAGACAAGGATTTAACTATTTTAACTGAAAGCACTTTCACCATATGATTCCAGGAGAGGTTTACAAACCTTGTTTAATCTAACAGTGATGTCATCAAAAACCTACAAAGGCAGTCTAAATATGTTTGTAACAAAGCATACTCCTCTGCCTTATAGCAAAGCAGTCATTACCAACTCCAGGAAAGATAACATTTCATGTGCTGTGTATGAAAGCTTGAACTCTCAATTAATAAGTTCAGTAGTGATGTCAGGGGAACAAGAAGAATACTGCAACTTTCTGTAAACATTTTTGCCTCCTTGCTCTCCATGGACAAACATCTGTAAAGCAGTTCCTCCAAAGAATGGAGAAGTTTAGACAAAGTTTCTGGTTTTCAATGTAGTGCCAAAATCACACAGAATTACTAAATGGTACAGGTTGGAAAGGACCTCTAGGGATCCTCTAGTTCAATTACCCTACTAAAATCATGTTTACCTAGTAGGTTGCACAGGAAACCCAGGTGGGTTTTGAAAGTCTCCACAGAAGCAGACTTTCCAGTGCTCTGCCATCCTCACAGGATAGTTTTTTTCTTATGCATAGACATAGATGGGTCTTCCTGTGTTCCTTTGTCCCATTGCCCCAAGTCCTATCACTGACCACTACTGAAAAATGACTGACCCTATTCTCTTGACCTCCACTTTTTAGATGTTGATAATCATCGATAAGATCTTCTCCAGGCTAAAGAGACCCAGGTCTGTCACCCTCTCCTCGTCAGATAGATGTTGTGCCTTTGTCATTTCCCTTACCCTCCACTGGACTCTCTCCAGCAGCCACCTGTCTCTCTTGAACTGGGGAGCTCAGAACTGGACCCAGGACTGCAGATGTGGTCTCAGTAGGACAGAGCAGATGGCAAGGACAACTTCCCTCAAACTACTCACCACACACCCCTTAAGACTAATGAGGATACCATCAGCCTTCTTGGCCACAAGAACATGCCATAGTTAATAGTTAATTCAATGTCCACCAGGACTTTCAGGTCCTTCTCTGCAGAGCTGCAGCTCATCAACCCTTTAACCTGTACCAGTGCAGAGGGTCATTCTGGTCAAGATGCAGGACTCTACATTAGCTCTTGCTGAAATTCATGAGATCCCAAACTCTCCAGCCTGTCCAGGTCTTGCTGAATGGCAGCACAGCCTTCTCACCTGTTAGCCATTCCTCCCATTTTTTTTTTTTGTCATCTGCAAACCTATTGAGAATACCATTTGTCTCATTAGCCAGCACACTCATGTTGAACAATAGAACCAGTACTGACCTCTGAGGAACACCAATAGCTACAGGCCTCCAACTAGACCTTGATGCACTGATAGCCATGCTCTGTGCTCTGCCACTCAGCTGGTTCTCAATCCACCTCACTGTTCACTCACCTAACTCATACTTCTCAAGCTTACTATAAGGATATTATGGTAGATGGTGTAAAATATGCATGGTTAGAAGACAAAGGGAAAGATCCACTTTCACGAACTTTGTATTTGGAAGATCACCCAGTCTTTAAATGAAAATACAAAAGGTCTTTAAACACTTGGTTCATTCTCAATGATCCTCAAAAAACAATGATAGTGAATTTTCAATGTGATGTGGCCTCACCAAGGCAGAGTAGAGGGGTAGGAGAACCTCTCTTGACCTACTAACCTTTTAACACACCCCAGAACGGCACTGGCCTTGGTCACCAGACTACATTGCTGGCTCATGATCAACCTACCATCCACTAGGACCCCCAGGTCTTTTTCCCCCCTCACTGCTCTCTAACAGGTCAGTCCTCAACCTATACTGGTCTCTGGGGTTGTTCTTTCCCAGGTGCAAGACACTACATATGCCCTTGCTGAATTTCATTCAATTTCTCCCTGCCCAACCCTCTGACTTTTATTAAATATTTTCTAGATATCTTACTCTTTTGTGTGCCTTTTTCCAGTTAAGGTATTTTCCTGGAGAACTGAGATTGATGTTTAGCCATGTTCATTATACATTATAAAGTGTAGTTTTGTTTATGCTTGATAATGGATATACTTTAATGTAAAAGTAACAGTAAAATTTATGATCTTGAAAAGTTGTCAATGAAATTGGTTCTTATTTATGATGGATATTTATAAATATTTTTAGACATTTTGCTAAATTCACAGAACAGTGATGGAAGTGGGAGGTTTCCAGCACAGCATGAAAACAAAATAGTTGGACAACATTCTTGACAGCTTCTTATAGAGAGTAGTCTATCTTATTCATAAATTGAGAAGAACTTGAAACTCCAGTCCATCTGAAATGGGGATTACATCTATATGCTATCGGTGGGCTACCATAGTTGTGTAAAGAATTTTGTGACTGTTAACCCAAACAGTTTCTCTTTAAGTGTTCAGAATTAAATGATGCTAAAATGGATGTGGTATCTGCACATTTTGGTTATTAGTAATGTAATAAGTTTATGGTTATTAGGAAAAAAAAGAGATAATACTTAATTACTTTTTCTCCATCCTCTTAGCAGTCCTCATGAAAATAAATTAGGTCTTTAAAGACCATGTTATCAATAAGTTCTGTGGCGCTCTGATTACAACTAGAGTATATAAAGTTCTAATTAAAAAAAGCCAAGAAGTGGAAGCCATTACAGGTTAAAAATCTTAAAGCTTTTTCTTAAACTTTTTATCGAATTCCTTGTGGTTTAAAGTTCTCCCATTGTTCTTTCTTTAAATTATAGATAGTGATATTTAAGACTATCTGGGTATTTTTATTTTGCTAGGTTATTTTGTGGGCAGGGGTTACACGTTAATATGGATCAGCTGTTGTAAGGAAAATGTCTTTTCTCCATAAGGAAGATGAAGCACAGGAACAAGTTGTCCAGAGACTGTTTCAGTTCCATGCTTGGTAGTTTCCAAGACCCAACAGACACAACTTGGTCTGATCTCAGGCTGCATTCTGCTTTGAGCAAGAGGTTGGAGTAGAAACCTCCTGAGCTTCCTTTCAGCCTAAGCAGTCTAATTTACAGGGTGAAATCTT
>VWZE01006424.1:10037-20531 GCA_013396675.1 Eubucco bourcierii | reverse complement strand
GTTTTTATTATTTATTTATAATATGTTTTTCATATATAAATTTACAATATATATTTATAACATTTAATATGTTTTTATTAACTATATAGATATAGTAGGGTTTTTTATGTTTAGTTGTTTCCTCACTTAGACAAACCTAGCTGTTTACATAGCCTAACACTGATACTACTTTTATTTGTAAAAACTATACATGTACTAAATATATATATGTATTCTGTGTGTCTCTCTTGCTGTAAATTGATGGTAAGCCAGACATACGTGATATTGCCTGTAGAAAACATATTCGTCTGCCTTTCTTCTATCACCATAACCAGTGGCTATTTTCTATGCAGTACCCAAGTTTAAGTACAAATTTTTTCCAGATACATTCTTTATTGGAAATACTTCTTAAGTATGAGAAATTCCTCAATAATTGTTGCCAAAATTTGTCTTTCAGCAGCACTACTTAGAAACTGGAGTTTTGGTAGCATACAAGGACTGTCGGTAGGAAAATTGAGAAATGGATTATAAATTCATTGGGTTGTGGGATTGTACTTTTGTAGCAGAGGGAATGAGTAAAGGTCTCTCTTGAATAAGATGTCTCAGAACTATTAAACGAAGCTTTTTTTGTATTTTTTAACTTACAGAAGAAAAAAAAAAAAGATCCCAGAACCTCAAAAACTGCCTTTTAACCAGAAATATTTTTTAATTATGAAGAAGCTGAGTACAGTAAATGATCTAGCATATTTTATGAGAACCTTTATTGATAACTTAAGTAGAGCAAGCCTCATAAGTAACGCTGTCTTATTTACCTCTTGTGATTAATATGTAGCTCTTGTTTGTACCTGGGGAATCAAATGGTGTAATAAAACGAAACATGATTCTGGGAAAACATAGTAAGTACATTGAATGAGATTAAGGGAAGATAGAATGAGAAAGCATTATATTTAGAGTTGAATTTACATGACTAATGCGGTAAATGCATTTCTAGTTGAAAAAATCTCTTAGAAGTTTAGTTCCCCAGTAACATCTAAATTTTTCCATTTTCTTTCAATGCTTACACTGTGTTCTGAAGTGCCATAAAAGTATTAAAATATTTGTGATGGCTTTTTGGAACAAAAAACATTTTGTGGAAAATTTATTCAAAATTACTTTATTTGTATGCTCAGAGTCCTGTCAAGCCTGAACTTGAATGTCTCCAGAGATAGGGCTTTGACCACTTCTCTGGGCAACCTCTTGCAATGTTCTACCACCTCAGAGTAGAATCTTTTCCTAATTACTAATGTAAATCTACCCTTTTTAAAACCATTGCCCCTTGTCCTATTGGTACATGTCCTTGCAAACTCCCTCCCCAGTGTTCCTTTAGGCTCTCTTCAAGTACTGGAAGGCAGCTGCAGGGTCTCTCTGGAAGCACTCTTTTCTCCAGGCTGAACATTCCCAACTCTTTCAGCCTGTCTTTGTAAGAGAGGTGTTCCAACCCCTGATCATTTTCATGGCCCTCCCTCTGGACCTACTCCATCAGGTCTTTTGCACTGGAGCACCATTGGCCTCCTGGACTGTGAGTGCATATTGTTGGTGCCAAGTGCCTAGTCCACCAATATCCCCAAGTTCATTTCCACACAGCTGCTCTGTATCATATCCTCCCCTAATATGTGTTGATGTATTATCCCAACCCAGATGCAGGACCTTGCACTAGGCATTGTTGAATCTCATGAGACTCACCTGGGTCCACTTCTCCAGTTTGTCTAGGTCCCTCTGGATGACATCTGTTGTTTGTCCTATCAATCATGACATTCCACTTGGTATCAGCAGCAAATTTGCTGATAGTGTACTTAATCCTGCTGTCTGTATCATTGATGGTCACAGTACAGAGCCCTGAGGGACACTATTTGTCACTCATCTCCATCTGGATATTGGGTCATTGACCACTACCCTCTGGATGCAACCATCCAGACAATTCTTTATCCACCAAGCAGTCCACACATTGAATCCATATCTCTCTAACTTAGAGAGATGGATATGGTGGAGGACCATGTGAAAGGCCTTGCAGAAGTCTGGATAAAGACAACCATAGAGAAGGTTTCTTTTTTGTGATTTACCATCACAAGTATCTAAATCTGAAACTGCAACGTTCTCTTTCAGAAAAAGCAAACAAGCAAAATAAAGTCAACACCTCTTGCAAGTTCTGTTGACTGAACTCTCAATATGATGTTGTTATAAAGTTAATATATTCACTAGTCTTACCCTGAGCTGCTGAAAAAAGAAACATGTCACCAATGACATGTTTGTCTCTCTACAACTAGATTGACAGCTCATGTTAAATTCAACTACAGGAAAAGAAAATACTGCTTTTTTATTTAATGCCACTGCCATCTTCCTCTTTATCTCACGGTATCCAGTAGGAATACAACATAATATGCTTTAAAAATTAATTATGAGGTATCAAGACCCTTGAGAGCTACTTCTGTTCAAGGCTTATGGAGCTTAATCAGTTTGTCTTCGTGCTTATTTATTCAACTTAAGATCTGAAATGGAAAAGTGTATTACTTGATAAATAATTTTGGAGCCAAATTCCAATAAACTGCTGAACTAATGTATAGTTACTGCTTTATGGCTATGCAGTCTCTCCAGTCATGGGCTGGATTACCTGAAATATTTATGACTTCTGAGAGTTCTCTTACCCACATTTCCTGTAACTGTGTCTTGATGAAAGAGAAAAGTTAAAAAGCTACATGTAAGGGAATGCTTTTAGGTACAATAATGCACTGAGAATTATCACATAATGCTATATTAAATGAGACTATATGAAAGGGAAATTGTTCCAACACTAAAAGAGCAAGAGTGAAACTTGCAGGAAACTGCAACATTGGTAAGAATGTTGTTGTTTAGCTGCGTCTTCAAAAAGGGTAAGAAAAAGGTTTCAGGAAACCATAGGCCAGTCAGGCTCACCTCCATCCCTGCAAAAACGATAGCCGTAGCTCATTCTGCAGGTCACCTCTAGGCACTTGGAAGAGAAGATTATCATAAGTACTCAGCATGAATTTATCAAGAAGAAATCATGGTTGACTAATCTGATAGCTTTCTATGATGTTGTGACTAGATGCAGACAGACCAGATGCAGTCTGCCTTGACTTTACCAAGGCTTTTGACACTGTCCATCCGAACATGGAACATCCTTGTAAGTAAGCTGAGAAAATGTGGGATAGAAGAACAGATAGTGAGATGGATTAGGGACTACTCGCAAAATTAGAGTGTAGAGTGGTGATCAGTGGTCCCAAGTCTGTAACTAATGGACTCCCTCAGGGATCACTGCCAGGTCTGGTCCTGTTCAACTTCATCAGTGACATTGATGATAGGACAGACAGACAGTGTCTTCTCAGCCAGTTTGCTGGTGATACTAAACTGGGAGGCTTGTCTGATACACCTGGAGGCACTGTGGTCATTCATCAAGACTTGGACAGGCTGGGCACAGAGGAACTTAATAAGGTTCAACAAGGTGCTGAGTCTTGCACCTGGGAAGGAATAATAAACTGCACCAGTACAGGTTGGGAGGTGATCTGCTGGAGAGCAGCCCTGTGGAGAAGGATCTGAGATTCCTGGTGGACAACACGCTATCCATGGGACAGCAACATGCCCTTGTGGCCAAGAAGACCAATGGGATCATGGGGTGCATTAAGAAGAGTGTGTCCAGTAGATTGAGAGAGGTTCTCCTTCTGCTCTACTCTGCCCTGGTGAGACCCCACCTCAAATATTTTATCCATTTCTGGGCAGCCCAATTCAAGAGGGACAAGGTTCTACTTCAGAGAGTCCAATGGAGGACCACAATGACAGTTAAGGGACCAGAACACTGATGAGGAAAGGCTGAGAGACCTGGGGCTGTTTAGTCTGGAGAGGAGAAGACTGAGAGAGGATCGAATCAATGCATATGAATATCTGAGGGCTGAGTTTTGGAAATGAAAGGACAGCTTCTGCTCAACTGCACCCTATGATAGAAAAAGGGACAATTGATATAAACTGCAGCACAGGAAGTTCCACTTCAACATAAGGAAGAAATTCCTTACTATGAGGGTCACAACACTGGAACAGGCTCCCCCGAGAGGCTGTGGAGTCTTCTTCTCTGAACACTTTCAAGAGCCATCTGGATGTGTTCCTGTGTGACCTGCACTGAATTACATGGTCCTGCTCTGGCAGAGGAACTGGACCCAGTGATCTCTGTGGGTCCTTTCCAACCCCTAATATCCTGTGATCCTGTGCATGGGGAGGGAAAAAGAAGCAAACAAAACTGTAAGAATATTTTATGCATCAACATAGGACTGATTCAGGAAGAAGGTAATATCCTTTAAGTATTTTGCTGAAAATATTGTTAACATAATAACATTATTAATGTATTTTACAGAATGCTAAATTTATTTTGCCCTTCACAAACCATTCCTTGAAATATTCATTAAAGTTAAGCCTATATTAATTACTTAGCATTTTAGTTTTATTTTTCTACTGGACAATTTACTCAGCTGCTTACCAGGTTCAGTGAGCTCCACAAAGGAGTAAGACTCCATAATTTTAACCACAACAGGAATATATGAAAATACTTGTGATTGGTTTCATGACTGCCATAAGATACTAGTGTGATAGCATTTTCTGTTCATATTACAGTGTTTACCAGAGGAGCAGAACACAGTGTTGCCTTCTACATTCTGTAGTGCTTAAGAGTGCTCAGTGTTCACAAATTCTATAGGATGCTCTCTGCCACCCCCTTCCCTTCTTAACTATTTGCAGGTAGCTAACCTGTAGGGAAACCACAGAATGGCTTATCCAATTAAAGTACAGGTCAAAGTAATTCAAAACCCTACCATGCACGGAATATATCCAGTACTTCACAAATGGTTCTGTCTGTAGGTGAGAAAAGGGAAGAAGAAACAATGTTAAATTGTGTTTGAGTTCTACCAACAAAAGATTCAATTTCTTGTTAAACTTTCCTTAAAAGTTTGATACAAGATGAACACCCAGTGGCTGCTGGGCATCTGAGACTGAAAGCATTTTTGAAGTGAGCTGGATGTGCATTTGGAGTGAAATCTTGTTCATATGGGTAAGATTCTCATTGATTTAAATGAT
Organism: Eubucco bourcierii; assembly: GCA_013396675.1. NCBI lineage: Eukaryota > Metazoa > Chordata > Aves > Piciformes > Ramphastidae > Eubucco > Eubucco bourcierii. The sequence continues at coordinate 15,440 of VWZE01006424.1, read as the reverse complement.
TCCAGGTTTTCTAGCCTCCAAAGAGATATTTTTCTGTGACCTAGATACTTTTAACTTGATGGACAAAAATTAGGGAGTAAGAAATACCTCTTTCTACAGTTAAGAGGTAACCTATCAGACTTCTGGAGCCATGTAAGAAAGATGTGTCATGTTCTGTAGAATGTTAATTCCTTCTTTACAAACAACAGGACAGGCTGGAGAGGTGGGCCCAGGCCAACCTCATGACATTCAACAAGGCCAAGTGTAAGGTCCTGCACCTGGGTAGGCACAATCCCAAGCACAAATACAGGCTGGGTGGTGAATGGCTGGAGAGCAGCCCTGAGGAAAAGGACCTTGGAGTCTGGGTTGATGAAAAGCTCAACATGAGCCTGCAGTGTGCACATGCAGCCCAGACAGCCAACCGAGTCCTAGGCTGCATCAAGAGAAGCGTGGCCAGCAGGGCAAGGGAGGTGATTCTGCCCCTTTACTCTGCTCTCGTCAGACCCCACCTGGAGTACTGTGTGCAGTTCTGGAACCCTCAGCACAGGAAGGACATGGAAGTGTTGGAGCGGGTCCAGAGGAGGGCCACAAAGATGATCAGAGGGCTGGAGCAGCTCTCCTATGAGGACAGGCTGAGGGAGTTGGGGCTCTTCAGCCTGGAGAAGAGAAGGCTTCGAGGGGACCTGCTAGTAGCCTTCCAGTATCTGAAGGGGGCCTACAGGAAGGCTGGGGAAGGATTATTTACAAGGTCCTGCAATGACAGGACAAGGGGCAATGGGCTTAAACTGGCAGAGGGGAGATTTAGACTAGATGTTAGGAGGAAGTTCTTTACAGTGAGGGTGGTGAAGCACTGGAACAGGTTGCCCAGGGAGGTTGTGGATGCTCCCTCCCTGGATGTGTTCAAGACCAGATTGGATGAGGCCTTGAGTAACCTGTACTAGTGGGAGGTGTCCCTGCCTATGTCAGGGGGTTGGAACTAGATGATCCTTGAGGTCCCTTCCAACCTTACCATTCTATGATTCTAACATCATGTTACAACCTCCTCTGTAAATATACTTAGCTGATGCTATGTCAGAGCACAGTTTTACTTCTTGCTTTAAATTTTGCAGCCAGGGATGTGGGTTTGCAGCTCTCAACAGATGAATTTTTCTTATGGCATGGTCATTACAACAAAGACAATATCTGCTCTTTGTTTTGCTAGTGTAAATCTTATATGGCTACCTTTATGGTTTTGAATCAGTCTTTCATTTTGAGTGATCTGCTTAGTGTGTTGAAAAAAATATTTTTTTCTCCTTTTCTGATTGGCTCATCCTCTTGGCAGGCTGACAGTTCTCAGCATCATGACATGTTATTAGGTAGTTCCAGAAACTCAGTAAGGAGATGCATCTGATAAGAAAATAAATCCATCAGAGTATGTTGCCATTCTTAACCATCCTGTATTCTAAACTAAAACTATTTGTTTTAGCTTCATTTATCGCTGTTTTGGAGTAATTGAACAGCTGTAGTGTAGACACAGGTTCAGATACGTATTTCCAACTTCAGTGCATAGTTTTGTGCATTTGAACTGACCAAGAAATATCTGTTACTGGAAAGATATAGCCGAAGTTAGGTCTGTCTTTCTTACTCTGGTTGGACAAAGGCTTAACAGAGAAAGTTCTTCTAATAGAAAGCACAGAGTTACTGAAGTAGTTAACTTATCTGAGAGGTAATTGTCAGAGGATGGTGTTCCTAGCTCCAGATTTGTCCAGCTCAGGGCCCTGGAATGATACAAGGCAAGTCTTAAGAGTAAATACAAGTCTAACCTCTGGTGACCCCTCTGTGCTCTGTGCTGCTTTGTAAAATTGGCATCAGGTATTTTGCTATTTAATTGCAAAATGCAGAAAGTTGGTAAAGCTTGGTACCTTTGATCCTGCCTAGTGGGGCAGCAACTCAATATGATTCAGCTCCTGCACATCTTGGGTGCAGGATCAGTGAGGTGGAACATTAGGCACCTCCAAACTACACTTGCAACTCCTGAGTACCTTGGAAAGGTCCCAACAAAAAAAATTAATTGTCCCAGGTTTACCTGACAAGACTGGACGCAGTTGAAAAGTACTGAGAAATGTGTTGACCCTCTAAATGCTAATCCTAAAGTGAGGCCCATTGGAGTGGCTGAGACTCAGTATCTCATCCTGATCTGGAACACCTCTCAGACCTGACTCTAACTGTGTACTGGTAAAACCAATGGTAGGGAAGAATGTTTCCTTGTAATAAACCTTCAGTGAGAGACATGTATTCATAATCTCCAGCATATTATGAATGCCCAAAAATCTTCAGGTGAAAAGAAACATCTTAATCTGTGGTTAAGGTCTATTATCTGAGTATAGCTGTGTATGTACGTGTGATTTGATTTTTAACTGTGTCCATATGTATGTATGTATGTACTTAAGATTGCTACCATCTCAGAGTTATATAGGATACACACTATGTTAAAGCTCTGCACTTAAGGCCTAGCACTCAAATAGAGCCTTAATTATAAACTGTTGACCAAGTCAGTGACTATAAGTGGATCTAATGTCACTTTCTGAAGGAGTTTGGAGAGCAAGGGGCCGTATCCTGAACCTCATCACACATCAGGAAGGCCTTCTTTATCTCTGTTGCTCCTTTGTATTTTACATACAAACCATTGACCAAGTCTGGGTCTAAGGATAGCTCTGTCCTCACTCTCTGAAAGAGTTCAGGGAGCCAGGAGTTTGGTTATGAAACTTGTGACCCAATGGGAGGATCTCTTTTACACCTTTTACTCTCACTCCCTGAGTTATTCATTACTAACTATAGGCTATGTCTAAGATTAAATTTAACTATAGGCTTCTCTCTGAGGAATCTGCAGAAGATGTGGGCCCATTCTGAAAATTACTGACTCAGTGATAGGGCAAGTCTTACATCTTCTATTACAAATTCCTGTGACAATCACCCTAGCCCAACTCCCAAGTCACTTCCCCTGTTTGCATTTCTCACAAAGATCTTCTGATCCAATTATTCTAAACAATTTGCCTTTCTAGTAAGTAATGTGGTGACCTTACAATCAAACTGAATCTTGATTAACCTTTGTTAAACTTTGATAAATCCTATGAAATTGATTTATGCTTTAATATTAATATACCTTAATAAGCCATATTACTACTTTCCTATTTAGTAAGGTGCATTTCACTCATTCAGCAGCAATCAGAGAATCCTAAACTAGGATTCCTCTAGAAATTATCTCAGTAATTTTAAGGGGAAGCACTCCTCCCATGGTGTTGCCATGAATGACCAAGTCAACAAAATCACTGAGTACCTTGGCATTTTCATTTGAATAGATTTATTCCACAGAAAGCCTCACAATAATGAAAAGGCCATGTATACCTTTTATTTAAATTTTAATTAGGAATTTGTTTTATGAATATCATCCACTTCAGTATGTACTTTGCCAAATTCACTCAACTGTGCCATGCTGGCAACATCTGGAAGTAACTCAGTACATCCTCTGGACCTTCCAGGTTTGCAGTTGTTACCACAGTGAAATGTATCTGCCTTCTTTCCACCTCAGATTTAGTATTTTATTGTCATATATTGTTTGCAGATTAACAGGCTTCTGAAACTTACTGCTATTAACTAGAGACAATGTTGTGAAGCTACTTAAGTATTTGTAAATTTCCAAATGAAGAGTGCTGATATATCTTGACTTTATTATAAAAAAAACACTCCTCCTCTGCACTGAAAAGTAAGATTTATATGTTTTAAACTTACACTAAAATACAAGACAAGCATAAAAACTGTATTAAAATTGCAGGTTGTTCTGGCCAGTCAGAATTTTGACTGAATAGTGAATAATTCTTATGGTACATAGTACTCTTGATGTAACTCTAGAAGCAACAATCCTATTTTCATATTGAAATTGTATCCATACAGCTGAACAGACTATATGCACAAATGTAGTCATTTTCATGGAGTTTTTCATGGAAATTTTCATATTCACAGAAACCCATGAGTCTTCAAGTGCCTGTTCATTTTAACCTGCACTATGCTTCTGTGAGACTTTAAAAATGCAAGTAGCAAATCTCCTCATTCACCTTCAGTTTGAAACTTTGAATCTTTAACATTGCAGAAATTAAGTCTTCTAGTGTTTGCCACACAACGTTGTAATTTTTGTGGGATCAAGCATGCAAAATCAGTTAAATCCTTGCAGTCACACTGCTATAAAGTGGTAGAGTACCTCAAGTACTTTTTTTACTCTCAAAACCAAATGTATGTTTGTTTATTTATTTATTTAATTATTGACCTGAGAGGAGCTCTGAGAAGTGTATTCCACAGAAATAAATTTTTTGCTTTTAGGTAGACTTTAAGATTCCTTTTGCAGAAACAAAATTATGAAGTATTTTTATTTTATCAGATGAGGTAAATGTATCTTGTGGTTTGTCTTTATTCTACTGAAAGTGCTTTCTAATACAGAAGTCTGGAATGATATTTGATTGGATTCACATGCCTCCTTTATATTTTTCTTGCTCATTCTTCTGCACCTAGATGGATTGAGTAATCACAATTTTGATGAATCTGTTTTAAGAATGTACATTCTAGTGCTTGACTGAGCAGTAAATGCAGCAGTCACTCACATAATCTGTATAAAGAGCTTCCCCAACTGTGTTTCTAGTGTAGTCTATGGATCAAAAATACAAATCTGAAGAGTAAAAACAGTGAGGAGGAGCACCAGTGCTTTGTTCTTGTTTGAAATTGACTGTAGTTACCCATAGACTGCATTGGAATGTTACTGATGCTGCATAATTATCATCATTTGCTTGTTAAAACTGAACATTCTGGCAGCTAAAGAACGCAAACCAGACTGCATTAAACACAAGAGGTCAGGACTTTAATGGACCTGTTGGCTGATTTTGTCTTTAGTTGCTTGTCTGATTTTTTAAAATATTGTCCTATGACATTGAAGACTGTGCTTGAGGAAATCCATTATATAATGTTAGAATCATAGAATCATAGAATGGTAAGGTTGGAAGGGACCACAAGGATCATCTAGTTCCAACCCCCTGACATAGGCAGGGACACCTCCCACTAGTACAGCTCACTCAAGGCCTCATCCAGTCTGGCCTTGAACACCTCCAGGGAGGGAGCATCCACGACCTCCCTGGGCAACCTGTGCCAGTGTCTCACCACCCTACTGTAAAGAGCTTCCTCCTAACATCCAGTCTAAATCTCCCCTCTGCCAGTTTAAACCCATTGCCCCTTGTCCTGTCATTGCAGGACCTTGTAAATAATCCCTCTCCAGCCTTGCTCTAGGTGCCCTTCAGATACTGGAAGGCTACTATCAGGTCCCCTCGAAGCCTTCTCTTCTCCAGGCTGAAGAGCCCCAACTCTCTCAGCCTGTCCTCATAGGAGAGCTGCTCCAGCCCTCTG
>VWZE01006411.1:0-147235 GCA_013396675.1 Eubucco bourcierii | reverse complement strand
AATATTCCAATTAGCCTCAAACCAGCACAACAGTCTTGGCCAACTCAGTACTAGGGACAAGCGGCAGGACTGAAGGCTTCACTGGACACAACTGTACTTGAGACTCAGTCTAACCTATTCAGTAACAGTCTTTTGTTTGAGGTGTTCTGTTGTTCCTAACATCTGTATTCTGAAGTATGTGACCTGATTGCTTCCATGCCTGTATTAACCTATACAATAAGTAGTAGTGCTTGTGTTCATAACATGTTTAGGCTGATCTCTGAATGTTGAATCCACTCTTTCAGTCTTGCTGAAGTGAAAGTGAATAGGCTTGGTCCCCTTCATCTTGCCTGTTTGGTTTTCATGGGAAGTGACTGCTACAGCTTAGGCCATGCTTAATGATGACATGCAGGCAGCATTATTTTTCAGAATGCTCCCTCCCTCATAATTAAAATTCATGAGTGATTCCCCAGAGAGCCACCTGAGGTAACAGAGTCTTTTCAGTTCGCCATTAATATACAGGAACGCTGAATACAGACATTTGGCTGTGTTCACTCTTCCTCACTCTTCCCTGGCTGGTCGCCTGTATGTGTTGTGGAACAACAAAACTGAAATCTGGACAATTTATATTTCGGTAGTGATGGGATAGTCTCTCTTTACCTGTCACATCACATTAAGGACCTGCCACTAATAAAACTAATTAATAACTCTTGGCTCAACACAGTACACTTGGACTCCCTAGTGCTGGCGCCATGCCACTGTAGCTTTTGAAAGAAGTGCTTCATCTTAGTCAGGGACAGGATGAATATTTCTCCACAGTTCTAATTGGACAAAGTGCCTCGGCATTTCAAAAACAGCAGATTAGCGCCTGTAGATACTCTAGGTAGGATCTCCTTTCCACAGCCTCCGAGATGCTAAACTGGAAAGGACTATAGCGTGTCTGGTTTTGGTGTTGTGATATGAGCAGGATGAGGTTGAGCGCTGCATGTTAAGTAGTCCATGTTGCAAGGCTTTGTCCTCCATAGAGAGAGTCCTTAGGGAAGATGCATGTAAGACCTGCAAAAAGCAGGATGTGTAGGTATCATAGTTCCTTGTTTGAGAGCACAATGAGATACTGTCAAAGAAATGCCTTTAGCCGTTCTAAAATAATCTGATTAAATGATTGCAACTGCACTGACCAAATGATGGTCTTGCTGAAAAGTTTCATCTCTGTGGAAGGCTTTGTTGGCATTGTGATGCCACTTGTGGGTGTATTTTGGGTTTTTTCTTCTCGCTGCTGACATAACTGTGCCAGCAAAATTTTGTAGTGTAAGCTGGGCTATGTTACATAAAAAGATTGCTCTGCCTTCTACTCTCATTCCTCTCTTTTACTTTAGAGATACCATTTGCTTGCACACTGTGGCTTCAAGATGTATTCTTGATGTATTTCTGTTCAAGTCAATGGATGAACTAGGTGGCCCCAGTGGTCTGGGCTGTCATGGTGTATATGCTTATTCATCAACAGATCATTATAAACAAGACTGGTCTGTCTGACACCTGTGCAGTGCTCTTGAGGCACAGTAGTTCCTGCTCAGGCAGCTGCAGCTCTTGCTCAGCATCACCTTTCATATCTACCTCATTAAGAAGGGTCAGTACAACAAGGAATGCGACTGATATGGCCAGAAAAATCTATATAAAAGAAAATGTAATGAGAAAAGGTTAATATGAATATTTGTAAAGAAAACAAACTGCAAGCAACAAGCCTGGGTGGATTTTCTGACCTGACAAAAACATTTCTAACTCCTCACTGCCGTTTTCTTCCAATATCTGCCTATGCTTCTATGTAATTGGTGATTATTTTTTAGACAAGCTTGTTTTTCGGTGCTTCGGGAAAGGAGAGGCTTCAAATGTTAAAATAACTGAGTAGATTGATAGCTGGAAAGATCAAACATAGGTTTTAACATTCTACAATGTATCAAGCAAATGAGCATCTTTGCTTCGTCACACCCAGCAGCTTATTGTCAATATAAGACACTACTCATTTATTACTATTCATTTGTTATGGCTGTGGATGTTGCATTACTGACAAAAGTGGATTCTCTGGCAGAACTTGTTATGCAAGTTAAAGGAAGCTGGAGGATGTGGTAAAGGCTGGATTGGAGGTGGAGAAGGATGGCAATGGTGAGAGCACTCACAAACCTGAGTGTCATGTAAGACCAAGGCTTTCATAACTTTGTGTGTGTTCATGGTAGGCTAGTACTTAAGAACATACTTGATAGATGTTTTACTAAGTGCCCAGTGCCTCTCAGTGCTTACAGAGCCCTGACAGTCATGGCCATGGTGATGAAGTAATTAATGCTTCTCAGGTGCTAGGAAAGGAGGGAGGACTATTCAGCCACAGTAAGGTCTCTGTTAGCAGGGGGAATGTACTATCAAATGTATATGGAGCTGTTATTTTTTAAAGTTTCCTATTCTGTTCATTGTGAGTTGGTCAAAGATGTGAAGTGAGTCCAGCCTTTTCATGATAATGTAGTGCCACTGAATCCACTGTCACTGCTTTTGAGTTACCTTCTGGTCTTGTTGCCAAGTAAACCTAAGAGCATCAGTACTAAGTTACTGAAGAGCAGCCCCTTGCTCTGCAGATCCTGGAGAAGTATTAAAAACTGTGTTGTACTGTCAGATGAAAGGAAGAGTCCCTGACTCCCAACTATATGCTTTTCATAGTCTCATTCTTCCAATGTTCTCCTTGACATTAAACTTTAATCCTTTCCAGAAGAACAGCCAGTTGGCAGCCTCATGGTCTCAGAAAATATAGTAGTTGTCTCTTCTCCCTTCTGCATGAAAAACAGGGAAGGTTGGCCGGAATTGTAACTGTTAACTTTAGTTCCCTCATTACTGAAAAAGCTTTCAACTACTGCCATCTCCTTCAATTTTTGTCTGGATGTCAAGAATAAGAACACAGTGGAGCAGAAGCATGTTTCTCTCCATCTCAGTTGCACTGAGTTGTTTTTAATTACTTTTTATGAAGTCAGAGGTGCTGCACAATTGTAGTATCTGTGAGACATTGACCCTCTGTTCCCTCTAGATCTGCTGCTGTCCTGTTCTCCCCCCAACGCCACTTTTGAGTCTCTCTTGACGATTTTTGCTATTGAAAGGGTTGCTTTTTTTTTTTCTTTCAAACCACATTTGTGCTCACAGAACTAGTTAAGACAGGACTAGCTTTCTCACCAGTGTTTCTTTGTAAACAAATCCACATTTTTCTAGATATAATAGTTTGCTTCCTAGCTCAAAAACTTCAAAATGTGATGGGCGGTTTTGTTGTTGTTTATTGGGATTTTTTTAAGGTGTAATCCACAATAGTGTGCTGTTGGACTCTTAGATTATGACTGTCCTGCAAGTTACCATGTGGATAGGGAAAGGCAGGAGAATGCTGACAGTGATCAGCAGTATCTTGGGGTTGATAGTGCTTAAGGATTAGGAGAGAGTGTCAAAGCAACTACAGGTGACAAGGAACTGGGCATTTAAGCAGCACCCAAGGAGGCTTGGTTATATAGATTACAGGAATAAGAAATCAGTCTTTGGGAAGGCTCAGGTACTGCTGAAAGCTGTCGTTGGATTTGAGTTTGGCAGAGTTGTTCTTGTAATAAAAGAGCTTTGTTTCAGGGTATTGAGCTATGTTGTGTCTTCTCTAATGAGGTTGAGGTGCCTTATTCCAAGGTTATTCCTTGTATAACCACAGCCTGATACAGTCATTTCATTTACAAGTGGTACTTTCAGTCAGAATCTAGGATGTGGGTGGCCACTTACTTTTTGTCTCTTTCCCAATATTTGTGTAAACTGTTGGTAAGGGAAGTATGACATGAGTGCAGCTTCAGGAGTGTCTTTGATGTGCTTGGCTTTAATCTATAAAAAAAGGTACTCCACGTGCCACCACATAGTTAAGTTCCTGGATGCACAGGGGACACAGGGCCATGTGTTGCTCTAATTCTTGGAGACTGATATAAGGCAATCAGAAGCCCAGAATTATTCCTACAATAGATTTCTTAAATGGGACTACTGAGAGATGCTAATGTAATGCCTCATTGTGGTTTGTAGTCAGAAACAGCAGCACTTAATAGCATAGTCTCTAAAAACGTGTCTTGTACCCAAACCTAACTGGTGTATGTCAAGTCAAAACACAGAATCAAGCCCTGACTACTGCATATAATACACAGGTTATTACCTTTTCCCTCCTGCTATGGGCAATGGCAGCTCCCTGTGTCCTTTGTACATGGTAGTGACGTGGGCTGCTCAGGCAGTGTGCTTAGAGGTTCAGTCTGCCACAGGTTCAAACCCCTTTGCTAGTAAATATGCTTGGGGGAATAGGGAAAAGAGAGTTGATTGGTTTGTAGCAACACAGTGAATCATTTTTACACAAAGAGTTGTTGAAAAGGAATGTAAAAATTGAGAAGGATGTTTCAGTGAGTCGGAAGCTGAAATAGAAAAGAAAATGGAAATCCTACATAGTGCTCCAATTTAGCACGCAGGAGATTCTCAAATATCTTGTTGTTATTGCTGTGGCTTTATTTTGGAAGTTAGGAAAAAATAATTTAGAGCCTAGTTTCCTCTAAGTATGACTGTTTAAATGCTTACTCAAAGAGATAATTTATTTGACTGGGTTTGAGTGTCTTTGTTCACTGCTGAGCTTATTTGCCGTTTAAACTAATACGGAATTAGCATTTGGAGGGTGACTACCATTTTTTTGTGTTTTCACCTGTTCTCTCTCTAATGAAAGAGCAGTGCGGACTTTGATTCCTATACATCTATTATCTATAAGGATCCCTTTCCACTTTTGCTTAAGTGTAAAGTTCATTCATAAAAAAATAAATTAGTTCTTGGTTCTGCTACTTCTGCCGATGATGCAAGTAGACAGTGCTATCTGTATTGTCTAAAGTTATGCATGAAGAAAAACAGAGTTTAAAATCTAGATGGGAGGTTTTTATAAAGTCTTTTTCTTGGAGATCATCTCTGCTGTGTTGGGTTCATACCATACACTTTAAAGCAAAAATACATCACTTATATCCATCACATATTCATAGTTACCAATTGATTTGATGTTGGAGGTCATGGCATCTTATGCTTTTGATAATAGCGGAATGGATAAGATCACTTGAAAGTCGTGGAGTTTTGTACTTGCCAAAATGTTCCTGCATTTCATTTTGAGTTTTCCATTGGCAGCTAGTAGCACTGAAAATTCCTTTGTGTTTTATGATGGGGACAACCTGTCAATCTCTCTGATCTTTAGGTAATGTTCTACGTGGCTATACAGACACAAAAAGTGTAATTTGCCTGGTGGAACTCTATAGTTGCAACACCGATCTGCCACAGGGTCTGCCAGAACTGAGGTGTTTAAGTGCTAGTACATTCTGTCTTCAAACTTTCTTACATGAGCTAGTTAAATAAGGATGTACAACTTCTGATTTATTCCCAGAAGTGCTTCATATAAATGTAGTATGAGAATTATCTGTTTATATCTTCTCTTGGCAGTGATGAAGGCTTTGTGAAATGTATATTTGCAAACAGAACAAGTTCCAGCACATTCATCTTTATGATGAACAAGGAATGGATAAGGCTGTCAGGCATATAGCTCAGTTTGAAAATGGAAGGGTTTCAGAAGAGAAACTGTGCAAAAGCAATGCAAAACTGCAGTGATTGTGGGGAACAGGGTAATTAAAATTACTCAAGTGTAATGTCTACCAGGGTACAATTAACAATGACAAAGGAATTGTTTGTGTGTATGTTAGTTCTTGCAACACTACGAAAAAGGCAAAAATATATTAGGTTATGTATGATACATGTATGAATGTTATAAAACCTGTGATTCTATCTTAAACTACTTTTAAAGTGTTTGTGATAAATATCTCAGTAATGAATACAAATGTCATCTAAAGCTGATGTCAGATCTCATGTTAATTTTTGACTGAAAACTAGTCCAGTACCAGTTGTGTTGCCTGGCTTGGGAAGGTCTGACACCCTTGATGACCGGATGCTGAAAAAGGATATTTGGAAAAGGATCATGACATTTGTGCCCCATTCTTCATATGCTTTGTGTGCATTTGCCACTGAAAATCTTGAAAAATGGTTCCTTACCATTCTCTTCCATAGAACTGTTGTCAGAAATCCTCTCACCTCAAATACTCTGGTTTTCCAAATACTTTATGAAAGAGCACAAGAATCTGCTGCTACAGCTAAGGAGTAGCAAAATATCTTCCTGGTGTATTACTACACTTTCTGTTTAGAGCAGGCAGATACCCAGGAAAAGGATGTCTGTCTTAAGACAGAAATGTTTGATGCTCAGTTTCACTGTCAGACATTTGGGCTAACTTAGTGTGCTTCCATTTATAGATTTTTGCTATTACCTTTTTTTTTTTTAACCTTTTCCTGGGGGAAAAAGTATTCGAACATCTGTGGTGTGTATTGTTCTTGTAAGATTCTACAGAGGCTAAATGGTGTCTTGTGTAAAGCTTAGAAATCCTAATTTGCAGTTTGCCACAATATGCTAATGCATTCGTGCTTCTTTTGGACAGGTTTGCATCTAAGTACCTCCAACATGGTGTAATCATATTGATGAGAGCCAGAATATGTTAGAGAGCTTCCTTCTCCCTTGCCCATTAATTGATTGCAGGGCACCATGCCTGACTGCAAAAGATGTATGTCAGAGGACCTTAAATACAGCCACTTTTTTCCTTACTGAAAAACAAGTACTTAATTTTCCATCTTGCAGACAAGGTCTTAAAATATTTTTGTACATGGTGAGGTTTTTGGCTGATCTGTCATCTAGTTGTTTTTTCTTTAACTTTGCTGGTGTAAACCTCATGTTAGTCTATTTTTCTAACCCAAAGCTATCTATACAGACGGAGACATTTAGAATGAGACTGAAGTCCATTCTATAACTCCTCCTTCTCCCCATCTATTATGTAAAAGGGATAAGTAATGTACTTAAGTTATTGTGTATGCATTGCACATCAGCATATACATTGCTGGTTTCTGGAGTCCTGACCATTCTGCAATATAGAATTTCATCAGAAGAACCTGTTCTGCTCTTAGCCCTGTCTGACAGAGACATGTGGATATAACACCTGTTTTCCAAGGAGACTTTTTATCTTCATGGAATAAAAACTGTGATGACATCTTCTCAGTTTGCCAGTTTCCATGGTGTGGAGGGAATGACTAAAGGAACAACTTAAATTGGGTAGAAGGTACTCATGCTATCATTTGCTGAACAGACAGTGTTTTGCAGGGTTATATTATAACTGAGGAGAAGGAAAGGAACAAGGCCCTGGTGAAGTGTGGAGGGGAGATGGAGACTGAGGAAGAAGAGGAAGTCTACTTACTGACCATCCTACTCACAGTGGAAAAAGATATTTAGGAGTTTGCTAACAATAGACATACTGAGAAGAGAATGCAAATTGATTGCCAAGTGCTATAGCACTAGGATGGTCTTGTGGGTGTCTGTCTGGACTTGGATGTGAGGTAAAGAATGAGAAAAGATGTCTTGAGGATGTTACTTAAAATGCTGTGGGCTGCACAGTAACAGGAGTGTGTGTGTCTCTGTTTAGCTTGGCAGTATTTCTTCTCTGCCTCAGACAGAGGCTGTTTAAGTGAGATCCTAGAACAAATTTTGCAGTGCTTACATGAGTGATACAACTTGGCTGGAGCAGAGCTTTCATCCGCTTCTCCCACCTGCCTGCTTTAGTACTGCCTTTACCTCTTATCAATCCTTCCAAAGCCATCCGTCTTCTAGAGAGCATGCTTTGCAATATATACTGCCTCCTCACCTATGTCAACCTAAGCTCAAAAGATAGCTGATACCTTTTAAGTGTCATCTCAGAAAGATTCTCTTTCTGCAGAAAACTGCAGTATGTATGGAAAAGATTAAAATGAGAAGATGCTGCCACATTATTGTATTGTATTCTTGGCTGATAATGGAATTTCTCCCTAAAGTAACTGAATGAAATGGAAGGAGGTTCTGTCATTTGACATCAGCTACTCACCATTTTGTGGGTGACATCTATGCATGCATTGTGGGTGCTGCGATTTCTTAATTGCACAGTTCAGGGAATCTGAATTTGCTTGACATTTAAACCAGCTTCAGAGACTCTAGAGAATCAGTGTGTTAGAGCCTGGCTGAACTGCAGTATTCTGTTCCCCCAGGACCAGCCATACCAGGATGCAGCCCTGTGCCTATGTCTTGCAGGGTAGTGAGTTCCAAGTAACTTCTTACTGAACAGGTTATTTTGGTGTACCAAGGCTTCACACCCTGTCCTTTTAGTTCCCTCCTTTCCCTAAAGACAACAGATGAACATTTCAAGTTGGTGTAACTTAAGCTAGGTGGAGATTATTGTGCTGTGAAGCAAGTTGTTAATGTAAAAGGTATTCAAGTGATTGTTTTTTGGCCTGACTACTTCAGTATCTTAACATTTGCTGAAAAAGATGGTATGTCTTTTCTAGAATACACTTGGTGAGCATACCGAGTGTCATCTGTTCAGCAGCTTTACACATTTGCTTTTACATTTTTCTTGTTAATACATAGCTATGAAATTAATACATAGCAATGTGAAAACACGGCATTTCAGAATTTGAAGGGAAGTTTTAAACACAGGTTTCTACACATTAGATTTCGCTCTGCAGAGATGGTGATTTGTTTTTCTTTGAATTAAAAACAATCCTCATGATCTCTAAACTTTATATAACATCTAAGAACACATTTGGCTTTTCCTGTGGTGTAAGTGAGAACATATATGCTTGTATAAATATATACTGGCACATGTTTTTTGCCTTCAAAAAGGCTTGTGGGGCATAACTTGAACAGACTGCTCAGTTACTATGCTTGGATTGCTTATTTAATACTTCCAAATTTAAATATTTTGTATGTGTTGGTTTGTAGGGGAAAAAAAAGTAAAAATTTAGAACTGGCAATTAATCTTTTTCTGAGGAATTACTCGTTGGATGAAACACAATTTCTCCAAAGAGTTGTCATTTTATTCTGTACTAGATGTTCCTTTCCAAGACTTATAACTGAGGAGCACTGAGGACAGACACTGAATGGAAAACACTTTTTCTGTAGTACCTTGGTATAAGAAACTGTAATTCCAGAAAAAAAATTAGTTTTATTTATTTATTAAAAAAAAAAATGCAAGTGCAGATTGATGTGCACCATGTAGGCATGAGGTGAACTGTTTCTCTCAGAATCAGGTAGATTACATAATCTCTTGCAGTTTCGCCAAGTTTGTACTGAAGTAATGTTTTGTGAATGTAAATAGAATCATAGAATGGTAAGGTTGGAAGGGACCTAAAGGATCATCTAGTTCCAACCCCCTGCCATAGGCAGGGACACCTCCCACTAGTACACATTACTCAAGACCTTGTCCAACCTGGCCTTGAACACCTCCAGGGAGGGAGCAACCACAACCTCCCTGGGCAACCTGTTCCAGTGCCTCACCACCTTCACTGTAAAGAACTTCCTCCTAACATCCAGTCTAAATCTCCCCTCTGCCAGTTTAAACCCATTGCCCCTTGTCCTGTCATTGCAAGGCCTTGTAAATAATCCCTCCCCAACCTTCCTGTAGGCCCCCTTCAGATACTGGAAGGCTCCTATAAGGACTACTAAAACAAATAATATTTTTCAGTATTCCTGACGTTCCCTGTGAGTTTGTTCCCCATAAGTTTTTCAGGCAGTAGAGATTCTTGATCGAAAATATCATTTCTGACAGCTTTCATATGTGTATTAAGATGGACCAGCTTGTGTCACAGGTCACCTGATGTGCTAATTACTTAGAATGCAGATCAGGCATTTGCAGGAACGTTAGCACACAGAAAGAGCATTTCTGAAGGTGTTTTCTACTGGTCAAAAAGGGCAGAATTTAGAAATGCAAACCCATTGTTATTGTCATGGATTCAGTTGCTATAGGGAATATGGGAAATGGTAGAGTAATAGTAATGAAGTGGGAGGAGTGTGCTTGGACATAACCTCAGATCATGGTCTCAAGTGGAATATCTCTCCTTCTAAAAACAAAAAAAGAGTAGTAACAGATTACATCAAATTGGTGAAGCAGGAAGATAAATTATATGGAGAGTGTACACATGAAGGTAACAGAAGTTAACAGTATCTGGGAAATGAGGAGAAACAAAAGGTTTATGAATCTGGTGATATTTATGTGGAATCTGTTCTTCAGATGACTTAGATCATTTAGTTCAGGACCTGGGAGGAGAGAGAAGAAAAATTCGCAGGGTTGATTGTGCCATCTGGATGATGACCATTGTCTTTCATGCTCTTCCTTTGTGCTGGCTTTTTTTTTTTTTTTTTTTAATGTTCTAGATTGATCAGATCATAGCTAATTTCAAAATACAACCCAAGTGTTCACAACATGCTTATTCTTCTGTGGTAATTTCTGGTGCAGAAGAAAAAGTTGTGAGCTGGAAGACATTTCTAGACATTTATAGTGGATGATGCAGATATTCCCATCTCCTTCCCACAGTACCTCAATAAGGCAAAGCCTTGTTAGGTGAATTTTAAGCCTTGACAGAGTCAGATGATACGGTTAAAGGAGTGCACTTTGAAAAGTTTGTTCTTACTCCCTTGCAAGTTTGGTGCTGGTACATAATTCGAATCATGATAGGACTTCTGCATTTGATTACCTATCTGGGCACAGTTGTCACACCATATAGATCAGTTAATAACTCTTACTCTTTGAATATACTTTTGTCCTCAAAGACTTCCATGTCTACCGTTAGTTACTACACTTTGAAGCAGATGGGTATGTGATGAGTTCTGATGCACTTCGTTACTGGGATCTTCAAGATGAAGCTTGGATGGACAAAGGAGCAGCAATGGAGACTGAGCTGTGGAACTTCAGTTAACAGAGCAGGATGGTAAGGGCGCTCAGCCCTTGCAATTGAAACAGCAGATGAGCTTTTGAAAGTAGTAAAGAGGTATAAATGTTTCAGAGAAGGATAAGGGAAGTAATTGTCTCCCTTCAAAATACTGTGAAAATTTTCTAAACTCTGTGTACAGTTTTGTATTAGACCGTGTTTCTTTGGGAAAAGAGCTCGAGGGCACCTGTGCAGCTGCTCAGAATTGAAAGGATAGTGGCCCCACAAAAGGAGATGGAACAAAGTGAGCACTGAAACTGTTTCTCACTGTGATACTTGTTAATGATTCTTCTGGGTAGTAGCAGTAATGAGCAGTTGAAAGAAGTACTTTATGTACCCTAAATAAATTGCTTCCAAGCCTTGTAATTGCCACAGTTCTGGCTTTCAGTAGACCTGGTAATGAATTTTTGAGTGGTGTCCACATGTTGTGCCTGTTACTGTACTTGACTTCCTTCCCATTTTGAGTGATCTCATAACGAGAGGAACGTTACTGTCTCTGAATATATCTGTCCGGTACAGGGAACAGCAGTGAAGATGATACTGAAATAATTCTTTCCTGTAAGGCCACCTTTTCATGGTTCTGGTATATGACTGATAGGTGTGTTATTCCAGATGGTGCTGCCTGGAAAACCCAGTGTATTGATTACAAGACAGAAAATGTACAGCAGCCTCTTTAAGGGTACTTTTATAGGCAGGAGAAAATAGATGCCTTATTTTCTTGGAAATGTAGACACCAGTGAGGTGTTTTGAATGCCAGGAAATGCCTTAGGTTCAAATGGGCATGATGAAGCTAAATGTCCTTCAAAGGCTTGTGGCATGTGGTTGTGATCAGGATTTAACAGTTTTCACCTTCTGCTGATGAAATAAAAGGAGGAAGTGGCAGAATAGAATTTTTTTTTTTTTTAAAAAGAGAAAAGTGGAGAAATCTGGAGAGACTACATGAGCTCTTCCTATATGTATAATTTAACATGGCACCTTTATATATAATTTAACGTGTGAAATAAACATAACATTTAAATTTCACAACTGGAGCTCTTCAATTTACAGAAGCGGAATGTTTTTCCATCTGTTTTTAATTTTAAAATGCAGTTTCTTAAATGAACATGCTTTGTGACTTAGAGACAATGAATCCTAGGAGTAAAGATTTCATGACACCTTGTGCCCTTCCTAGAACAGTGAATTGAACCGCCATACAAGGTATATGTTGCCTTGATGTCAGTGTCATGACTGATAAATCACTTTCATCCTGCTATAGAGCTTTATTTATAAATAGCTCTTTAATAGAATGCTCTAAGTTTGCAATGATGCTTTTCAAACCCCTGAGAATACTGGCTCTTGCCTCGAAAAGCTTATAGTCTAAATTAAATAGATAACCAGGAAGAAAGGATCAAAGAAGAGAGAAGTGCACAAGAGAGAAGCGGTGGGTAGAGGGGAAGGGAGGTGGGTATAAATCTCAGGAGAGCAGGTCCTGTTTTTATATTCTTGTGTTGGCTTCTTATTTTTAGAAAATGTTGTTCGGTGTCGTTATAATTGAAATCAGATAATGTTTTGAAGCAGAGCTCACTGAACAGGCTCACTGGTCTTGATGAATTTTGTAGAGGAGGAGAGGGATGTTCTTTTGTGTTCAAGAAGAAAGGCTGTCTTAGATATTAGAAGTAGCATGAATATGCTGGTTGCAAGGAGATTTTACAAGAGTTGAACAACTAGTGTCAATAAGTTTTGCTTCATTGATTTTGATTCATTCCAGCTGAGAATATAACCCAGTGGAAGCAGTTAGGAGACAGTAATAGACCTAAAGAGGAAAAGGACTTTTTTTTTTTCTTTCTTTCTTTTTAACCTATGTTAAGCCTTTTGACTTGCAATCTGAAGTGCACCTTTGCTCCTGAGTGCTTTGGTATATCATACACAACAGAAGCAGCTTACTGTGCTGGCCCTCTTGAAGAATCAGAATAAGGGTTATTCACATGGCCTGTTCCTTGCCTCCTGACATGTAGGTGTTTGACAGACTGCAAAAATGGGATGCTACATTTATTTAAGGTTTCTGAGTATAGATGAAAAAATAGCCCAAAACAACCACATCGATTTAGTTTGTGCTTACAATTTACTGAGTGTACAGGGTGTGTGTGAGTTTTTCATCTGTAAAGAGTTTGCTTTTTGTGGTTTTTTTCTCATCATAGTCTTTGAAATAAAAAAAAAATTAAATGCATCTGAGAGTCACTAGGCATTAATCTGTGACTTACTGTGATATTTATTAGCTGTAATTCATAAGCATCATTCTTGCAAACTGAAGTGTTGGGAATCAACCTGAGCATCAGTAACAACTAGCAGAGGCATGGTAGAAATTAGGGGAACTTCTCAGTACATTTCAGACTGTCAGCTGCTGACAGTGGATATGTTTAGGGTCTGAAAAGTGTGGCTTTGCTAACTTATTCCATGCCCACTGGAAATGGAAAGCAAATGGAAACCCAGAGATAGAGAATTGGAGCATTTTAGTTTATGGCAATTATTTTTAGAGCAGTAATGTCATTGCCATTCAGCTGGTCCTATAAAATGGTCAGAATTTAACCACAACCTGGTCTGGCTATGGAAATTTCGCAGATGCTGGAGTTGGAGTAAACTGTCTTTGGGTTCTTTGTGCCATCAGTGATGCCTGTAAAATATTTCCAGTGCATGAAAAAGTTTGCCAGTTCAAGAGAAGCTATCACATATCAAATACAGCATCCTAATACAACTCACAAGATACTTCAAACCAACAAAAACTGAAGTATAACCAGTGTGTTTCCTTAAAAACAGTGCTGAACTCATAGCTTAAGAATGCATCTTGTGAAAGTGTGGGATTTGCATCCCATGGTCTGAAGAGTGAGAAGTCTCTGTGTCTATTTTCTTCAGCAAGCAATTTCAGTACAGAAGTGATGATCAAAATGCTTAATGATTGATTTGATTGTTAGTGGCAAAGATGAGTGAAATGGTTTTTAATTCCTACCTTTTAAGTAGACAGTTGTGTAAGATTGTTGTTATGTCCAGGCTATGAAAATATATATGGTGCACACAGGTGAAACACTGTTATTAAGCGCTAGTGAATTCAGAAATACGAAGTATGCTATTGCTGCTCTACAGTGGTCAAGCTCTTCACTGTGCCACAATAAAACCATTCCACTTCTAATTTTCCTCTTCCTAATGTGCTAGGTTTATCTTACTGCACAGCCATACCAACAGTCTTGATTTTAACTTGGAGTTAGTGAAACATCTTGCTGATACTCTTCCATTAACCTTAGTTGGGTGAAGATAGCAGTGGTATGGCTTGCTTTTTTTTCTTTTTTTTTTTTTTCTGTATTGATTCCCTCCTTTCCCTCCCTGAAATTGCTAAGCCAACACAGAGGAGTGGAAAGCTATTTTTAAAATACCTGTTATGATTAAAAGCTGTGGATAAAAGACACACACCAATTTTCTCTTATTCTGCTCTCATAGTTGTCAGCTGTTATTGGAGCAATTTAGCCTCCAGCTGGGAAGGTGGACAAGTAGCACCCTCTTGGATCTCTTTTCAGTTCCGGCCATGAAAACAGCTTTGTGCATGGTTTTATGCAGTGCCATGTGCTAGCCAGTTTTCCAAAAGCAAATTGACCTTTGCTGTGTAACATTTTACATCAAGTCCGTCAGACTTGCAGCTGCTTCTGCTGGAATTTCCTCTAAGTGCAGTGGTAGATTTTGTGTTGTAATGGTGAGACCAGCTATTAAGCTAGTTGGTGTTTTCCTCTGCTTTGCCTCCTGCTCTTCTCCGCCCAGCTCGGCTGCCTTTAATTGTGTCTGTAGAAATCCTTACAGCAGCCTTTAATGGCAGGGTTAGAAAGGGGAGCCTTGAGCATCTTGGCCTAGAACCAGCTTCCTTGTGGAGCTTGCCCTGTGCAGGTGCATCTCATAGTAACATCTCCTCTGCCTCTCCTAGTGGCCATTCTGTGTGCTAGGGCACTTGCTGCAGGCTCAAACAGCAAGAGAGGTGAGATTTGGACCCCAATCCCAGCCCTGCAATCAGCAGTTTCTCTAGTGCCTTGGAACTGAACAAAAGAGTGGCTAAAATGCATGCTGACTTACAAGATTAGAAGTGATACATTTGTCTGCTGGGCCTTCTTCAAGCTGTGGAGGGAAAAATAGAACAAGCTTAGTTTTTCCATAATTTCCCCCCCCCTCCCCGTAGCCCAAAGGAGAGTACACGGCAGAGATGTCTTCTCTAATCTCTTCCTAGCCTGCATTATTTTCTTTCCCTCCTCCTTTCCTTCTGTCTCACAGCTCCCCTCCCCACATGCACACACGCATACGCGCCGGCTTTTGACAGCACACCAGTTTTATTCTCAAGCTCTCTTTTTAGCCCACATGGGTGTCTAGTCAGTGCCTTAGCCTTGGCTAATACATGAGAGTTTGAATAAATGTATAACAGCAGGTAGCAAGTGACTGTTGACAGGGTGACATATTGACTTAATATCTTGTGTTATGTGATATGAAGGATGTGCCTTTTGGTGTGTATTTTCACTTTAATTTTTTTGTGTGTGCTTCTTAGGCAGACACTTGTAGGCAGTTTTGAGTAATTGTCTGAAATCATTAACATGTTTATTAAATAAGGAGGCAGAGTGCATTATCTAGCAAATCAATTATGTAAATGCACAAAAAGCGTAAGTCTTTAACTATTGCTGAACTGCAGCCACTTCCCTAAATTATAGATGAAAGTAGGTTTTTTGGTCACTGTGTGCATGTGTGGTGTTAGGCTTCACTTTGCTCTCTTTGAGCTTAGAGTAACAGCAATTAGTTGGTGCTATTGGGCAGGAGTGTACACTAATGAACACCAGCATGCATACATTCTTTCTATACAGGGAAACAGATGGTCTGTAGTGAAGAACAGAAGTAATCTCAATTGGAGGGTCTGGATCACAAGATAAACTGACAGCGAAGCCGTAGCAATTTATTCTCTCATCTAGACACTGGGAAAAAATCTCCAGGAAAATCTGTTAATCTCTAGCAGTTTTATCAGTGTATTTTGTCTCTGGTGACTTAGGATCAAATGAGACTCTGCCTCTACAGTTTTACCAATCCTCAACTTGAAGAGGGGAGAAGAGAGCTCATAACTTACTCTGTGTGTGTAATATTCACCCCTTCCAGTTACAGCTGTGTATTGGTATGTGTAGAGGACCATGTGGTCCTAACAGCACAACTACACTGCTCTGTTCTAACCCACTGCATTTTCAACCACGTGATTCAGGCAACTGTGACTTATCCACTGCTCTGAACCATATTGCAGAGAAAGAAGGCTTGCATTTTTTGTAAATGGTGGGTACACATGCAAAAGTCAGAGAAAAGAAAACGCTGGTGCATTTTAAAAGTAAATGAGGCTCATGGAAGCATTATTCTTCCGTATTAACTGCATGTATGCTCTCAAGCTTCCAGTAGGAGGTGGAGTCTTCCCAGAGCTTATCACTGTGAAGCAGAGAAGAACGTCTATCACATTGGGAGATTTCACACTCTGTTCTTTTGCTACCGTGTCAGCTTCTGTGTGTCTTCCACAGAGGTATGCAGATGTTAGGCCACTATTGAGTTCCCAGCATAGGGGATGCAGAATTTCCCTGTGATGTTGATACTGTAGATGATCATACATGCTCAAGCTGTCTACAGCATAATTGTCTTGAGGATTCTCTGTGATGTCACTACTGGAATGCCAGTATGAATAATTCAGCTCTTTATTTCCCTTGGTTTTGTTCCTTACTCGGGATTGAGTTTGGTTTGTTGAAGTGACTAACCTCTGCTAGTTTGATGATTCACATGCTGTTATCAGAACCCAAGGTTGCTGCCAAGGACTGAAGGCAACAAACTTTCCTTTCTCTCCTTTCTCTGGTACTCACACTTGTCCCCTAGTCCTGACAGGTGGCTTGATGGATAAAGTCTTTGCAGCCTCACCTCTCTTTTGACAGACCATGTGCTGCAGTGACAGTGTCATTAAGCTGTGTATTGCAGGAGTTACCGTGGCATAAAATCAGCAACAGCGCTATAGAACTTAATATAAAGAATGCAGACTCTTTTCCTGTGTTCTGCCCATGTTAGTTTGAGACAGCTGTAGAATGCAGCTCAGTTCACCAGTGCAGGCAATCACGTATGTCTGAATTGGTTGTTTGCTCTCATTTGAAAACTTTCTAGAACATGCATTGTTATGATGGTCTGAAAGGGGAGATGTGGTTAGTGATTTTTCTGGAGACAGTAATTTGTATTATTGTACTTGAAAGTAGCATTGATTTAGTTTTTTCTGAGATTTTAATTCACTAAGACCTTGTTGAAAGACAAAGGCGTCTCAGGAATTCTCACTGTTAAGGTAACAGGACGTCGTGTCATGTTTATTAATTGTCAAAATTAGATCAATCATAACAGAGCTAACAGATGTGTCTGGTTGAACTGAAGAACGAAGATGGAAGAGTTAGCTTGATATCACCAAATAGCTAAGAGATGCCAGGAAAAATGACAAATAGGGCTGGGTGCACTGAAGGGGGATTGGAAAAATCCAGTCTCAGTCATTGCCTCAGGGAAAAAATAGTAACCCTTGTAGACATTGGAGAAATGTCTGAAGTGAGCAGGAACGGAGGGATTTGTTATTTGCCATTGTCTCTATTAACTCCCACTTGCAGTGTCTGCCTCTTCTTCTCCATGACACATTACCATAGGGGAATGAATGCAGTGATTGCTGGAATTGGAGTTTTTATTCATGACTGAAAAGCAAACTGTAAAATATTACTGTGTTGATTCCTTCTGACTTGGTAAGTGTCCATGCTTCAGCACTTGCAAAGACTTCAGAATCTTTAGCCTGCAGTGTTGAAGATCCTTATCCTGCAATGACTCGGTTGGGAACAGATTCCTGTACCTGGGCAGTCAGTAGAAATAAACTCAAGATTGAAAGGTGGGTGATCCAAGTCCAGCTCTCTACTTACTTGGGAAAACAGACATCTTGGTGTGATATATGACTGCTGTCATTGTTCTGTGTGAAGCAGGAAGAGCACTCTGCAGCAGTATAGCGAACAATGTCTAGCTGAGGTGTGCAAATTGGCTGTGATCTTAGGGCCGCAGAACCGCTAGATGCGTGAGCGGAGCCTAAGTTGTTGAAGTATGTATTAACAAGAAAACAACATCAGTCGATGAAATGTAGCCTTTTGCGTATGTTCAAATATGAGCTACGTTGCTCATGAAACATAGCCCTGTGCTCAAGGGATGCCTTTGTCTGGAACATGCAAGTAGCTATTGCACTGAAGTTTTAAAATGGAGATTGCACAATGCCCTCTTTTGTTATATCTAGTATCTTAAAAGCTATAATAAGTTTGGGCTATAATAAAAAGAATAACAAGAACACATTATACTGTTTTCAGAGAAGTATTCCATCCTTTCACAAATACTTGTTTTTCAAAGCCTGGAATGAGAACGCAGTTTTTGAGTGGTGTTGTCTTAAAAGGAAGGCTCACAGAGCTTTTTCGGATAATGAAGAATGTACTTCACATAGTAATGCTGCATAGGTATGGCACCTCTATAAAAGTTGGTTCAGAAAAGTCTGCACAACACCCCCTCATTGATACTATAAATACATCTTTGTGGTGAAGCTCAAAATGTGATGAAAATATTTTGATACTGTGTTTTTTAACTTTTGATACATCTCTTGGCTTTAAAGATAAAAGGATTCACTCCTCGAATTTACACTCCTCTGATGTGATTAAAACCAGATAGGTGTACTGTAAATAGAATATGCTCTGTATGATGGTAGGTATGGCTTGGTGTTTTTGAGCAGAAGGTTTCTTACTGTGGAAAAAACAGCTTTTCTTGATGAGTTGCTTGTCACTGTTTTCAGCAGCACTTCCTTTCATCTATTATTCATTTTGGAAGACTTAATAATACGGTTTGGGTGTGGGCTGGTACCTGACACCAGTAGATTCATAGAAAGGTTTGGATTGGAAGGGACCTTAAAGATCTTCTGGATTATAACCCCTGCAAAAATAAGCAGTTCACAGAGCTATTGGGGGTAAAGCAGAAAACACTGCAAACGTGTCTTTGCTTTTTAAAATAATTGCTCTATCAAAAAAAAAAAGTGTGACAGTGTTACATGCTGTAAACTCTCTCCTGTAACTGCTTACTTAGATGACCCACTGAGCAGACAAAAAGGTGAGTTTCTGTGCACCTTCTGCTTATGTAAGGCAAGATGTGTATCAAGACCCCTGTCCTCTAGTGAAAGGAGTAGATCTGCCCCCATTGTTTGAATGTTTGGCTGCCCAGAGTGGTTGAGTAGTCTCCTTTCCTAGAGATTTTCAAAACTCGCCTGGACACATTCCTGTGTGGCCTGCCCTAGGTGATCCTACTTTGGCAAGAGTGGGGGTGGACTGGGTAATCTTCAGAGGTCACTTCAAATCCCAACCATTCCATGATTCTATGATAATGATTGGATCATGGAGCAGTATCTAGGAAGACTGCATCTAACAATTTTAGCCCATGAACACAAACTGGGGTGTTTGTGAAAGGTCCACGATTTCTTCCCCATGCTTTGCTGTGAGGTCTGTAGGGCTGCAGTTTGCTGTGCGTGTAATGACTGTGAAGTCCTATGTGACTGTGGATTTGTTGCAGTCGCTATGTGCATATAGATGGATGTATTTATAGAAGAATCACTGTGAATGTGAGAAATAAGCCTTTGAAGTGTCAAGCCAAATATTCTGGGGGGAAAAAAGAAGATTTCTTGTCTACATCAGAAGCTTGCATTTCACGTAGACTTGTCTCATTTTACCCAAAATATCTCCCCACAGGTTAGGAGAGCTGAAAACAATAATAATAATGGGTAAGGCAGGGGGAGGGAGTGTGTGTGAGAGAGAGCTGAGTAGGGAGGGAGAGAGCAGAGGGAAATAACAAACATCTCAGAAATGTTTTTGTTCCTCCTTACTTAAGGCTTGTTTCTTTCCAGTAGCTTTTCCTCTTAATTTCCTGTTCTGTCATAATGCTGTCAGGGAGTCAGAGCTGTGTGGCTTTCCCTTTGGTTAGACCCCTGCAGGTGTCCTACTGGCAAGGAGCAAGTGGTGGAGAACAGCTTCCAGTGTTGTCTAAGCAGGCTGGACCTCCCCCACCCAAAGCTCTGTGGTGTGATGCTAAGTCGGGGTGATGGGAGGGCTAAGATGGATGTGTGCCTCTCAGCTCCCAGCATGGCTGCCATCACAAAACTAACCCGAGACTGACATGAAGCTTTCTCTTTGTTCATTGCTTCCCTCTGGGAAAGAAAAGGCATGCAGATGCTCCAGAGTCACAAAAGAACCGGTCCACTACTCATTCATTAAGCTGTAACTGTGATATTATAAGACTAGACTGAGTGGCTTATTGGATATGGATTAAAGCCAAGGAATG
Source organism: Eubucco bourcierii (assembly GCA_013396675.1). Classification (NCBI taxonomy): domain Eukaryota; kingdom Metazoa; phylum Chordata; class Aves; order Piciformes; family Ramphastidae; genus Eubucco; species Eubucco bourcierii. The sequence continues at coordinate 126,970 of VWZE01006411.1, read as the reverse complement.
TTACCGAAAGGAGGCTTTCTGCAAAGCAAAGTAAAATATGGATGTTTCTTAAAATTAACTCTTCAGTCGAAGGCAGTGGGTTTGTGCATTGCTTCCATTCCAAAACCAGGAAAGCAGTTTTTACCGAGAACCATCTCAGGTTGCAGTTCTGGGCTGGTAGGCATCTTCTCAAGTGTTGCCACTGGGTCATCTCAAAATCTTCAGCTGTTGCATTCAGCGAGAAACTTCTACTGTCTCTTAATACATAGGAATACAGTGTATCCTTTTCCCAGATGAAATGTCTAAGTGTTACTCTGACAGATATATCTTGGTAGTACCGCATACAGTGCCTGTGTAGTGCCTCTATGTCCTTTACAAAGATGCATTGCAAATGGGTTGTGGTGTTAAGGATGAAGATTTTTTTTCTTTCTTGCTTGTAGACAATTACTCATATGGTGATGATTGTTTGCATTTTTATAAGTGTTCTGTTTGGTTTGGTTTTGTTTGGGTGTTTTTTTGTTTGCTTGGTTTTTTGGTCCTTTTTAATACAATATATAGTACTAAGAAGGCAAGAGAACTGTCTTAGAAAAGCAAGACTCTGTCTAACATGAGATATTTTGTTTTTTAAAATACCATATACTGTGGAAATTTTCCCATGCTCCAATGGAAGGTTGAGTGCTAATGGCACGTACTGTTAAGTGTGACCATTTCAATCCTGAGTCACTAAATCCTTTCAAACAGTGTGATTTTATATTTCTGTGAAATATGGCCAAGCTATTCATTGTGTTCTGTATTTGAAATCTGTTATTTTGTGTCATACACTGGTGTACAAAGTTTTAGTTTTGTTCTTGGAGAGTGCTGGTAAAATCAGTGACATTAATATTTTTCTGTAGTGTCCTGGAGACTTAAAAAAACCCCCACCTTACAGTTAAAGTAGTAGTAGTTTCTGGCTACCAGCATTAGAATGCATTTTGAGTAATTTTAGAGACCCAAACTGAGCAAGTGTGGAATTAAGACTATGTGGGAATGCATCTTCAAATAGCTGCTACAACAATTGCAAATGCTTCATGTTTTCATGGCCATATTTTGGTTGGACTGGGCCTGCACCTTGGCATTTAAACTGTCTTTCACTGCTGTAGGTAAATGTTAACATGCAGCAAACACTGCAGGCAGATGAGCTGGCTGCCAAAAGAAGGGCATTTTTCAGATGTATTGCTGAAGTGCTGAATGAGAAGCTGAGAATATGGTTTCTCTTGGAGATTTAAAATATTAAAGAAGCCAGTAGCAATAAATGGAAGGGCACCCATTGGTTAACAGCATTTGGCTGTATATCAAGACCATTTCTGCAAGTAAAACTTGTAACATAAATTACTGAATACTGAATCACTGCAATGTGTTAAGGATTCTTTTTAATTACAGGATGTTAAGGCTTCAAAAATAAAATTCTTCAAATAATGAAGTAAAATAACTCCATATTTAGCTGAGCTTCAACTTCATTAAAACTGTTCAAACGGCTGATGGAGTCCTAATAAGTTTTGTTCAAAGATACGACATCTTTGAAAATTTTCTGCAAATCTCACTCTATTATCTTTGATACTCTCTAATTGGATCTAGCGATCTCTAGGCGTGTTGTCTAGTGGATTGCATCCGTGATAAGGTGTTGTAAATGTATCCTGTTCTGAAATTAGCAAATCCAGGATTGTAAGGGCTATTTTCACAGCAGTATTTAAGCCCTTCAGACAATGTTTTTCCAGAAGGCAAGTACAAAATATGTATTTTGCCTTATATAAATGTAAAATCATTTTGAGGAGTGGAAGATGGGGGAGTGGGGGGTGGGGAATGGGATAAGCAACATTATGACAGTATCAAATCATTAATGAGGGCACTGCTTCCTAAATTATTTACAGTGTATTCCATGTACTCATCTGTTTTAGAATTGTTAATATTGAATGTGTTGTTTGTTGTATACAAATATTTTTCTCTCTTTTTCTTTCAGATTTCCTTTTTGTGGTATAATTACTGATGCTTTTTACTCTCTGGAGCTGTAAAGTTTTGTTGTTTTTTTTTTTTTTCCTTCAAATTAAAGTCACTGATTTACTGTAGACTATCTTTATACAAGAAAGTGTCAGTAGTGTGTAGGTGATGGAGAAACATAGGACCGTAATATTTGTTTTCAGAAACCAAAGTAGACCAGATGTGGACACAATCGGGAGCAGATACCATAGTGTGCCATATCCAGGAGTAATCCAGCTAGCTTTTCTTCTTTGACTTCTATGCTCTTCTTCTCTATCACTGTCTGGGCAGGAGGCTGGGCAAGTGTTACAGTGCCCTCTCTCCTCTTTGGGAGCTGTTACTTTCAGGACCATCAGCTCTTCATCCTCTTTTTTTCGTGTCCCTTAGAGCTGCTTAAACAGCAGATACAGAAGTAGCATTTTGCCCTCTGCTGGGAAACAGGGTTTGACAAATAAGTAGTGTGAACTGTTGTGACAACCATTCTGCGTAAAGAAACTGCGCAAGCCTGAAGAAATACTTATCAGGCTCGGAGAATTATTTTTTCTGTGCTTCGTTTTCTCAGCTGTGGTAGCAATAGCATAAGTTTCTGTTCTTTCTTTTTAGTGTGTGATTTTTTTTCTTCCTTTATGATATCTGTTTCTTTTATGTCAGTGTGGCATTAGTAATCATCTGTGGCTATTAGGCTTGTATGAAGTCCTTTGCTCCAGTTCCTTCTAATAATATGAGAGCAACAGGTCCTACCCTGTCGCCGCTCTATTTATGAACCTGATTTGCAATGTGAAAAATCAAATGCACAAAACACATGTTTTTTTTATTCTGGTTTGGAAGTAGGCAAAACACTTTTTGTAATTTTGTTGTAATTTCAGTTGAAGTTCTTAGAAGGATTATAAAAGCAGTAATGGTTTTACTTTGTTCTGAAATTGAGTTAATAAAATCTTTTCACTGGTGTCTTGACAGGCTCCTCAGACGAACCCTTACCTCTCAAGCAACTGCAGTTGTTCATCTGACGGTTGCTGCTTTCTATTTACCCTGTTACCAATGACATAGATTGATTCACTAGATGATGCTTTTCATGATGTTTTGCTGGTCAAATACCTTCCTCCACAATATCAGCAATGACAAAATCTGGTTTTATGAAATAATGCATGTATCAAAATGTTGTCCTAGTACATAAATATCATGCCTTTTCAGGGAAAAACATTGCTATGCTTAATTTTCAGCTACGGAAATGAGTAGTAGCAAGATGAAAAGTACCGTACAGTTTATTCCCTCGGATCCAAGATTCTCCATCAGTACTGCTGTTTTGCTGAACTTGCTATGAAACAGAGAGGCTGATTAACATGACGTACCAGTATAAAGTCCTTGTGCTTTGTTCATGGAACTGTAATGTATTACTGTGTTTTACTTTATTCCTGCCCCTGAAGTGTAAAGCAACTTCACAAGACTTTTCAGACTGTTTCAGCTTTCTTTGATGTAGGAGTGTTTTCAGCTGTGAGAGCCCTTCTGTGTTGAGGTGAATTTTATTATTGGGAGTATTTAGGTGGAATGTGAAAGATACTGTGCTCTCTGGCTGGCATCTGCCAAGGACTGCAGGATCACTGGAGTGAAAACTGTTGTTCACACAGAAAAAAATGGCATAAAGCTTTCACAAAAGACAATGCTATTGAAGATGCTTAGACATCTCTCAGCTGTCCAAATACCTAGCATGTTATAGAAGCTTTATTGGCTACTTAGTAGTTATTAGGTACTGTGAAGGTCCTTGTTACTACATTGACATTTGATGCTTCATGAAACACAAATTTCAAGCACTGTAACTGAGCTAAAGTAGCTTTGGTTTCTTAGAAGGTGTCGTTTTATCTGCAGCTTTGCCCAAAGAGGTAAGTGATTATTTTACTGTATTTTTCCGAAGGAGCTTCTTTGTTTGAAGAGAAATAGCTTAGAAGCAGGAGATGAATTAAAGAATAGACCCATGTTATCTCCCTGATGGCTTGTGAAGATGCCAGATGTAGGTTTTGATTTCCTGCACAGCTGAAAAGTTTAGTTTTAAAAAGCTAAATTCTCCCATTACTCATTTTCATAATTTTAATTCATTTTCATTTATGGAGCTTGGGGATTAGAAAACCCAAAACACTAATGAAGCTTGTTTTAAAATCTGTATGAAACCACTCTTTCTTGAGAGCTATTATCATACTCTGTGTTACAGGTTGTGTACTTCTGGGATCAAGTTGCATCATTGTTATGTAACACCCTCCCCCACCCATGTCCTCGGTCTGTTTTGTTGTTGTGTGGACATGTTTTCATGTGTATTATTAAATGAAACCTTGTTTAAAATTACCTACTGTCTAAGTCTCNCATTGTGCTTTCCCTGTTGTTTTGATGCAGCATCCCCCTTGGACAGAAATGGTTTGTTTGATAGAGTGTGAAAGATGCATTCTGCCAGGGTCTTTGCAAATGGATGTGTATGTGTGCACGTGCGTAACCTTGTTGTGAAGTTTGGTGAACATGGCTTTGGAGGTTTTTCTCAACGAGGAGGAGGAGGAGTGGATTGAGGGGGTACAAAGGGTCCTCTCAAATCTTTATAGAGCTCTACCACTGGATGAGAAATACTGTTCTGTGCTTGTGGTAGGTTAATTGAAGCTCTTGGACCCTGTTCCCAGGACTGCAACAGATTCCTCATGCAGTCAGAGACAAGTGATTTGGCATTTTGGTGCCTCAGCTGCCAGTATTAACAGGTTCCTGGAGGTCCTTTGTTAGCGCCACGGAGCGTGCATAGGTGGTTGTGGTAAGAGTGAAGGCAAGGAGCTTAATGCAATAATGACAGGTTTGTCAGGATTATTATACTAATATGTGTAAAAACAACACACTTAGGAATATTACTTTTTCTTGTTATTAATCTCTAAACTAAAGGGAGATAACTACAGAACTAAAAATATTTTAGGGAGGTTACAATTTGAAGGGTTTTCTTCAACATATCTTGGCTGCAGACATTTCTGTGTTGCTGTGCTGTTTGAATCTTGAAGAGAACACTGATAACATTCATGGTTGTTTTGTTACGGGGTACTGCAAAGCATAATGTGCAATGTCTTTATTTGTATCAGTTTTATTCACGAGACAAATCCCGTCCGTTGTAATCCTTAGCATTTCTCTGTTCTGTCTGTGATGCACACTCAGTTTTACTTGTTTGATAATTTGAGTGATGAAGATTTAATATCTTTGTCATCTTCTGAAGTGAATAGTCAGGTAATAGTGGTAATTCTGAAACTATTTGGTTATAAGATTCAGAGCTGGTTCTTTCTGCACAGAAATAAAGCATATTGCAGGCATTGCTAAACACAGATTTGAGACTGAAGAATCGAAGTAGCTGTGAAACTAGCTTATAGATTTAAATGTATTGCTGTTCAAAGACTATATAGCTGCCTTTTTTTCTTCCCTGAATGGGTACTTTATGTGTATATTTGTCGCACCTCAGTAGTGGCCCAATTCCTCATTCTTATCAGTGGATGGTGTCAACACAGCAGTACCATACACAAATGTCTCCTTTTTGCTACATAACTTGTCCAAGAATACAGGAAATAGGTGAAACATTTAAGTGGGGGATAAATGTCATTTTCACGTATGTAGGGCAGAAGAATCAATTGTGCTAAGTGGAAGCTAGCTATTTGAGTATGGAGGTACAGAGGCAAAAAGAAGGTAGCCAGCCTCTCCAGCTACCTTTCAAGAGTCAACAACTCTTGTCTGGATAAATAGCTCATGCTGAAACTGTCGTAGCAACAGCTATGTTTAACAGTACCGTCCATGCAGATCATGGAGAGCAGTGCAGGAAGAGCAATCTTCAGAATGTCCTTCTACATAAACAAGCTGGGAAAGAAATGTTAAGATACTAATTAAAAAAATTATTGGGCTATATCAAAGGAGACATAGCAAATTAGGTGCAAATTAGTGTGTGAGCAGAATATGGCTTTACAGAAGTATAAGTAATGGTGAAAATGGGGGCAGAGAGGAGATGAAAGATGGGAGTAGAGAACAAGGGAGGGTTAGGAAAAATGCGAAGTGGAACCAAGATAAACTCTGGCTTTCAGTGTTTAAGGTGATGGAAATTACAGCAGCTATTCATCTCTCTAGCTTGGGTGAATGCAGAGGACTGTAAAAGTTTAGGCCCTGTGAAAGGGCAGGTCAGCAGTGTGACTGGTCAGCAGTGACATTCTGGGCTCTGACTGTAATAAAAGGAGTTGGAAGAAAAACCCGACGTTATGATGATTCAGCATGAAATAGAAGCAGTAATGTGCACTGCTTTGTACTGCATTAAGTGTTTGAAACTGTTGCTGCATTAACGATAATTATCCCCAAAAGTTAGGCTGCCTCCATCCAGATGAAAATTACGTGACTGAATCGGATCTCTTCCCTATTTGGTGTCTCTATAATCTGACAATGTCTTGTGTTGGCTGCTGTGAAGGAAGGTATAAGAAAACCTACAACACCCAATTAGGGAGTCATGTGACCCATGTGTGATATTTTTCCATCTCAGCTAAAGAGTGGTTCCTGCCATGAAGTCTTTGGATTTCTATTTCTTCTGTATATACTGAACTCTGTGCAGCACATTGCAGGACGTTCTCACTATCTGTATGAATCTCAAAACCTTTTTAAAAGGTGCAGCACTGATTATTTTGTGTGTACAGATTTCCACTCTTTGGTAGGATTCTAATATTTATTCGTGTAGTGACAACAAGCTTGAGTTGGTTACTGAACACAATAAAAATATAAGCATAAGAGGTAAAGGTAGGATGGATAAGCACAGGATTCTTTTAACGTATGAGGGTTCTAACACACATTATCTTGCAGGTTTCTTGCACAGTAGACTAAATTATCATCACAGTTTGTTCCTCTAATAGTATCACAATTCTGTTAATTTCAGCATTTTGAGTTCAGAGAATAATATCTACCAACCTGTCATTCAAGGATCTGATTTTAGGTCATGTGCTTTTGTAACATCATAGGTAAATGGAATTCTCATTTCCCAAATATATTATTCCTTACAGCATCATCTGTCTGTCTAAGATAACAGAAATAGACAACGTGTGGCAATTTCCAACTCCACCAGGAAGCTGTGAGTTTACAAGTAAAAATCTTCTTGTTAGGCTATCAGATTGACTGAAATAGATAGATCTGTGCTGGGACTATTCTCCATGGGAGTGCCATATGAAGTCTTGATTCTTGTATGTGATTGCTCAGTTGCGTGAGTGTTTAGAGGCTGCTTTGGTTTATTCTTGGCACTGGAAAAATATCAATGTTTTTCTCAGCGATTTTAAGCACTAAAATTTTTGTTCCTACAATATTGTTTTGATTGTTACAGTTGATATGTTTCAAGGAAATGAACTCTGAACCTCCTGGTGCCAAAGAATATCTCCTTACTCAGTGTTGGTATGCCATACTACTTGCATTGATATTTTTTGTCCTCTGGTTGTTCCCTGTTATAATGACCAAAGAGATGATAACATCAGTATCTTAGCCCCTAGACACCAATGTGATTTGCCTCATAGCTGTCATTGAACCACATGCAGTTTTAGAATGTAACATTTTTATGTGAAGTAAAGTTGTTTTTTTTTCCCTTGCCACAGTATTTTAGGTACTCTCCACACACACATACACGCAAGCATCCTCCCCACCTCAACAGCACTGAGCTGAAACTGAAGTTCAAATATAACTCAGACATTTGCCTGATAATTAAAACTGAGGGAGAAGCATGTAGCTCTTCCCTTTGGAGTGGGAGTTCAAAAGAAAATAGGAGCAATGATAGTGAGACAAGTCACTCACCTCCTCTGATTTACAGATGGTAGAGGGAAGTGAATCGATTGTGCTTTCATCCAGGTTTCCACTTGTCTGTCTCACTAAATAAAATGGAAATGGTGTAGTATAGAATTGTTCTCCAAATATAAGAAAGTCTCAGCCTGCTTCAAGATCAGTAGGAAAGTAAAAAGAGGTTAAAATCTTGGTGAGAATCATTAATGGAATTTGAGCAAACAGCTCTATTGCCAAGAGGGGAAAATTCTTTCGTATATGAGTGATGATGTGTATCCTAATAAAAGACATCTTTTCACACCCACCAGGAATAAGACATATTCTGTCCTTTTATATCCCATCTTGTTTCGAGTAGGAAGAATATCTTTTTTAAGAAGAAAAATGTTTCATTAGGAAAGAGAAAAGGAAAGAGGTTTTCCCACATGCAGAAGAAATTCACAAATCATTTCTCTCAGAGTATGTACAAAAGCATGTCATATGAGAAAAAGACAACTAATATTTGTCCATTCACCTTCAACATGGACACAACGTGGTCATGCTCTGACTAATCTGTGACAAAGGAGATGTCTTTAATAGGATGAAATAAAAATCAGGGCTTCTTCATTGCTGGAATTCTCAATGTATTGAAATACTTTTTGCCGAGTTTTAAAAAGAAAGAGTCAAAAATGCAATTGGAGAAAACAGATCCAAGGGAGGTGACAAACAGGAGCCCACATTGTACTGCCTTTGCTCTTTAGTCTCGAGTGGGAGGAATATTCTTGCTGTATTAAAGGTGTGTGTGCAGGTGAGGAAGTTCAACCAAGAGAGGCACAACCCAAGACTGTGAATCATACAGGCAAAATTCCATTTTGAAATGGGAGTAAGTTCGTGACACATAATGGGAAGAAGACAGTGTAGGGTTGTTCTGGGAGGAACTAGGGGGATGCAGAATATTTCAAGAAGATGTTGAAGTAGGTGCAGTCACNTTTTTTTTTTTTTTTTTTTTTTTTTTTTTTTTCGGTTACCCCTGTCATACTACCATTCTTCCCTGCTTCTGTCCTAGAACCTATCCCCACCCCATGAGCAACCCTCTTCTAGCCACCTGTTTTCACTTTCCTCTATCTCCTGGGCAACTCCAAAATGTGAGAGGAAGGGCACCAGTTTGTGTGAGAGTGAAACACTAAGTGGAGCCTGGAAGAGAAGCATGGCGGTGGTTCCATGGGGAAAACATTCTTTTGTGGTTTTCAGGGGCATGTAGTGTATGGACTCTGCTCTCCGAACTATCCACCTTCATACAAGCAGAAGAGAAGCTGCTGTGGCTGGAGTAGTTGCTTGGCAGATGTTCTTGGCAGCTGTCTACTCTGACTGTGCCTTGAGGCAGCTCTGGTCGTAGAACACAAGTTTGGGTCTCTTCCTGTGCTGCCAAACTCTAGGTGGAATGAAACTGCTGAGGAAGGGACAGTAGGTACCCACACCTTGGCACTGGATAAAAACATCATTTCTTTTGAAATACAGTAGTGTTTTGTATGATGTCAGGTTCCAGTTTTCCTTCTGGAAGCTGCTTGGATTAAGACCACCTTGCTTTCTAATTGAATATTTTTAGAATAAATAAGTTGTCCAGTCTATTTCACAAAGTAATGTGTGTCACTATTCTTGTCCCTGACTTCAGAAAAGACCCAACTGATTATACACAAAGGAGTGTATAAGAGGAGGGGGAAGGGAGGGGCACTTTGCAATGAGTAAAGCAGAGCTATTTTCATAGATTTCAGAAGAGAAACACAACTTCTGTAAACCCTTTGACCCAGTCTCCCACAACATCCTTCTCTTGAAACTGGAGAGAGAAAGATTTGATGGGTGGAGTGTTAAGTGGGTAAAGAATTGGTTGGGTGATTGCCTACAAAGGGTAGTGGTCTACAGCTTCATGTCCAGATGGACACATGTGAAAAGTGGTGTTCCCCAAGGGTCTGTGCTGGGATCAGTCAGCATCTTCATCAGTTACACAGACAGTGAGATTGAGAGCATCCTCAGCAACTTGGCAGATGACACCAAGCTGAGTGGTATGGTTGATAGGGCTGTAAGGGATGTGGAGGAAGGGTTATGGTGAAGTACACTCACTCTCCCAGGGGACTAGCATTGGAAGCACTTAATTATCCTACAGATGGAGAGATATTGGCATTATTATCTAACATGTACACTGCCAGAAATCTGAAACCTGGAGAAGGGAGGGTCTCCAGCTGCAGCAAATAGTTGCATGGGAACACTTGTCTGAAAGGCAAGGCCTGAGAGGAGGCTGTTCTGAGTTATCACCAGCTAGAGACTGGGTTTATAGGCTCATCAATAAGCTTAGGAATTTCCCTAGGTAGATGAAAGCTCAGTCAACAGTTACTGTGATCTGAAATCTCTGAAGTAAGCAGAAACCTGGCAAAAAAAATGATATGCTGCTTTTGTTTCTTTTCTTTGCAAACTGCTTGACAACTGAGCAGGAGAGAGAGACAGGGACGGCTGAGGGAAAAGAAAACCTTCATCTGCTCTGTCTGGAACTTGCCTGGGTACTACCAAGTTACTTAGGTTGGTTGTCATCTGAACACGCTGCTGGGTGAATCTGTTGCTAAATCTGCAGTTTTTTTGAGAAGACTTCTCAAATGATCCCATTTATGGCCTGATTAAGATGATACAGCAGTGATCTCCTTAATTCCAGCAGGAACTTTCATGCAGAATTTTCCCTTGGTTTGACATGTTCACGTGCAGATTTTGAGGGGCTGGCTTTTGTTTTACTGGTTTACAAGGCCTTAAAGAAGTTATATTTACCCAGTATTTTATTTTAAGAAGCAAATTTACATAGTCCTTAAGAAATGGTATGCTAAACCGTCATCTTCTTTTTAATGGTGTTCCAAGGAATGCATTAGTCTTTGAAGCTGAAGTACTTTGACATCAGACTGGGTGATGAGTTGCTATGGTTTCAAGGGCAGTGTTGGTGCCAGAAAAAGACCACATCCTTGAAATGCACACACATGCAGTCCTGGGCTCCTATATATTTCATGACCAGAACTTAGGAAGTAGCCTTCCGCATCAGTGGCTTCATCACAGGGTATAAGGAGAGTTAGAAGGAAGATGTGCAGCTGTAATCCTGTTCCTTAATAGTTGTTTCATTCAATTTGAGTATAGCTTTGTGTGTGGCAGTCTTCAGTGCTTTGATGGGAAGATGGAAAGCTTATACCTACTGCACTCTGTATATGCAGGGGGAATTTGAAAGGCAGCTGGAGATCAGAGTGGGAGGGAGAGGGTTATTTTGGTGTGAAATAGACTCTTAATGCAATCCACTTGTTTAATTTCTTGACATAAATTTTTCAACTTGCAAAAAACCTGCAAGATTTTATCAACAATCACAATCAGCATGTACATAGAATCAAAGAATGGTTTGGGCTGGATGGGCTCTCCAAGGGTCATCTAGTCCAAACCCCTGCAGTGAGCAGGGACATCCTCCACTAGATCAGGTTGGTCAGAACACTGTGTATATACTTTGTCTGAAGCAGCAGCAATACAGCAGGATGTTTTTTGAATAGAAAATAATTTTTAATAACCCAAAAAGGTATGTTTGCCACCTTAGATCACTAACCATTTAAGTGCTTTTAACTGAAAATAGAGCCCTAGTCAATTTTCCCTTGAGTCCTTCAGCCTGCAAGTAAGAGATAGATGAGTGCTGGATGTTTAAAACAATACATTATTTTCCAGTACTTCATAGAAATGTGAATTCATGTGGGTTATATTTAGTGCATATATTTCTAGAAGATACTTAGTAGTCACATCGTGGATATCCAAACGTGTCTCTGAAAGGGAGGATGGTTTCCACAAGTCTTAATGAGTGCTGTATTGATTTGTAATGAACAAACTCTTTTCTACAGACAATATCTTTCTAGTTAAACAGGTACAGTTATCATGATTTGCTCTGTTACATTGCTTGCTGTTATTTCAGTTCCTTCCTTAATGCAGCTAGGGATGGTTTACAACTGCTACCATGTAGAGAGGCAGTTGGTTTCTCCCCATATCACACATTTCCCTCTTCTCCCAGATAAAACACCACACCCACTCATTAGACCTTTTTCAAGCTCCAGAGAAGTCTATTAGCTAGGTAACCTGTCAGACCTGGGCCTGGGATGCTTCTGAGAGGTTTTTAGGACTTGGTGGGTTCACAGCAACAGTGAGGAATCCCACAGTCCTCTTACTTTCCTTGAGTTTTCTTGTGAGGAAGCTAGAAATTCAGCAATCTCACCAAAGTGTTCAAGGGACAGAATGGTGCCAGAGGAGTTCCTTAGACTTTTAGTTCGTATGTGGGAATTTCCAACTCAGAGCAGCTGTATGTATACTGAGGCTTTTCTCTTCATTTGTCACCTGTCTAACAAGCTCATGGCACATATGTATGTTTGCCTGTGAATTACAAGGAAATGTTCTGGAAGTCTATAGGGAATCCAGTTAATCAATTTGATTCATTGCTGTACTTATTAGCCATGATGGCTGAGCCTCCGAAGGGTTGCCATTTTCTTTGGGTAAAGTTCACTGCATTCTAAGCCAAAATTGTTGAAATTAATAGCTTAACTTTTATTACCCAAAGAAACTGTCAGACCTCTCTAATGGCTTCAGATGGAGTGTGATCTCTGATATCTTTTTTTTTTTTAACATGTACGCTCATGAGAAACGCACAGTGCAGGCACACACAATTGAGGTCTGGGTCTGGCCCAATTCTTGAGAGGCCATTTAGGTAATCATTTTTATTTTGTCTTTTCACCAACCACTACTGAACAGCTTGTAAAGGTCTTTTGAAACTCTATTACTTTATGCATTAGAGACTTGCCTGCTTCTACCCTCCCCTTTTGGGATTCTGTGAGGCTTTTTCCTTGTATGCTGTGCCAACAGCAGATTTTGCCTGAGTATTCTTTTTCTCATTAACATCAGTCGAAGTGAGACGTCAGGAATCCAGGACCATTTGCAATGACAGGACAGTGCCAATGCTCTTCCTTTTATAACCCATAGGAATAAAACTATGCAAAGCATCATTTCATTATTCACACTGTGATAGCCTGCATAAATTACAAATTATAAGCTAGGGAAAAAATGTTCATGCTGTCCTTTGTCAAATATCCAAAGTTTAAATTTCAAGAGGAAATATATGGAAGAATAAAAAAGTCAAAATAATGTCACCAGTGGATTTTGGATGTGTCGTTTTTCCTTTGTTAACAGTTTTTTCACTACCACATTAGTCTGCTTAGGCAAGTGAGGATGAATGCCAGACCGTTTATTTCTTTGTTATTGTAGAGTAGGTATGTAGTAGCAAATACCTTTTAAATTGCTTAGAATGCAGAAATATTGAAGGTGTAGACTAGAAATCAGATCCTTTATACACCCTTATTTGTAAGAGAGAAGGTGGAGTCCTGGATTATGTCATGCACCTAGGTCCTACTGAATTGAGCAAAATGTCCAGCAGATGCTGTGCAATGTCAGGGCTCTTGTGTGTGTCAGAAAAGGAACATTCCTTTTTTTTCAACTGGGTTATCATCTTGAGTCTTGCTACAGAAATGGTCAGATGGCAAGAAACAAGAAAAGGAGCAGACAATCTTTAGTTAACTCTTCAGAGCAGGTGTTACAGTTACATCTCTGTTTAAATAAGCACTTCAGTTTAGGGAAAGCTTTTGGGAGTGAAAGGGGACATGTCCATTATAAAGTAAGATATTTAGGAAAAGGAAAGATGTTAAAGTAATAGCTAAAGTTCAACACTAACAGAATTGCTTTGCAGGTGGTTTTTGTAGTCAGAGATAAACAGGACAGATAGAAAGCCTGAGATGTATTAATTCAAAAGTGTGATTTAGTATGTTTATGTTTCCTTACTCTTCCTGCTCTATGCTTCACAGTATAGCAGGAAACAGGTTGGTTGTTGAGTTAGTATGCTGACCCTTTTCTTTTTATTGTTTACTGGAGTGGACCCCAGGAAAAAAACCCTTCCTATCAAATCTCTTAATATCCAGGAGAGGTTTATGTTGGGTTTTTTTCTGGATTAATGAGACACGTCACATTTGCTAAGTGGTATTTCAGGGTGGTTGCAAGGCAAATTCAGCGTGCTTAAGGGAAAAGGATCTCATCCTTTCCTGCATGCAAATGATGTGGAATTGCACTCCTCATAGATTCTTTTCTTTGTATTCCAGCTTTCTGGGACACAGGTTTCCGATGCGTCTGGAGCCAAGAGTCAATGAATGTGATAGGAATTGGAATGTGCTGCTTAAGATCCTGTACCTATTTATTTGTGTTTGTGCAGAATAAGCCTAGTTAATTTTTAGGAAGTGCGCAGGATGTTTAGAGTGTCAACAAATCTCTTCAGGATAGAGGAAAATAAAGGACATTTAACAGTCACTTCACATAGTTCTTCTTAAATTGAAGTAAAGTTCAGTATTAAAGATTAAAACAAAGCCAAAACATAACCAAAGGCAGTGTTACTGTAACTCTAAATGTCATACATCCCTTACAGAAAGTATCTCTCAGATTAATTATAGAACCCCTGGATTTAAAAAAATCAGTTATGGAGGCAGCAGAGATGGCCCTCTAGGGAGAAGTCTGAAGATGTTTCATGCCAGCAATAAGAAATTGTTAAGGGAACTAATTGCTATGGAAGACTTTTTAAAAATAAATAAAATACAGAGAAGTCATCAGCTGGAAGGAAGGAGGGAAAATGAGCAAGATTATTTGAATGCTATTTGAAGAGTTAGTGGAAGAATAGAGAGTGCTTAGTATGGCTGTCTGAAGTGCATGGCCAATTTCAAAGTACTCCTTTGGAGTTACCTCTCCTAACTGCTTCAGAGATGTGCTTCCTACAAATGCAGTGCTGAGCTCATACCACAGGCAGACTTCAAACAAAATGTGTTTTGTTTTTTGCCATTTATTTGAATCTACATCTTTTTGTGCTGTCCATTGTCATAAACTTCTTTATCATAATGTGTGCCATAGGGATTTTTGGTTGATTGGTTGGTTTTGGGTTTTTTGTTTGTTTGGATGGGGCTAAGAAGCTCGTAACATAGCAGGAGTACCGTGTTGTTTATGTCTGATCTGCAAATAAGAGCAGAGATGGATCGTGTTTTGTTTGGCCCCTGCTTTTTTCTGCTGTCCGACTTGAGCAGCGCAGATAGCCTGTGTCATTTTAGGTACTGCAATTTTTGAGGTCCGTGGAATACAAAAGAGCTGTCCAACTGTGGTGAGGTGCAATCACCATGGGAGGTAGTCTCAGGGAGATGTGTTGGTACAAATTTAAATCAAAATTTGTGACATGTAGTATACTTAAATTAGAACTGTTAGACTAGATGTACCTCTGTCCTTTTTATTCCTCCTAAGACACTGTTTCTTACTTGCAGGATCGTAATTACTTTTCAATATTGCATCTGAATTTACTCTGTTTCTTTAAAATCCAGAAAATTACAAATGCTTGTACATTTTCAAGAATGTACAAGCACACAACAGAACTTTTGCACTGACTTAGCCCACTAGCAGGGTTCAGGTCTGTGGTCTTCTGCCTGGGTTGTGGAGGAGATTTAGTAGGCTTTTGCTCCAGCAAAAGGAGGAAATATAGTGAGTTACCTTTTCATACCAGAAGCATTGATTTACCAGACTTTCTGAAAATCCAGAGTTATTCTCTTATTAGGTACAAGAGAAATAGCATTCTTTGCAGTCTGTCTGCTTCCACCTTGGAATATTTCTGCAGTTACAACATCCAACCAACCATGCCCTGTTTCTAGAACCTTTCTGCTTTACTCCCTACGCTAAAGAAACTATGGGGCTTCGTTCTGCTCCTCCAGAGTACAAAGGTACGTGCTGTGAGAGGGCAAGAAGAGTCACCTCCTTGTTCTCCCTTGTGTTGTGCCAGTGTAGTACAGTACTTACAAGAGCAGGGGGAGGAGGTGTTAATTTTTCTATAGCATCATCTTAGAACTACATCCAGTTCTGGAGACTGGGCCTGTTCAGTGCTGAGGGTGACTATAAAGACACATGGTTTGTTAACTTCTCTTCTGATTTTGACATACTTTAAAATCTTGATGAATTTGAATGAATTTCTATAACATTGAGAGGATTATCAGTACCCCTTACCTCCTTTTTTTTGTCATTAGCTAACATCTGAGCTGCTGAAATGGGATTGCAGACACAGTTTGAGTTATGAAGATAGCTTCCTGCTTCATCCAAAATGCACTTCTGATTTGATCTCTGTTACCTTTGGCACCACATTGGTTCTTCCTGCTTGGTGGATGGTTTTTGTTTTCTGGGTTTTTTGTTTGTTCGTTTGTGTTTGTTATTGAGGTTTTGTTTGGGGTTTGTTTGGGTTTTTTCTTTTTTATGCCAACTACTTTCAACAAGAACTGGATCAATGTGTGTTACCTCCATGTGGAGAGGCACTTAAGTGTATGACTTGTTTCAGCTTCACAGTTAACCAGGATTCAGGAGTGTGCTCCATCCTAGATAGTCTGAAGACCTTGCCCATTTATTACAGGAATCGCTACCAATCCTTTTTTCACTTCAGTATGGTAAAGGGCAGGTGGTTCATCCTGGAACTCAAGTCTTAGTCTTCTCAGGAGCTTTGGGACAACAGTGGGCTTCACCAAAAATAGTCTGCCAGAAGTCAAAGACAGCTGATTTTACAGATTTGGGCATGTGTTTTTGTGTGTGTGCCAGATTTCATGCTGATGTAGGAATACAATGTTTCTGTTTAGCAAGCAAGCTTGACTGCATACCCCTGTATTTGTTGTATGCTTGTATCTCATCTTTTTAGCTTAAACCACTCTATTTTATCTTGAAGTGTTATCTATTAGATATAGGAGAAAGGACAGTATTTAAACAACTGTTTAATAAATACATTTCAGGTTTCTGCTGCTCAGTTAACTGATTGGAGTCAGTCAGGGTGTTTGCTAAGGGGAAGCTTTTTTGTGCAACTTCATGACTATCAGCATGGCCTTTCTTTATTCCAGGTTTGAATCGGTATCAAAACCTGCTTCTTTTAACTAGAATCATAGAATGGTTCAGGCTGGAAGGGACCTTCAAAGGTCATCTAGTCCAACCCTCCCTGGAGTCAGCAGGGACATCCTTATCTCAACCAGGTTACCCTAGATGCAGTGTGTTGTCTTGAGTAATCATCAGAAAGTTCTGGTTTGTGATGATGCTGAAATGTGTAAGTATCATAAGCAAGTACAGTGCAAGAGCATCAGGAGTTGAAATGTACTGCAATTGTGGGAACATGATGTCATTCACAGGTTTAAAGTTTAAGTTGGTCACCAAATGGTGGAGGTAGATGGAAATTCAGAGACTCTTGGCCTTGTTTTTGTGCAGCTCTAACGTAAAACATAGTGTACCCAGCGTGGAACCTCAGAAGTGAAAAGTGTATGTCTGTTGCTTGTCAGGCACTGCACATGGCTGAAGGCACTTCACAGAGTTTGTGGGACAGTGGTTGGATACAGCCTGGTAAAGTCTGATTGTACTTTCTGTTCCTGTTGATTGTCCTACTCCCATGGTTTCTAAGCATTTGCAGAACCCTACCCTACGACAGCAGACAAGTGTGTTTCAGAGAAGGGAAGAGAGTTCTAGATCTTTAACTTCTGGAAAGCATTGCAACACAAAGCCGCAAGCAACGGTTTCATCAGCGTTTTGCACGGTAACCTGGTCTGTGGCTCTCAAATTGGTTTCTACTGGGCTTGAGATAAAAAAGCTGGAAGAATTTTTTCAGCAAGCATTCCTGAGCTTGATGTGTAGGGTTGACTGGAGAAAAGAACAGAATTTTGTATTGAAATGGATGACGGGGGGAATAAAAGGGCAATGTCTCACAAACCTTTCTGCTGCAAAGAGAAATAAGGCATGTGGCGATGGACAGATTTACCTATCCAGATAAAATCTTCCACTTTTCCAAAAGCAGAACTTTCTCTTTATGCAACGTTAGTTTCAAAGCTTCCAGCTCCCGCTGCGCCTAGTGGCAGGTATGTTTCCAGCTATTTCCTTTTTATGCCTGAAAATGGGATCATTCTCTGGTCGTCTTATTGTCATCTAGTAGCTGTTCCTTTTCACTAATTTCCCCAAATGAGTTGTGGCCCACTCCGAGGACTACAGGATTCATTAGAGGAAAGCATAATAAGAATGTCCTTGGTGTTCAGGAAGAAAATATCCCAAAGGCTGCCAGAGATAAAGATCACCCACTGAAAGGATAAAAATGAACAATGCTTCTTGCAGGGAACCTAAAAATACAATACTTGGTTCGCTCACACAGAGTTTAGTTATTGAAATAACAACTGGATCGTACAGTGCCAGGACTATTTCGGTCTCAAGAAAATATGAGGTCTTGTGGGTTTAAACAAAACGTATATCAGAAAAAAAGTGATTTCAAGTCTAAACTGTCCCCAGAGTTCTGGGGTGAGCTGGGGTTTTTGTGCATGAAAATATGAGGCTGGAACTTCCAAGATGCCTTTTCAATACTTAACTCTTCAAAAGACGTCTTGAATAGCTTTACATGAGTTGCTTCATCTTTTCATGTGTTTTCTGTTGGCAGGTTTTGTGAAAGTGAAATGCGTATAGCCATGCTTTTATTTCTGCCTGAGAAAGTGGGTTATAGGTGGGTTGATTGTGGTGCTCTTTCAGTTCTTTGTCAATAAGGCACAGAAAAACCAAGTTGAGTACACTGTGGAGTTTGTGACATCGATCAAACCTATCACTGTTGCCTTTAAACAGATGATTTATTATGTGAACCTGTGCTTAAGTCCCTGACTGAGTGGTAGTTCCACATTAATAATTAAAGTTTCCTTTCTCTGTTGTAACATGAATATGTATGCATAGCATATGTACACATATGCAGAAGTGGCATCTACCGAGCGAATCCTACATATGATAGGCCAGCTTTTAAGACACTGTAAAGAGGCACAGCTCTGCAGATTTTATTTTGATGTCTATAAACACACACAATTTCTTGTGCCCATGTTTCTGAGTCCCGCTTCAGATTATAGAGCTGAAAGAGAAAGAAGAAAAGAGGCATCTTTTACAACTGCAGTCAGTGAAACTAATTGTTCCTACTAGGTAAGGATGCTTCCCTTTTACTGGCTCTCTGATGATGGCTTTTTGTTTCTAGCTACAAGCAAATCTAATTTGCAAATGAAAAATTTCATTATAGCAGAAGTTGCCTGCAAGGGAATTAATGCAGGCACATTCAAAAGAATTCAGCAGAATGTACAATTGCTTTTTAAAGAATGGATTTATGATCCCAGTTCACAATTAAAATAACAATTGCTTTTAAGAGGTACCTATTATTTTTAAAAGGTTAACTATTTCAACAACAGTATTTTGAGGGAATGAGGCAGCTTGCGAGCAAAACGTGTGGTAGGTAATTGGCAAAGCTCACTTAATATTTTTTGTTTGCTATCCAAGAGCTATTCACGATGCCACTGTAACAGTATGTTGTTGGTACAACAGAGCTGACAGTTTTCTGAGATGAAAAGGAAGAGAATGGAATTAATCACACAAACTTCATCATCCAGTCTGGCATAACTGAAAGTGAGTTCTGCTATACTTGAACTATTTTAAATAACTTCATGTTTTATTAATACAATTTTTTTTTCTTTTAACCTCTTCTGTACTTTCTGTCCAGAATCCCCTTGTGACTTCTTGTCTTTTGAAAGTCTACCCCAATACATAGGCAGCCTTACTATGTATTGGCTGTAGTGCAGAGCAGAGGAGTGCTGCAGCAACCCTGATGCTATATCATTGTGTACATCAGGTAGCATGTAAGATGTGTGAAGCATGGAAGTGGGTGAGGGCTAGTTCAGGGAGTTCCAGGCTGGTGTGGTGATGACTATGCTGCCCCTGCTGGGGAGGTCCTCCTCTGTGGTTTGTAATATGCAGAATGGCTGACTTGTGAATATTTCCCTGCAGCAGCCAGAATGTTTATGTGTTTTGTTCTTTTTTTCTCCTTTGTCCACAGAATAGCTAAGAGAAATAGAAAACTGTAGCTGCTTTGTGTTGTGATGCCTACTTTGTTAGCTGCAGAGACAAAGTCATGTGGAGAGGTGGTAGGTTAGTAATATATTGAGAAACATTTGCCATCTTAAAAAAAAAGTATGTTTTAGAAATTTCTTACATTTAAGTGTAACTTACCTTGTGAGTTTGAAGACACTTCCAGTGTCCTTGTTCAGAAGAGACAAAATAATGTTCACTATTTCTTTTCTGCTTCACAGTTAAGTCTTGTCATCCTGTCTGCTTAGTTTCACATGATGAAGGAAGTGCCTAGCAGACCTCATGACAGTCCTGTGTCTGTTGGGAGGAGAGAGTATTAGGTATCAAATTTTTCTTGGATTTCCACTCAGTCATTATGGATTTGAAGTACTTTTTGTGCCTTCTATTATATCATTGGAGGCCATGTTTAATGTCCATTGCTGGTACTATGTGTCCTTGGGTAAGGAAGAGCATCTTCTTTTTTCATTTAGTGAGATACCATTTGACTTGCATATTCCATAGTTTGGCAACATGTTGACCTGCTGACCTCTTCTAGAGAGAAAGCTAAGGGTTCACAGGAGGACAGCATTGCTAGCTTCCAAGGGAATGCCCTCACTCAGGTATTTTACAGATGTAGTGTCAAGCTATGGGTCTTTGTGCAGGTGACACAAAATACCGGTCTTATGTTAGCGATCCTTTGAGAAAAGTGTGATTTACAAACTTTGATTCATTCCATTGTCTTTCTCCTAAAGTGGCAAATTGCATCTGCTGTAATGTAACCCTGCTATGTTAGATATTTGTTCTGAACCTATTACAAATTTAGGTTTCTCTCTGGAGCTTGGATTTGCCATGTGAGACAGGGAAGGCTCTGTGCCACAGACCAGTCCTGTAGGCACACAGTCAGAAGTGGGGGCATGGTGAAAGCAGGTTCTCTTAGCTCATGATACTTGCTGTGTAGCTGTTGATACCAAGGAGCTTTTCACAACTCTGAATTTTTCTGTTCTTTTAGCTTTTGACATTACTTCTGTGTCTCAGGGATATAAATAAGATGCAGAAAGAGAAGGAGATGGGTGTTTGAACTATTCCGTTGAGACACTCAAATGTATAACATACTGAATTTTTTCAGCTGGTGCATTCCTTTAAACCATATGGATGCGTGTTCCTTCATGTAGGAGATATGGTGTGGGATGAATGGGTGATTCTGTCTGTGATTATCACGTGCAAAATGGTAATCATTGTTTTGAGAAGTTTGTAGCTTTTATTCATATTTAATGGGCTAGGAAAACAGCTCCTTTTAGAAAGGATTTAGATTTACATTAGGTTTTAAATTTGGTTAAAAATGAAATCTCTTCTTTTAGATAGCATACTTCTTGAAGTAAGAGAATTTGGAGTTGTGATGAAGTGCTGTAGGCCATGGACTGTACTTTAATCTACATGTACTCCTTACCAGAGTTTTCTGTAAAGACTGATAGAAAAATAGTGGTGATTGACATTGTCCTAGAATGGTCAGGAGGGAGAGAGCTGGTAACACTTCTTGAAAAATTCTGATTTTACAAGGTCTGTGTTCTAGGTTAATCTCATATCTTATTTAATGTGAAATTGCAGCTACAAAGGCTTCAGAGACCACAGCAAGGAAAGCACAGTTGAATTGCATGCACTTATGATCAACACTCTGGTACTGCATTGTAAGACCTTTAATGAAAATAAGTATTCTTTATTCATGGACTGTTTCATAGTCTGTGGCTTGGTTTTTGACAATGAGATTTCATGGTCTGCATGTGCTCCAAGGAACCTCACTTTTGAGAAACCAGGAAAGATACTTAACTTGACCTGAAGTAAACTACTATCACGTGCTATAGCATGATTGTGTTCTGAGATGGTACAGCAAGCAGTTTAAAAGAATTGTTGGAAAAACTTGATGGATTTTTCAGGACGCCGAATTCTCCTTGGCATACTCCTTTGCTGGAAAGCTCAATCTGACTTTCTCCCCTTGTCTTTGAGCTGCACTTCTCCAAAAAGTAACTACTCCTCGTGCTACTGTCACTCCAGTTGATTTCATGACTGTCTCTTTATTCATCTACCTTACTATAGTGCTTTAAGTATGACTAGACAATTTGCTTCTTTATGTCATGTGGAAATGCTTCATCTTTGCTTTATAAACACTGGCAGTGCTGTGTAGCACAAGGATTGCCAGCCAGGCTGGTCGTTTCAAACTCTGGCTTGCAGGGACATTTTGAAACAAAAGTTTTCTTTTCTCATAGAGACTGAACTTCCAGATTACAAATAACTACATACATACTAATAAATTTCAATAAGCTGAGTACATGCTAACACTGTTGTACAGATGGGGGAACCGAGATACAAGAACATAAAGAGGAAGTCTGTGGGAGCTGACCTTATTCTGTGAGAGACCTACGCACCATCCCTTTTCTTGTCACATTCTTTCTTTTTGCTTGCTCAAGTCCCTCCCTCCAAGAAATCATTGGTACATAAAAAGATCTTTCAGATTCTATCTATATATCTATATTTATTTACAGCTATGGTAATTTATGATATGGTATTATTCCATGGGGGACTTCAATCTTTGGTCAATCACAGAGTGGTTTTGGGTTTCAGCAAGCAAATGTGGCTTTCCTGGTTGTCTGGCAAACTGCGTTTTGGAGGCAACCGCACCAGGAAGCAAGTTCTGCAGAGTACAGCGAGTGTGTGGCATGGAGCTGACTTGCATAAAAAAAGTGTTCCTTCACCTCAAGTACCCTGCAGATCCTGAGCCTGTCTATGCCGAGCTGCACACTCTGTCCTCATCTTTAAATAAGAATCTCCAGTGTTTGGTATGGTGGAGAGATGGGTGTTACTGCTGTTCTGCAGGAGTGGATGTATGGAGTTAAACAGTATAGGGAGCTAGGCATTTACTATTACCATAGCAACTTCAGATTATGATTTATTAAGCCATATTTTTTCCCTATTTGAGAATATGCATTTTTGTTGGTTTGAGCTCTCCAGAGACTGTTTCTTGCCACTCCCTAATGTGTCCTTTTCTCCCATTCAATTCTTTGCTTCTCCTTGCTGAAATTGCAAAATAATATAAATGTGTTTGTTAGCAAGCTTTATGTCAGGCAAATAAGGCTTGGTACA
Source organism: Eubucco bourcierii (assembly GCA_013396675.1). Lineage (NCBI taxonomy): Eukaryota > Metazoa > Chordata > Aves > Piciformes > Ramphastidae > Eubucco > Eubucco bourcierii. The sequence continues at coordinate 104,077 of VWZE01006411.1, read as the reverse complement.
GTTACTGCTTTATTAATAAATATTCTACTGCTCGTTACCCCCTTGGACTAGCATGCAGTTCAGATGACTGGCATGTGAATTAAGGGCAAAGGTGGCACTGGGAAGAGAGGGTCAGAAGTGCTAATAGAGCACTAGACATTGCAAGAAGAGAGGAAGAGGCCTTTTTGGCCAGCTAGGCTCTGCCTTTTTATTGATGTTAAATGCTCCCTTTTGGTTTCATTCCCCTGTGACCTGTTCCTTCCTGCTCTCGCCCCTGCAGTGGTTGTTTCTGTGGTCACCTCTGGCTGGCAGTTCTGTGCAGTTATTAGTACAGCAGTGCTGGAGCTCTGCCCAGCTGCACACCCTCTTTGGAGTCTCCTGTAGCAGAGTGGAACCTGGCGAGCATGGCTACGTGTATCCAGTTCTACAATCCTGATTGATTTTCAGAGCTAGAGTGCCAGTGACTTGTGTGGTCACAGTTGCATTTTCCAGCCCTTTGTACCATTGCTGTGGAACAAGCACAGTGGTGGCCTCTGTTGATGTCTGCGCCCTGGCATATTGCAACTGCTTGTGTAGAGCTCTGCATCACACGCAAGCCTGCTTTGTTCAGCCTTTGCAATGCCAGCTAGATATAGCCCTAAGTAAAGTCTCCAGATGCAAATACAGGAGACTTAATAAATTATTCATTTCCGAGCTGCATAGACAGTTTCAAAATCTTGAGTATGATGGTAACCAGGCCTAAGCAGATAAAACGAATAGAACAGTTACTGAATATAGAGTCATAAAATGAATCCTCAGAGCAGCAAAGATATCTCTCAAAAATCTGGCATCTTTATAATCATGTGTTTGTCTTTATGGGCAGACAATGATCTTCATGACTCTGCTCTCATAACAAAATTAATCTGCATGTAAATACTGAAGTTTTGATGTCAGTGGATTTGGTTTTTATTTACTTTTCATTCTCTGAAGTACAAGAATGTTCTCAGGATTCTTAAATAATATAATTGTGTTACATCTTGATGTGTAAACTAGTTGTCCCCTATCAGTTTCTGCTGGTTGCTTGCCTTTTCTCAGAGAGATTTATTAATATAGAACAGTTTCACTATAATTTGCTTATATTTATGATATTCTTCTTTTACTTGATTAAATCATTCATTATGGACTTCCTAATAATTATGTGATTGTATTTGTGTTTGTTTCAGTAGGGATTGTGTAAATGTATAAATACCTAATGCATAGCTTTGTTGTTCTATTATGTATGGAGTTAACTCCACCAGCAAGGGATCTTTCTGTAACTGGCTACTTTCCTGACTTTGTTTCTAAGCATGTCATGAAAGCAAGAAACTTTAAACATGAAGTGTAAAAGCACTAGTGAACGACACAGAGTCCAGGTCTAAGTATATGGATCAAAGCCTTGCTATGCTCAGTATAATGGCATACAGAAATCTGCATGTGAGAGGTTTCTTGAAGTGTATATACATGTCAGCAGCCACGAGGAGGGGCTTTAGGTGTGAAGGACTGTCTGGAGTACAGAGCTACTTCTTTTTTGACAGCATCGCTTCACATTGTACGTTTGTTAAAGTGTAGCCTTCGGTGTGGATAAGAATATCTATTTTTCAGGTCTCAACTGTACGATACAGAAAGGTTGCTGAACAGCATATAAATTGCACCACTACCCCAAAAAACCCCAACATTTTTCTGCTGGACAGAGTCTGGAGGAAACATTTTTCAATTTCAACTAAAAGTGACTCCTTGTTATTTCATGTGCTTGCAGCTCTTTCTCACCCAGTTCTGTTGTTTGATCTGTGCTGGTTTTGAAAATCAAGCTAAAATATTTCATCTTTCAATGCTCATTGCCAAACCAGTACATATTAATTTACCTGTATCTTTTGGATTTTTGCACACAACACAAGTTTATTACCATTTACTTTTACAGAAATCAAGTGCAATACAAGAACTTAAATCTGATCACAGGCTGAAGTTGAAAATTCCTGTTGTATTTGTTAGGAAAGTCAGCACAGTGGTGATACAAAAAAACACATTGCCCAAATCACTAAATTCTACAGGGATGCTTTGTAATCCAATGCCTGTTGGTCACAGGAGAGATTTGATTTTGGCACCTATTATATATCAGTATACTATGTCTGATGAAAAAAAAAATGTGCTAAAAGAATGTCAGAAGACAGAGAAGCATGGAAAGGGACAATTTATTTGCTGCTTCCGCCTTCTGGAGTACTTCCCGGGCAAGGAATTGCCTTTAACAGTAATGAAGGGAAATTAGAAGAGGAAAAAAAAAAAAAACAACAACATAATAAAAGGGAAATAGTAGGGGGAAAAAACCAATCAATTTGAAATACCACAGACTGTACAGGAGCCCCATAGAATCACTGACTGGCATTTGCAGCAGAGGAGCTGCAGTCCCACCATTATAATTGTGTCAGAACTATCACTGGAAGTCGTGACTGCAAGTTGAGAGATGCCTGGGGAGAATTTGGTTAGTCTGTACGAAGAGAAAAATCCTCCAAACCAAACCTAACCCCATAAACATGTTGCAGAATGGGATGAAAAGGACCTTTGCAGTTGTGTAATTCACTTAGATTTCATACCAGCCAGAAATTTTTGTGCTGTGCCAAGGCCATAGATTTTTCTCTCCACTTTTGGGACTTCCATGTGATTCAGTGGTCATGGCACTATCGCTGTAAGCAATAGCTCTGACCACACTACTGCCAGAAGCTGAAGAGACAACATAAGTTTTAGGAAGCTGGGTTGCCTTAGCAATATTTCCATGAAACTGGAAAACCATTGAAAGGATCTAGTATAATCAATAAGTATACCTAGCAAGTCTATAATCTACTATGGAACTCATGCCTTCTGCTACAGGTGTCTGGCTTTGGAAGCATCCTCTGTGTTTCTGTCAGCAAGTCCATTTTTCACATGTTGAACATAATGTTTGCAGCAGGTAATATATACAGGCTAGCTCTCATGCTGCTTTCGCTATTCCTTTAGTGGCATAACAGCTTAACAACACGAACCTATCCATTTAAGTGAGGATGAAAAATAATGTGATATAATGTGTGGTTGAGGTATATGTTTTCAGTAGCTATCTCAGTTTTGTTCCCCAGGAAGGCATACAGTGCATGATTACTTTTGTGTAATGTGACTTATCAGGGCATCCCCTCCCTTGGGGATGCTCAGAATTGTCATGACCTGAAGAAGGAAACATGCTCTGAAGTATAGGGCTTTTTACTCACTTTCAGACAGAATGAATGAGTATAAAGTGGGTTGGCATATACTTCTTAGCAGTGAGCAGTTTCTCCAGCATGTCATATATCCAGTTGTATTGCAGGGATACTCTTGAATCATGCATATGGAAGAGTGAGTTTCACCACAAATGGGGAGTCTTTTTCCAAGATTGGAGAGGAACAAAGTTTTTGCCCCAAACATTTATATTTTTTTCTAGTGATTTTTTTTCAAGAAGTAAGATCAAACTTGGTCATATTAGGATGAGAGCAATTCATGCAAGCTAGAAAAGGATGATTCTAACAAAAGAGAATTATTAATAGGAGAATAATTTACATCAAGGAGATGGTGGGAGTAAAGTGGATTTTGATGTTTTGAAGGTTGATTGGGTGGGTGTGTTGACAATAACAAGACAATCATGTCTTCTTCAAGAGCTTACTTACAGGCTTCAGGGATTTAAAATAAAATGTGCAAGTTCTGTGAGAAGTACCCTTTTTACAACAATAGAAGCACAGTATATCCTTTTTGTAGAAGACTAGAACATAACAGAAAGGTTACATGCTGACCTTTCAGACCATACTCTCACCATAGCATTTTCTTTTAACTAAATTTTTTCTTCCATCATTTCTAGCAGTAAGCACTACAGTTAATATCTGTATAACTTCAGTGCTTCCAGAACACTTCAGGATAAGAAACTAAATTTGCAGAAAACATTTTCCGTCTTTCAGAGGGAAAAAGTTTTTGTGGGGCAAAGTCTTTGGTGTGCATATGAATGCAACCTCCTTTCCATTGGCTTTTTTTGTCCAAGTATATCTTGAAGTCTATTTTTTAGTAGAGAGAAATAGCTGTCTTGGTATGAAGACAGGTGATAGGTATTTTTCTACACATTGTGTGTATTTAAGTGAGTCCTCAAGTGGATTCTGGCTTCTGTCACTTTATTTACACGTGCCCTGGAAAACTTCTGTACCAATACTATTTCATGGAAATAGTAGGAAGTTTGCCTGTTTTGACAGCTCAGCAAACAAACAGGTCCTGCTCCACTTAAATAGATGACTTCATATTTAACACTTTGGGGTTATCACTTTGGAGTTAGGTGAATGTTCATTAAATTTGTGACTGGAAAAGAGGAAAATAAAATAGTGTCAACAGTACCTAGGGAGCATATAGGTCACTTCAAAATGAGGCAGCAGGTGTAGTGCTGGAAGAAGGCATGGGAAGTGAGGAATCCTGGATCCTAAGGTCCTTCCTGCCAAATGTAATTCCCTATTTATGCAGTTACACTCTAACATTAGTCTGTGCAATGCCTATGCTGGATTTTTGAACTGGGAACTCATTTTGCACTCTGACGTTACTGCATCCAGGTTTGTGTCAACCTGTCTGTGGGTGCTTTCAGAGGCTGGGTAAACTTCAGACAGGGCAGGCATGAGCTTTCTGCAGAGAAAAGGAAGTTTTTGTGGTGTTAAATCTGAACTGATTAAATCCTAGATAGTGTGTGCATTTGAATATTGTATTAAATTACTACATAGTTATTCCTAAACATTGAAAGGTGAAAAGAAAAATTAAAAGAAGGCAATTAAAGGCATTGACGGCTTTCTTGAGAGTTTTCTCTGTTTACAGATTGCAAGTATCTAGACCTTTCTTCAGAGTTTTTTTAAAAAAAATTAATTTGCTAGTAGCACACCATTTTGGTTTTTAGGTGATTTCACTACCACACTTAGCAACAGCTAAGCATAACTGGAGAGAGCAGCTTTATTGGCACATGTTGCCTTTGCTCTCTTCCAGCCCGTTGTGCCCCACTGCAGAGGTTGCAGAGGCATAAAATCAGTTTAAGTGCAGTGGGAGTTGAGCTTTAGAGAGCTGTTCCTTTGCTGGCGGGTGTGAGAATCCCTGGGGCTCAGCAAATCCAGTGGCTGAGGTATGGAAGCAGATACCAGATATCCAATGGCCTTGGTGATAACTGCATCATGTTACTTCAGTAACTTTCCTAGTGTAAGCATTCATATTAGTAATTATCCCCATCTCACAATTTTATTCTTAGGGGATGATTACAAATAAAGAACTGTATTCCCTAACATCTTAAACAACCTGCCTCTGTGTGTGAGTTTGGCTTTTTCTCAGCATGTAGTAAAAGGAAGCAGGTGATTTTTCTAGGATTATAAAGGAAGGACTTCCAGTCAGAGTAACTTTTTCATTGTATCTCATAATTTTGCTGCATCAAAATTATTTGTCTTCTTGATATATCCACATACCATAACCTCTGCGCTGTTTCTCTCAATGGTTGTTGAGTATTCCATCTGAAGAACTCCATGTCATCCAGTGGTTTTGTTTTGCAGTATTATTACTTGTATCTTATGTGGGTGTTGGTTTCACAGATCAGGCCTGTGGGCAGATTTTTGAAGGCCCATATTATGAATGTGCAGATATGAATCCGGATTTATTTGTACAAAGATGTTCAAATACAATAACTAAGCCCAGTGACTGTTGTACGTGGGGAAACTTCACAGGATCCCTCAGTCCAGGGTGTTGTCAAAAATTGTTCCCCAGTTTTGGATGGGTGATCTGCATGTGAAGCTTCTACTGTTTTAAGCACCTGCAGAGAGGTAAGAGGGTAGCCATGTGTCCATGCATCTGGCCTGATTTCTTAACTGTCAGTAGCAAATTGTACCAGACACTCTTCAGTGTAATGATCCCTATCAGGATGAACAGAGCAGTCGTGCTTTTAAAAGCTCAAATAAATAACTGCTGGAGCTCACAGAGCACCAGTCTTCCATTGGGGAAATAGCACTTGATGACAGAGTTGATGAAAGGTCCTCAGACATCAAACATGTCAAATATATATCTATATCTATCTATCTATCTATATATATTACTCTCTTTGGGAATACATTCCTTATGTTGTTCTCCTTTGCTTATTTTAGTCACCCATTACATATCTCCACTTCAACACTTGACCCTTCAAGATAACCAATCTATGATGATCCATATTATCTTAAAAGAACTTGGAACCAAAAAGACACTTAGTGACAGTGCTAGGGATTCCTGACTCTTTCAGTTCCTACTTGACATCAGCAGATCTTCGTCTTTGTTCTAGGTATGACTTCTAGATTTGAGAACTTCAGAACTTTAAAGTAATTTGCCATTTATGACAGAGTTCTTCATACAGTCACAGCATGGGGGTCAACAGTTTTCACCAGGATTAAATCTGAAGTTCTTCTTTCTATGAATTCTGCTTCAGCTGCAGTCAGCCCTGCTGTAATGCAGCTCTGGCTAACCTCGTTTTCTCAGACACATGTTTGCTGAGAATTGGTGTAAGCTGGTACAGGAATTCAACAAGGATCAGAACTAGTTTCAACACTACTCAGTTTTTCTGTCAATTGCTTGGAAGACTCTCTGAATCACTGATGCTTTGTTTTTCGGTAGCACAGAGAGTGGCAGAATAAGAGATGAAATAGTAGACACTTCACACAGAAAGCTGTGAATTGTTTTGCCTTTTTAAGTGGAGGACCTGCATAAATCAACTTGCCTGAGAAAAACAAATGTTTAGGTAGAAGAAGATTGTCATGCAAAGCAGAGATAGTTCTCTTAGGTAGCAGGCTTCTAGTGGAAAAGAATTCCGTGATAAAATACTGGTTTGTATAAACGTGAATGAGAAATGGGAGAAAAACTTTTCCTGCTTATATACCTATGTTTGTTGAAAGATAATACTGGAAAATTCCTGTAGATTTTAAGATCCACGTTTTAGGAGGGAAGGGGTGGGTAGGGTTTCAGAAAGTCATCATGAAATATTTAGGGTAGGAGAAAGTAGTAGGTCTTTAATGACTCGAAGCATTGTCTCTTAAATTTATCACCAAGAAAAATGGATGTCCCTAGGATAAGGGCCTTTAAGAGCCTTCAGAGAAAGAAAATACTGGGTACTAAAGGACTCTTTGTTCTAATGGAGAGAGGCAAAATGGAAACCAGTGGCTGGAACATTGGAGCAGGTGAATTCAAATTGGAGAATAAGTAAAAATGGTCAGCTCTGAATGTATTTAAACATTGGAATGGATTACTGGGAAGAACAGCAGCTGAACCATTTCCTGAAGTCTTCAGATTCAACTCGGATGCTTCCCTGTTAGAAAAGTTTTAATCAGATGCTATTTGCGGTGCTCAGTGCAGGGGTTAATGATGTGAAATGCAGTGACCTGTGATACACACATCTTAGGATATGCAAGAATAGATCATCCTACTCTTCTTTTTTGACTTTAAATTCTATGAATTGGTGAATGTCTGCTAGCGATACAGCTGGAATAACTCTTTGTACTCTGCCCTAATTCTACAAGTCTTTGTACGGATTTTTCTCATTATAATCTTAAGAATACCTTACATATTATTCTCTCAGTCTGTTAGCTACTATTAGCAACCCACATGAATCCAGATATTGGTGTTGTAAGAATTACTTCAGAAATCATTTCACTTTCTCATGCAGGATTTTGATAAGGTGGCAGTAATTTTGACTTTTAGCTTTACATTCTTGAAGATGAATGTTATGAGTCATTCAGGATCTTTTTTATGAGAAAATTATAGTACATCTCAGTGGTCAGAACATCTAACTCAGTGCTTGCGTATTCAAGGCAGAGAATCCAGTACCTACTAGCTCTTGAATTCTGTTCTCTTAAGATCACATTTTGGCCACTCAAAAAAAGCCTGTCTGCTGTATGTGGGTCATCCATCTGGACTAGTGTTTGCTGTGTCAAAATTTTCTGGTTTGTATTTAATGCCACTCTTTATTTCTTCTCCATTGCAGAATGTGAAATATTCGATCCAGTGGCAATTTTTTATTTTTAACATTTATGGGAAAGATGAACAGCTTGTGAGTGTCTTCACAGAATTCCCTATCTGAAGTGTTTTTTTTAATGCTCTATAACTTACTATTGGCATATACTTAACACTCAGCACACATGTGAATACTACATCATTTTATATGCCTGAGTTGATAGTTCCTGCTTCCCTGCAGAAGACTGAGCCTAATGATTAGATGTTACTCTGTACAGCACCCATGAAATTGAATGCTGATCCTGGTTGGGACTTGGAGACATGTTAACATTTACCTTGCATTCAGTGATGGCAACTAATATTGCTGGAGTTTCTGTAGAGTCAAAAGGAAAAGTCACTCTCTTGAATGTTGAAATATATTTGACTTCTGAATATAAATCCTTTCAACAGTATGCCATTGTCCCCATATAAACAGCCATTCTAGCATGACTGATTTTCTGCCTAATGAAATCATTTAGCTGATCACATATGTGGTGTTTTGCATGTATACCATGTTTATTTGATTGTGAAGCTGAAATGAAACACTAAGGTTTAAACTACATAAGGGTTTTTGATCTGTAGCAAGATTTTTAAAAAGAAAGAAGTAAGAGGACTGAGTAAGGGAAGGGGTAAGGTGAAAGATGCTCTGTCTGTGATTATGTTATACTTTGTCTATACTTTGTCCTCCCAAACACCGCCTCTAAAGCTGAGAAGCATTTCTCGATAGTACAGATGTGCCGAGTCCAGTGATTTTTGGCTTTGTTAATTGAAGTTCTGATACAAACTGTGTAGTAACACTAAAGATTTCTTGTGTGTCTGTATGTGAATCCATGAGCTCTTTCAAAAGATGCATGGTGAATAAGTTACTCGTACCAAGCATTTGTTGGAAAAGGAATCACCACTTCCCCAGTGTCTTGGAATTGTACAGTAGTGGTATTGTATAATTCTGTTGCTGTGGACTTGGTCTCTGATACTCTCCTTGTCAGTCTAACAGTCCCTTGCTCCAAAGATGGGAAATAAAATATAAATGCAGCACAGAATTTTATCTTGATGTTGCATAGTGACAACAATTTTTGCTGATAGAATTTTAGGAAGAATATTGCAAGTTGAAGTGCAAGCTCTCCTGATCTCTGATATTAGCTGATGTAACCTTCCTGATCCTCTAAATTTTATTTTAGAATAGCTGATAAAATAAGAGACACAAATGGAAAAAAATACATTGAGCTCCACATAAAAGTACCTTCTCTAATAAGATTATTTGATTAACATACAAGCAAAAAACCAAAAAAACAAAAAAAAAACCCACAACCTTTTTCTCGCAGTGTTTAATTGACAGATGTGAAAATTGAAAATCTTCCCATTCTTTTTGTTTATGCACAATTCTATTTGTTCTTGTTAGGATATTCTTGCAGTGGTTTTGGTTAGCTTGGAAACATTTTATAGACTGTCAGAATACATCTGTCTGATGCTCTCTTGGGAATTGTGACAGAAAAATTATGTTTTCATGGCTGATAGGGAGCTCTGAATGTGAGTGCATTGTTTCAGTTTGGTGCAGAATGGGGATTTGACCATGATATGGTTGTGCTGTTGTATGTTGTACCAAGCAAGGTCCTTGGGAAGATGGAGATGGAAACAGTGAAGTGTCTTCTCAAGTACATGGTCTTCTTGTAGTAGGCACTTCATCAGCATTGAAACTGGGCAGGAAGAGCTGTGAAAAGGAGTGTTGTGTTGTGTGGGGAGGTGACCCATGATTTGTTTGGGAAGAGCAGCTGATTTAGGTACTGTCAAGACCCACAGAAGTACAGTTGATGATTTCTGCAGAACTAATCTGCCTGAAGATAATTTCAGGACACTCGGAATGGAAACAGGAAGTTTCTCTCCTTCAGAAAGTAAACTCTGGTCCCCTGGGGCTTGCAGAGAGAAAGCAGCTTCAGGAATGTGTTAGTTCTCAGGCAGGTGCTTTGTCTGTGGGGATTAGTACTGGCCTCTGTCTAATGCTATCAACCTTTTCTGTCACCAACCATGGTAATGCAAGAAAAACAGTGTTGGTAGGAAGAAGTGGAGATCTTTTTTTGCTCTTAATCAGTAGAAAAGGGTATGTGATCTTCTGAAAATTACAAGCATGGTATTAAAGAGTGTGCATGGATTTTATTTTTTTTTAATTTTTTTTTTTTTAAACCAAATGCTATTTCTGAGCTCCAAGGGCTGACAGCTGTTATAGTTTTGCTTGGGGACGTTTTCACAATGTGGATTAATCAATGTTATGAACTGGGTCCATGGGGTTTTGGGAATGTAATTGGTTTCAGATGACACTTTGCTAGTCAATCTGCGAAACAGCGGAATGTTGACACAGCTGAACAATTCCAGCTGTTTCCACTCACCCCTTCTTCCCTCCCTGGATGCACCAACCTCTTCCTTCTCTCGTCTCCCTTTCTTATTGTGACTTTGTAAAACAAAATTCTGATCTCCATTTCTGTCATTTGTCCCTGCTTTGGTTTTGCTTCTTCCTAGCACGTTTTCAGAATGTATTATTTTGAGATGTGTTTTTTATTTTACCGTTGCCCATTTTTGTCACTGTGGGTCTGATTTGGCTTACACATATTTATTAACTTTTCTGAAGTGTGTTTAGATGTTGCTCAAAGGTGCAATATTCAGACAGTGAGAAGTTTGAAAATGCTCTTAGATTCGTTGTGATAAATCCACCTCTTATTTCAAAAAAGCTGACAAAGAAATTATAACTAAAGGCAAGAACAAACTGGGAGGACTCTGGAGGATGTACTGTAGGACTTGTTCCCCTACTTTGAGGCAGTGCAACTGTTGCTGTGCCCTAGCTGATAAGCTCAGCTTTGCTAAAGTTGGTAACATTTCTGTGCTGTGCATCAAGACCTTGATGACCAGTACAAATAACTTCACAGACGAAGTGGCTTATAAATTGCCTACGCCATTTATGCTTGTAGAAAATCATACCTGACAAATTTGGTGGCTTTTTATGATGAAGTCACAGCGACAGTGGACAAGGGAAGGGCAACTGATGTCATCTACCTGGACTTGAGTAAGGCATTTAACTGTCCCATATGACATCCTGGTCACCAAACTGGAAAAACATGGACTTGATGGGTGGAGCACTGCTGGATAAGGAATTGGCTGGATGGCTGCACGCAGAGAGTGGTGATCAGCGGCACAATGTCCACCTGGAGCCCAGTGACAAATGGTGTCCCTCAGGGGTCAGTGCTGTTTAACATCTTTGTCAGTGACATGGACAGAGGAATCGAGTGCACCCTCAGCGAGTTTGCAGATGACACCAAACTGTGTGGCACAGCTGACTTGCTAGAGGGACCTGGACAGGCTGGAGAGGCCAACCTCATGAAATTCAACAAGGCCAAGTGCAAGGTTCTGCACCTGGGTAGGCACAATCCCAAGCACAAATCCAGACTGGGTGGTGAATGGCTGGAGAGCAACCCTGAGGAAAAGGACCTTGGAGTCTGGGTTGATGAAAAGCTCAACATGAGCCAGCAGTGTGCACATGCAGCTCAGACAGCAACTGAGTCCTGGGCTGCATCAAGAATAGCGTGACCAGCAGGGCAAGGGAGGTGATTCTGCCCCTTTGCTCTGCTCTTGTCAGACCCCATCTGGTGTTCAAGGCCAGGTTGGACGAGGCCTTGAGTGAGCTGTACTAGCGGGAGGTGTCCCTGCCTATGTCAGGGAGTTGGAACTAGATGACCCTTGAGGTCCCTTCCAACCTTACCATTCTATGGTTCTAATTAAAGTTGTTTTTCTCATACTTCATGGTGGGGTTTTTTTCCTCCCCTACCCCCCCACCCCCATCATGTGATAAGCATAAGTAAGCCCTGAATATGTCATGCCACCTATAGCTGGACTTTTTAACATAGTGTCAGTTCCTTTTCTGATTTTTGGCAATGAAGAGGAAAGTAGATACAGAGGAAGATAATATGCATTCATTTTCTGTGGCATTTTGCATGCTGACTGAATTTCAGGATACTTTACAGCAAGGACTAAAGCATGGCCCAGTCAGTTCCATTAAAATCTGTGTGCACAAATCCCTACGCCAAATTGACACATATATAGCATTTTGATGAGTAGACCAACACCCCTGACAAGATGTTCTGGCTACGTTATGGGAGCCTTTGGTCACTATGTCTCTTGGGGACAGTTTTTCAGTAGTACCTAGAGCAGTGGTGATTTTCTGGTTTTGGTGTTATTTTTCCTTTAGGAAGTGGGGCAACTCTTGAAGGTCACATGCCATATCATTCACGTTTGTGTGCCTCCTTCGATGGCAGGCTATGCTACTCTAAAAGCGTTACACAAAAAATTGCCAAATCTGCTGATTTTGGACAGCAGTTAGGTCTGCTAACCTAGAATCAGCAGAAAGCAGTGTGTTGAGCCATTTTAAGTCTTACCTGTTGTGTTAGAGTAGCAGGGAACGGAATGGCTGATGTACTTTCTACATATCTGCATGCAGTGTGCACATGCAGCCCAGACAGCCAACCGAGTCCTAGGCTGCATCAAGAGAAGCGTGGCCAGCAGGGCAAGGGAGGTGATTCTGCCACTTTACTCTGCTCTTGTCAGACCCCACCTGGAGTACTGTGTGCAGTTCTGGAACCCTCAGCACAGGAAGGACATGGAAGTGTTGGAGCGGGTCCAGAGGAGGGCCACAAAGATGATCAGAGGGCTGGAGCAGCTCTCCTATGAGGACAGGCTGAGAGAGTTGGGGCTCTTCAGCCTGGAGAAGAGGAGGCTTCGAGGGGACCTGATAGTAGCCTTCCAGTATCTGAAGGGGGCCTACAGGAAGGCTGGGGAAGGATTATTTACAAGGTCCTGCAACGACAGGACAAGGGGCAATGGGTTTAAACTGGCAGAGGGGAGATTTAGACTAGATGTTAGGAGGAAGTTCTTTACAGTGAGGGTGGTGAGGCACTGGAACGTGTTGCCCAGGGAGGTCATGGATACTCCCTCCCTGGAGGTGTTCAAGGCTGGATTGGATGAGACCTTGAGTGAGCTGTACTAGTGGGAGGTGTCCCTGCCTATGGCAGGGGGTTGGAACTAGCTGATCCTTGAGGTCCCTTCCAACCTTACCATTCTATGATTCTAAATCCTTGCTAATGCTTTACCAGCAAAGGAGTCTCTTTGACTATTACATATGGCCTGTTTAGAAAAGGATAAATACCTAATGAAAACATGGTAGCAAAATGGCATCTTTCTGAGTATCTTTCTTAGAGAAAATTGCTAATTTGTGCACTGCATTTTTCCAGAGAAAGTCTTTATGTCATTAATCCCTGCTTGTTTTTTTATTTATTACTGGGGTACTGGACTTTATATTGGCAGCAGGCACCAGGAGATTTTGTGGATCACTTGTAGGGAGGGAGACTTGAAAGGCACACACTCAGTGTCTAGATCTGTGTATCTTTTCTGTGACTAGCAGCAAGCTGCTTTGCTTCTCCTTGCCTAAGATACCCTGGTTTTTATGGCAGCATAACGTTTTTTACATTTTTCTGGCTTTTTTCCCATCATTTCTTCATGCCCCAGAGATTTTGGATTCTGCATAGCAGTTCAAACCAGTTCTGAAATCCTTTCATTGATGGAGAACTCTGAGGATTCTTCATTCCATAATTTCTAGAAACTGTGAGAGACATTGGACTCTCTCTAAAGACTTGCCTGTTTTTTTGTTTGGTTTTTTTTTTTCTTGTTCTGACTGAAGACCAGTTTTTTCCAAAATTCAAGTTAGATAGTGGTTGGACCTTAAGCAAATGTTTGGTAGTACTTGGTCATTGTGTGTGTGACCACATATGCCAGTGGTCAGTTGTATCGTTCGTTTAATCTAAATATTTCTGGTGATTTGGGATTTTTGTCTTTCTTTGCTGTATCAGTTCCTAACTAGTTCTTAGTTCAGCAGCATCTACATGTAGCTGAGGAGAGAAAAGTGAATGCTAATGCTTATATTAGTTTGGAAATGAAATTACAATGTTTCTTTAAACTGAGCAGACAGTAAATGCATTGAGGACTTGTATGTTATTCACTCTAATGTTCTTTTCATCATTCTTCAAACAACCCATAGAGATTTTCTTTTGTACAATTCTTGACAAATCTTCCTTTGTATCCGTAGTTCCCTTTTGTTATGTTGAACCACCAAAGGGACTACCTTGTTAAGGCAGAGAGAATGTACACAACCAGTACAATGTGGAAAGCCTGTCACTGCTGTTGAGTTCCTACAGTCTTAGAGCTGTCATAAGTCTAGATTTCCATAGTATGTCTCTTAGTTCCTTGTGGGATTTTTGTGGAAATAGAAAAGAAGGAATTATACTGGTGACTTGGATTTGCAGACCTGCAGATGCTGGATCAGTAGCATCAACTGCAGCTAGGCTGCCCGATACTGCCTCTGCTCAAGTCTGCTTTTGCACCTGTGGATCTAGTTTAGCGGTGCAGTGCATTCAGTACAGTGCATGGACAAGAAAGAACAGAATGCAGGAGATATCCTGCTCAGACATTTGAGCATTTGGTAACTTCCTCTTTTTGAAATGCTTTATTGTTACCATGGAATGGTTTACTGACTGTTGGTTGTTGTATTGTATCTTCAGACACACTGGCAGAAATGCATCTTAGGCGACAGTGTGTTGCTGAGTGTTCTGCTTGGTCAGGGTAGTATCACTAGCTGAAAAAAATACCAGAAAGCCAAATCAACTATTTTGAGTATTTTGCTTTGCTGTCTCTGGCTCATAATAGAAGGAAGTTTGTCAGTAGAACCTGCTCTGAATGTACCTGCTATGGGCATATAACCCCACCCTTTTCTCTTTTTGTAGCAGAGTCCCTCTGCGTTATCCATTTTAATTGGTTTGTCCATATCTTCCCACTAACTTACTGGGTCATTGAAGCCTGGATGCCTTCAAGAAGCCACCCCAATAGTAGATTTCCCAGGAATGGGAGAGATTTCTGCAAGTTTCTAATACCAGTCTATTCTCAAGTTAGTATTTGGTAATCCCGCGCCATCCATTACTTCAGAAATTTAGGCAGAGCCATTACATCCCAAAGTACTAGAGGAAGGTTTTTGCTCTCAGGGTGGAGAGAGCAAATTCCTTTTCTTGCATGTCTCGTGTTTAGTACTTTATAGGAGGTATGGTTATGAGGAGAGCAGCAACATTCTGTTAGTGGCTGCCCATAATTTTGATCCTAAGGATCTGGGCCTGGCCTGTAGATTGTTTGATAGGTCTGTCTCTTCCTGTGTGTCTTTGTATGTAATTTCTATTTCTTCCTTTTGATCTTTTGGCCAAAGTGTAGGCTGTGGAGAGCAACACACTAACACCATTCTAATGTGTTGTTTTATTTTTCTAATACCTGTGCAACATTACTCTTTTAAAATAAGTTAGAAAGGGAGCTTATATGTATGATGGAAGCTGTTTTATGCTTTTGCAAGTATTTGTTTGTTTCTGCTGTTTGGAAAACAAGTATGGCAGCAACTTGCATATGCATTCAGTGTCATGTTGCAGATGTTTCTGGCTCCTTCAGCACTTTGATGTCATTCAGTGCTAAGTAGCCCCTGTGAGGACCCTGAGTTTGCTACTTGCCCTGATCAGCCTCATATGGGGCCTTGGCCTGCACCCGTGCCTAAGGGCCTAGGCACTCCTTTTAAGCTCAGGTCTGGGCCAAATCAACAGAGGCCTCATGTTTCCCTTTCTCTTAGAATTTAACAATGCAGTTATATTTAACAACAGCCCTTCCTCAAGCAGTGATAAGAAGAGTTAACAGAACATTAAGAAAATTTCCATCCTTGATCGTATCACCCTGTGCTGGTAGGTTGTTGAAATTGTGGTGTGCTGTGATGCTAAACTTTGACTCATTGGAAATGTAGCTTGAGTCACAAACTCCTCTCTTTGGTTGCTTGCTATGTTTTGGGGCAGCATTTTGTTGGTTTTGTTTTTGTTTTTGTTTTTTGCTGGTAATAGCTCTTCCTCTAAAGAGGAAAGCTGAAAAAGCATTTCTGAGGAGCAGAGTAAGCTGCAATTCCATTTGATATACAATAAAAAGAGGAAGAACTAGTGCGGAGGGTAGAAACCTCTGCTGGCATTTCAGAGTGGGATTCAGGAGTTCTAGTAAAAACAGGAGTTAGTGTTCTGCTGCTGGGAGTTGGGAGTTAGTTGATTTTGCTTCAATCGCTGAGTTAATGCCTAGCTCATCTTAAGAAGAATAATTTTGAGAGCTTCTCAAGTGCATCAGTGAGCCTTTAAATTAAAACTTGTTTTGAAACACCAGAATTCTGTCGAAGCATTATTTAAAATGTTTGATCTTAAACTTAACATATCAGATTTTTAATGCATGAAACCATACCCCACATCTGCCATGGCACCACAGACTCTGAGAAAAATGATCATCAGAAAAATCTTTGCTTCACTGAAGTTATTATTGATTGATGAAATCAAGGTCAAGATACCACAATGTGTGGGAGGAAGCTGGGTGAGAATTAGCAACTTCATTTAAGGCTTTATATCTCAGCTTGCTTCCAAGTTGTCTTTTTTCCTCTGTGTCTTAGTGACTGTGAAAGAGCCATGAGAAATTGTATCATATATATAATTTTCCCCATTATGTGAGATCTCAGGATCTTTTTGAAGATAAGTTCAAATAGATTCAAACTGATTCAGAAAAGAGGTCAGTTAGGAATTCCTTACTGTTTCGAGTGCTGCACTTAATTTCATGTGCTCTGGAAGGAGGTGAGAGATTGCTCCTGCTGGAGGCTTCTGGCAGGCTGTGTAAGACAGTTTTATGAAGTAAGTTCAGGTGTGGTTGAGACAGGATTATTCAGTGTATAGTTGTGTGCAAACTGAAGGCAGTAGCAAATTCTCTCCTCCCTTTTCCCTCCCACCTTCACTTTCTGGCATCTCACACCCTTAGAAAGTCTTTAAAACGCCATTGGTACTTGTGAGATAGAAATTGCACTGTCCCTGGGAGGCTGGGTTTGTACACTGGCACAATGATAGTGTCTTATGTCGTGACCCTGTTAGTCTCTGAAACAAGACTTCTCTGTCGTCAACCCATCTGCCTTCTGGATCCCAGATAGTCCTGGGTCAAGTGTGGTCCGTCACTTTCTTGGTGCCCGTGTGTAGACCTCCACTGTTCAGAATGTCGTTTGACCCAAACCCTAGAAAAAAGTTGGGGTTGTCCCGTGTTAGGGCCATGAGGTACCCAGGGTTGGAGGACAGAAATCACAGTTACTCCTTTTGGGGAGTAAAAATGAAAATGCTACACACTGATGGGAAGTTTAAAGGAGATGCTATTTACAAGTACTTATGTACAGAAAGTATTCAGGTAGAGTGAATACATCCACAAACTGTGCCCAGTCTATCAGACAAAAATCTTCTAGAATTCTCCATCCCTTCCATCCTCAGCAGGCCTGAGAGTAGGCCAAAACTGTCCTCCCCACCTCAGCAGGCCACGTGATGCATCTCAAAATCCCCTGCCAGGCAGGAGCCAGGAGGTAAGCAGAGGTGCTAGTTCTGCTTGGAAGGAAAGAAGTGAAGGGAGATGACACAGGGGAGAAGAGAGCCATATCAGCCAGGCACTGCTTTTAACTAAGCTATCCTTCTGGAAAGGGAAATAGAGTAACAGTGTTGCAATATCCTTGGACATTTAGCTCTGTTGCTTGGGACTCTCCATCTCTTTTTTGGAGGACTGTCCCTCTGTGGCCTTCTGAAGGGAACTTGGGCCCCCAAACCACCACCACAGAGGCTACTCCTTGTTTTGCTGTTGGCCACTCTGCCATGAAGTAATTCCTTAGGGAGTGTGCTGTTTGTAAGGGGGTAGGGTTTTCTAAAGGTGATATGGTCGTTTCAGCTTTGGAAGTAAGGTATCACATTTCTTACTCTCTCACTTGCCTGTACAGTCTGCTGTGGATATTCTGGACTGGCCTTTAACATGTTCTGACTGATGCTGTTTTACTTTGTTTCATTCTTTGACTTAGTCTAGCCTTTTGCCATGGGCTGGAGTCGGAGTGAAAAGGAGTTCCTAAAGGAACACAGAGGGATGGGGACTCTCCAAATAAACAGGGTTTGTTTTTCTGTTGTTCTAGGTGCTTTGTAAGCATGTAGGATCCAGTGGTGCACTTTAGTAAAGTTGTTTGATCATAGCTTCCTGGATCAGGAGCGTGGCATGGCCAGATGCACTGAAGGTGTTCTGTTACCATGGGGGGACCTGTGTGCCAAAGATCTGGCTGTTCTTCTTTTCAGAACAAGAGGATCAGGAGTGTATCTTTTTTAGGAGTGCTTTCAACAGAGATTCAGTAACTCCAGCAAAGCCCCAAACAGAACCCCAGGAGAGCATTCAATGTGTGTGCTTGGGAAGAAGGGCAGGAGTAGTTAGTATCCATTAATTCAGATGTTTCTGAGTTGCTAGACAGGTACTTACCTTTTTGTGCAGTCTTTTCAAAGGCTGATACTATTTTTTTCTTGTTCTTTTTTTCTTCTTTTTTTTTTTTCTTCTCTTTTGGGTTTGTTTATTGCATAACTCCAGTAGAAAGGAATTCCTAAGGCATGAATGCTAAAGAGGAAGGAGAGAATAAGTGGTTCCAAGTTAAATTTTCATGTATTTATGCCTTATTATGGCCTGACAGTCAGAAATAATATTCTTTTCCTTTTATCCTGATTTTTTCTTTTGACTGTGTATTAAAAAACCACCAGCAGTAACAAAGTGTAAAAGATTGAATTAAATCCTAGTTAGAATGACTTCACCTTAAATAGTGGAATATCTTAGATCTCTTTTTCTTCCTTTTTTCTTTCTCTCTGTCTAGTCTACAGAGACTTGGCAGTCTCAGATACCCTTGGGTGTTCAAAGGTAGATCAGTCTGCGGCAGGGCTGCCTTTGATGTTTTCACCTACAAAAATGTCACATCACAACCTGCTCTGTTATTTCACATTGAATGTGAAAGATTCACTAAAAGGTTAATTTCAAGTCTTGTTGAATTTTATACCATTAAAGTCAATGCCTTCTCAAGGATGCACTTCGACCGGTTTTAGAAGGATGAGAGAAGGGGCTGTTTCTCCGTTTCTGCTGTAGCTACACAAGCGCCCAGTAACTGTGCACACAGGGTGCTGGTGGGTGCATAACCTCTCTGTGTGGGAATGTTACACCCTCCATTCCCTGTGGAGAAAGAAGATAAAAAATTGCTGTAGATACTTTAAATAGCCCCACATCTGCTACCAGTACCCTTATGCCTTTGTACATGAGGCCCTAATTTGGTCTGTATTGAGTCTTGTCAAAGAAAAATCTCATGGGAGAGAAACACTTCTACACAAATCTTTTGGGGGAGATTTTACAAGGATAAGGATAATTCTAAATATATGTTCTGATTTCTGGAGTTTGGGACTGATTTCTGGAATGATTTGTGAGTGATTAAGTAAAATGTATTTTAAAAAACCTGTTGTTCTTTCCCTCCTTTTCAAAACTTGTGTTTTGAAGAAATGCTGTTTGTTTGCAGTAAATAGGGGCTTTGATTTCTTTGTGGATGCAATAGGTTTCACTGAGATAGGCTATGTGTACTGTATTTCAAACACTATTTTGAAAAAGAAATGGAGTTTTCTAGAAGATTCATCAAGGTGGAGAAAATAGCTGTTTATCTGTTTATACCACAAATAGTGCATCTGAAAGATTTCTGAATGGACAAATGCTGAAGGAATAGGAGATGCAAGTTATATTTTAAATTTGGAGGTTTTTGTAAAAGACAATTGCCAAGTAACTCTATTTTCTGTGTTCTCTTAGTACATTCATAGACTGGTTTTGATTCAAAGAGACCTTTAAAGGTCATCTAGTCTAACCCCCCTTCAGTGAGTGGGGACATGTTCAACAAAATTTCAGAGCCCCATCCAACCTGACCTTGAACGTCTCCAGTCCGACTACCTCTCTAGGCAACCTGGGCCAACATCTGACCATTCTCAAGATAAAACATTTCTTCCTTTTATCTATACAGAATTTCCTCTCTGTAAGTTTAAAACCATTCCCCCTTGTTCTATTGCAACAGGCCTTGCTAAAAGGTTTGTCCTTCTCTAGACCCCCTCTAAGTATGGAAAGGCCACAATAAGGCCTGTCTGGATGCCTCTTTTGTCTAGAATGAACAACCCCAACTCTCTCTTTGTGGCCCTACTCTGAACCCATTCCAAGAGGTCAATGTTCTTCTCATGCTGGGAACCCCAGAGCTGGATGCAGTATTCCAAATGGGATCTCATGAGAGTGGAGTAGAGTGGCTTCATGAAATCTTTGGACTTGGTGGAGGACACCTTTCCTCCTCATCATAACTCAGATACACTCTTCAACTGGTTAGTGAGCTTTTTGTCTTCTCCAGGCCCCAAAATCATTTTTCCAAGTCATCAGTGAGAAGTCAGGTAACCCAGTCTAGTGCTCTCACATTTGTGGCTTAGGGGAGGCTGGGATTACATGCTTCGTCAAGCTGTGTTCTTAAGAATGTGCCGCATTTCCTACTGTTTTAACACAGGAGATGTCTCTGTCACCAGGCAGCTCTGCTTTTCTGTGCATCCCCTAATTGTGCATGAACTGAAGGTGCAGCTGGAGAGCTGCATGTCTAATTGGTGTGTGAAAGCTGAGGGCAGAAAAAACAATTAGGAACTCATGGTCAGCTTAAAGGAGGGCTGTAATTGAGGAAGAACTGGAATTAAAAATTTGATTGCTACTGAGCTGAAGTGTAAAGGGTGTATGGAAGAAAGCTGAAAATACCAGAGCTGCTCCAGAGGTCCACTGTCTACAGTGAATGTGGAGTATGCAAGTCCGTGGAAGGAGTGGGTCTGTAGGGACTCAAGTGCCTCAGGCATACCTGACATGGAGCTTACCTTCCCAAAACTCTTGACATTTTAAAGACATGTCTGTGGGCTAGCATGGCAGAATTGAGTATGTTACAGGATGTCTCTGATTTCAGTTGTCCCCCTCTTAATCAATTAGTCTGTTTTTGTCTTCACTTGCCAACAAATAAAGAAGCAGAGGTACTTGGCATATACTTGAGTGCTATTTTATATCCTGCTAGTCAAGAGTCTGAAGTAATTTGACAAAGGAGTTCATTTTACTGTTCAAACTGTAACAGTTGCTGTGTACACTAAGTGATAATGAGGCCATTTAAAAATCCTTTTCTTGCCACTTCTAATAATTGGTTGTAGGTTTTGTAAGAGAGTATTAAAATGTGTATCACAGCAGCTCATTGCTGGTTTGCTGCTTGGCTGAAAGGTAATAAACTCTTAACATGCTCTAATTCTTAAAAGCCATGGTCCATCCTGTCACTTGTACTGTGGCAGATGTGGTAGTGGCTGATTGGTATCGTCGTGGCACTAATTATACCAATATAAAGCTAGGTCATAGCAGTGCAAACAGAAAGGTAGTGTGTGGTGTGATGAGCCTCTGTGTTAGCAGAACTTATTTGTTGCTCAGGAAATCACTTAGCTAAGAAGTGGCAATGTGCTGTCAACAGGGAGAAGATGCAGTCCTGTTGGCCTGGTGCTGTTGGGAGCACAGGAAGTTTTTAAAGAGGAAGAAAAAGACAAAAACCATACCAGAAGCAGTTCTGAGCATCTAGCAAGCGAGAAGTGCCTGGTGTTGTAGTTGTCAGGAAGAGAGTTTGTTCTTGGTTTATTTATTTTTGTCCCCCTATTAACTTCCTGTTGGAGATCAGTCTGTCCTGTCATTTTGCCAGACATTTGCTTATTAAGGTGGCATATCAGTGCATTTTACAGAGAACTCTCATGCTGCTGGGAGAAGCTGGAAATGAATGAATTAAATTTTTCAGCTGTGAAATAGGTGGGTAACTTGCGCTGAGAGTACCCTAGCTAGCAGATGCTATACCACTGGAATGCTTCTCTTTCAATTAATTAGGTATTAAGTGATTGTCAGTTCTGTTTTTTCAGACTTCTGTGACCTCTCTTTCCCTAAAAACTTCCACCTCTTGCTTGAACTATGGAAAAGAATGGTTTGGGCAGTACTTGGGTTTGTGTTGCCATGGCACAATGAACAACTGCTGTATTTTGACCACAGCCAGAATAATTTGGGGCAAAATTACAGTTTATTACAGTTTATGTGTTAATTTTTTGCACATGTTTCAAATAATAGAGTTATTGCTCTACATTTTTATGTAAGGTCATTTAGGATATTTCTGGACAAGAGAAAATCCTGAATATTAACAAAGATGGTCTGTTTTGTTGAGCACTGTCCTGCAGCTTATGGGATTTTTTTTCTTTTTCCTCATGCAAAACAACTACCTCTTGTGTAAAAGAGAGAAACTCTGTAGCATGTAAGGAAAATAAACACCTTATAAACAGCTGATGGGATAATCCCCATCTGCCAAAGTAGCTGGTGATGTTACCCCAGTGATGTTAGCTTGACCTTGCTTTGTTCCTGTTTGATTGCTGTTTGCCCTGTGCATCTCCCTTGGCATCCCTCTCCCCTGCTTCTCCCTGATTTTTGTGAAGCTCAAAGGCTATTTCTGCAGCTGCAAAGGGACTACCAACTACTCTTTCTGCTTTTTTACTGCTTACTGTTTAATAATGATATCAAAGCCGCGCAGTAAGTCAAGGAAAGCTTTTGAGCATTGACTTTTGCTGAGGCTTGTCTGTCAAGTTTTCCCTTGTCTTCCTTCCCCTTTTCCTTTCTCCTACTCTGGGCTGAGAACAGTACATTACAAGTATCACTAGGTGGCATAGCCACCCTGGTGTACTACCCAGGTTAAACCACATTTGTAACAACTGAGCTTTTGATTGTAGTTTGAAATAATTCCTGTCTAAAAACCAGAGAGCGTCGGTTATCGTGCACGCTTAACAATCCCCAGATTCAGTCACACAAGCCAGATGACACATAGGTGCCTGCAGTCAGGTTTATGCAAGTTACAGCTGTCCTGAGAAAGTTGGCCTGCTTCTGTTGAGGCAGGACAGGCAAAAACCTGAAGATTTTGCATACTCTAGGGGAAAAAAACCTGACGTTTCCAAAGTTGCTTGAAATGTTGTTTTACCAGATGCATACCTTAATCTTCCTGTCAAGTTACCCAATTCCTGTGGAGGTCTGTTTCAGCTTTCTGGAATTTATTCCAGGAAATCCAGTATATAATTCCAAGTTTAAATAAAACACATTATAGTAGGTGCATACATTTTAAACACATGCTTATGCGTTTTCACTGGAGAAATGAAAAGTAGTGCTATAAAGTTTGTGCTCAAAGTTGAGTATCAGCTAAGTCGTATTGAGATGGGACTTCCCTGAGTATTTGTGAAACTAGTTGGGGGAACTCCATTTTAAAAGTGTATCACAGTTTCTGCATTCATTTCTTAGTTGGCAGAAATCAAAGTGTAGGGTGGACTTTGAGAGAGGCAGATGAATTGAAGTCAAGATTACTTTGAGGGTATTTTTTAATTAGAATGTCTTTAGTCCTGAGGATTCAGAAAATTCTCAGCAATTGCTGAGTGTCTATTCTTAAAGTAAACTCTATGAACTGTGATGTGTCAGTTCACTTCTTTAAACCAAGATGAGTTTACGGGCATGCTGCTTTGTTGGCAGTGATTTTAATTGAAGTGGTAAAGATTGTGTCTAAGAATGGAGTGCGGGTTTGAATTTACAGCAAGGAGTTATGCAGAAGTTATGATTTAAAAGAACAACTAATACTTGCTTAAATTTGCTGTGTATGGGTTGTATTCATACTTAGATGCCACTTTTAGATGTTTATGAGTGCAGTGACAGTTATTTAAAAGATTGCCACTGCTTGAAAATAAAGTATGACTTCATCTTAATTTGTGAGGAGAGATACCTTGAGGGTTGACAACGGTATTACTATTACCGTTATTAATGTAGCTTCTTGCAATGACAGGACGAGGGACAATGGGTTTAAACTGGCAGAAGGGAGATTTAAACTGGATGTTAGGAGGAAGTTCTTTACAGCGAGGGTGGTGAGGCCCTGAACAGGTTGCCCAGGGAGGTTGTGGCTGCCCCCTCCCTGGAGGTGTTCAAGGCCAGATTGGATGAGGCCTTGAGTGACCTGTACTAGTGGGAGGTGTCCCTGCCTATGGCAGGGAGTTGGAACTAGATGATCCTTGAGGTCCCTTCCAACCTTACCATTCTATGATTCTATGAAACCTTTTCTTGCCACCTCTCAAAAGCAAAGTAAAGGTATCTTCCAGAATCACTCATCAAAATACTCCTAGAAAGTCAGAATAGTATTGTAAAACAGATCTCAGAGCTGTGAATTAAACACAGAGGGTTGGGGATGACTTGCCTATCATAGGGAATGACAGTTTTTTCTAGGGCTGTCCTTTGTCAGAATATTACATAAATATCGCTGTTATTTCCACTGTGAAGAATGAATTTCATTGTAGCAGGCCTGTTTACATGGAGATAGTGGCCAGCAGGGGTTACACTAGGATAGATTTAGGGAGCCGAAGGTATACATACCCTTAGAATGTACCACTCACCATGTTCAAGTATCTGAGGTGGGGGCATTTGCATTTGCTCTGGCTTCAGTGCCGTCTGTGGTTCTATGATAAATATTGCAATAAAGCACCAGGATAATCTTGGGTCCTTGCTTAAAATAATGCTATAGACTTCCCACACAGGAGCAAGTTAGTCGTTCAAGGGGATTTTTATGGCTCACCCTGGGACTGACGTCAAGCTCGCCCACAGCCTGGGACTGGAGAAATTCTGAAGCCGTGCAGATGAGC
This sequence comes from Eubucco bourcierii, assembly GCA_013396675.1. Taxonomy (NCBI): domain Eukaryota; kingdom Metazoa; phylum Chordata; class Aves; order Piciformes; family Ramphastidae; genus Eubucco; species Eubucco bourcierii. The sequence goes on along the minus strand of VWZE01006411.1, from coordinate 79,376 downwards.
AGTTTCTTCCTCTCAGGCAGAATAATCACAAGCAGGTTTGGCTTCCTGGCTGTGATGCACTGGAGGTTTTTGGAGGAAGAAAAGGAGCTTTTCTAAAATCACTGTTGAAAATAAAAGCATCCATAGTGAAAAAGCTAGTTCTTCCCTGTGCATGTCCCTTGTCTGTCTTTTTTTCTTTTGGTCTTTTGTTTGTGGATTTGGGCTTTTTACATGTCTTAAAAGAGATGATGATCTCTGTGATCTATTCGTTTCCCTCTTTCTCATCCTGTCTGACCTGATTTTACTTCTAGATATATATACTTCTGTATGTACTGGTGAGTATGTGCATATAACTATGTTGATCTGTATTAATCCTCTCTATTGATCTACTTCGTATTTATTTGTTTCCCTTGTTGATTAGATACACAAAGCAACTTGGCTAAAAGCATGCTGCAGGTCATTGGGAAAATGTGGGTGAAATCTCATTTGTTTTTTTGGTGTTTTTTTTCCCCTTTCTTCCATGCCCATTAGAACTTCGAAAGATTTAGAGTCCCTGAAATGCTTTCTCTAAAGTGTACTTGAACTGAGAAGTTAAGAAACACACTCAGGAGAGGCTACAGCTAAACCCTCTTAGCATTAATCCTACTGGAAAGAGAAGTATTTGCTTTAGAATTGTTGGTTTCGTCTTGACAGTGAATGTGATGAGAAGAGGACAAGCAACATCAAACTCAGCCAGACATCATCTCTTCTGCTGGAGCAGCATGGAGGAGGTGAGGACAAGACTGAGGGCAAGCTTTCTCCTTTTCCCTCTTGCAGTGGAGAGGTCAGGTTTAGGTACACCATCTGCTCCTGCTTTTGCATTAAAAATTTACATGTAGCACATAGCAAACCCCAGCTTTGAGGAGTTTTTAGAGTGAAAGATTTGTATGGGTGCTGCCAGGAATTGTTCTCACTTGGGATGCAGAATTGCTCACACAAGCATCTTCATAAATTCAGTGTTGGTACCTGTGGTTAATTTGGTTGTTCTTGCTTTGAAGTGCCTGATTTTCCTGAGGTTTACGTTCAGCTAAATCTGATTCAAATGGGAAGGACACCAACTAACTGTCATAGCAATCCCCTCTCCATGTATCCTTCCTGACTCTTGTAAAAAGTTTTCAACAGCTGAGAACGTGAGGACTTCCTAAGTCCTATAGCTTAGACCTGCGAAGTAGATTTTTACCTTCACTTCCTTCTTTGCTATTGTGTGTGTATCGTTATCATACTTTGGTTTGCCAGAATCACTTCTCTTGGTGGTCTTGTGCAGTCCCTGTGGAAAGATCATTTTTGGAGAAAAAGCAGTAGAATTTGTACCAGTTGCAATGTGATGGGGTTGTACTATAGGTTAACATCATAGCATATAACAAATAGAATCTGAAACTAAACTACTCTACAGTGTCTTTGTGAAAGCAAGTGTGAGGTAAACGTTGCGTGCATTGCCTATGTTATTTAAGGAAAGTACCTTGTGAGTCCCCTAATTTGCTGCCTGTCTTTTCAGGTATTCTGACAAGTCTTTTCTACTTCTAGGCCTGCAGGACAACTTGGAGTTTTGATTTTTAGAGATGTATTCATGAAGTTTTCTGAGCTGAAAAATGCTGTGTGTCTCTGTAGACTACTGTGGAGAAGTAACTGGAAGCTTGTTCTGGAAAACTGACTTATCTGTACCAACATCAGTTTTTTCCTGCTAGGAAGCTGAGAAGAAAATACCATGCTTAGACAAAGCATGGTATTTTGGTTTTTGCCTTGGGTGTGCTGTTCTTTTTATTCTGTTCATCAGTCATGATCCCCCACTCATCCCATGTCTTGGAACTTGTGCTATGTCAGCTAGATAAAGGGTACAACTCATAGCCGTGAGGTTCTTCTGCCGTCATCAGTGGGAAACCCTATGTCTGTTGTTAGGCCTTTGGAATGGGCACAAGTTATGTCAGTGTTGGAATTGGGATATGAGGCTGATGCAAGAGGCATGGTTTGTGATTGCTGGCACCAGGAAAGCTGTTCTAGCTTGTACTTAGGGAACTCAATCTAAATAAAGACAAACATCCTAAATAGTGGTGGTGGTGGTTCCAAAACCACAGATGAACACAGGTGAATCCATGTAGTCTTTTCAAAGTGAAGACTTTCTGTAAGGTATCTCTAAAACCATTCAGGTGAAGTCCCCTGTGATACAAATGAGTCCTTAGGGCACTGACAAGAGAAGCAATTTTGGGAGACATTCTCTTAAGTTGTCCAGGACAGGCATGGACAGAAAAGCTGCAGCAAGAGCTGTACAGTGTGTTTGTAGTGCCCATTGTGGAGCTATCATTATTCCTTCCCCACCCTTCTGAGATACACATTAAAATCTTGTGACTGACCTAGTCTGCATCTTAATTTTGTTAGAAAAATAAGTTCTGAGAAATATTGAAGCTGCTGGCAACACCTCCTTCCCCTCCACTTCCCCATTTATGAACTTCAGCAAGGTTTCCAAGCTTCTGTTCTCCATAACATGCTTGATTTTTGTGAGGAATAATCTTCAAATGGTCAACTTTACTCAGAAGCCTAAAAGTAATGGAACACTCAGAAATGTTTTAGAACATTTTTGCTATACTGTAGGCTGGTTTCATACTTCAAAATTAGTTCAAAATGGCAAGAATACTCTTGGTGACAGCAGTGTTACAGCGTAAAAGTTGGATCATAATTCTAGAATCTGTTTTGTGTAGCTTGCATGAAAAATGATTACTTTGTGTATGCACAGTACGTCAGTAAGGACTTCTGCATCCTAGTGGGTAATCCGTTAAAAGCCAGGCTAGTTCAGGGACAACTGTCTTTGTTAGCTGCTGGTTTTGCTCGATCCTTTGGTAGTGGTTTTAATTCTCTGTATTGCAGTTACATTGCTCATAGCACGAGGATAATGATGCTTACCCATCTCTATAATGTGCTTGAAGACATGCATTCATAAATGTATAGTGTTTATAAAACACCCAATGCCTAGTAAGCACAAATCCTGAGCATAAGAAAAACACAGGTGAAACTGATGAGATGAATGCCATAGAGGGGAATGGTGAGTGTTTAAGGAGGTGTATTTTTAAGATGAAGGGAAGATATGAAGTAACAAATTCCTTGAAAAGCTGGAAATGACCTTGTGGGATGTCTGAGCGCTGAAGTCAGTTTGGTGAAAATCAATATGATACACAGTCTTGTGTCTTTTCCCTCCCTCTCCCAGTTATGAAACTATGAAAGCATTTCTAGGGAAAGCAAATATCAGCAGCTTCATGGTAGGAAAGGAAGAGTGTTTGTTCCAAATGAGGCAGACTGGCAGCTACAGGTCAAAGTGGTAGATAAGATGCAGAATCAAAAAATGGAGCTTAAGGTTTATGGAAACTATAGACAAAACGCTTTTTGATTTCATGTGACTGGAATTCCACTTACATATATTATAATTTAGACTTTCCCTCAGTGCTGAGACCTGAATTTGTGGTGAATATCTGTATGCACAGAGAGAGTAGGATGGATGGAGGCTGTGTTATGAAATCGGTAGAGCTGGTGGCTAAATTTGTGTTATGAATGAAGTGACAAGTCCTGTGTAAGCCCAGGGAAAGGTGGGAGATTTTCAAAAGAATATAAATGAGCGTTGAAGAAGGAAGAAACATGATTGAAAAAACAACTTGGGAGCTGAAGGAAGGATGTTACTAAAAGAAAAGGAGCATACTTGGATACACTGAAAATAGCTGACAGATTGAGGAGAGTAACTATAAAGGATTGATTCTGAATTACAGGTCTGTGCTGATACTGGACTTGGTCCATGTGAGAGAGAATTAGTTTTACAGTTCCTATAGTGCACATGGACAAGAGCTCTTGGCAGTATAACATATGAGAGCTTAGAAAAGGACATTAAGGTGAAAGTATTGCGGTAGCTCGGTATTTCTGATGTGGAAAAGATTAAGGCTTGACTTGTCTTGAAACAGAGTCAAAAGAGAAGATGAGATGAAGGAGCAGAAGTAGGCAGTAAGGAAAGATAGTGGGCACTAGAAAGATAAAGTGATCAAGTATTGCCACAGGGAAAATACATGTATTGGAGAAAGAAAAAAGTTTAACTTGTCCTTTATCTTTGGTCGAAAAGGAAGGTGACATTACAGATGCATCAAATTGAAAGGAAGGGAAAGATTGTAACACTTGCCAGTGTTCTTTGAAGAAATCAAAAAAATCCTGTGCAGAAAAACAATGGAGAGGGACAGATAAGAGTCAAATGCAATTAAAAGACAACCATGATGGTAATGCATGATTCAGTGAAATCTGAGAAGTAATTGTTTTGCAGGGAAGCTGGCTAACCAGGAGGAGTGTTTGTACTGGCAGTTTTGGGTTTTTGTCTTTCTGCTTGTGTTATAGTAGCCGAACGGCATGGTATGAAAGAGGGGGTGAGCCAGATCTGAGTCTGAACCATCTCTGACTCAGCCATATCATTACAAATTAAGGAGAGATAGGAAAGGGAGGTTTAGTGCTGCTGTAGTATCTACTCATTTGACCTGTCACTCTGACAAATTTATCTTTCGTAGAATCATAGAATGGTAAGGTTGAAAGGGACCTCAAGGATCATCTAGTTCCAACCCCCTGCCATAGGCAGGGACACCTCCCACTAGCACAGGTCACTCAAGGCCTTGTCCAACCTGGCCTTGAACACCTCCAGGGAGGAAGGATCCACAACCTCCCTGGGCAACACGTTCCAGTGTCTCACCACCCTCACTGTAAAGAACTTCCTCCTAACATCTAGTCTAAATCTCCCCTCTGCCAGTTTAAACCCATTGCCCCTTGTCCTGACATTGCACGACCTTGTCACTAGTCCTTCCCCAGCCTTCCTGTAGGCCCCCTTCAGATCCTGGAAGGCTACTATCAGGTCCCCTCGAAGCCTTCTCTTCTCCAGGCCAAAGACCCCCAACTCTCTCAGCCTGTCCTCATAGCAGAGCTGCTGCAGCCCTCTGATCATCTTTGTGGCCCTCCTCTGGACCCACTCCAACACTTCCATGTCCTTCCTGTGCTGGGGGCTCCACAACTGTACATAGTACAACAGATGGGGTCTGAGGAGAGCAGAGTAAAGTGGCAGAATCCCCTCCTTTGCCCTGCTGCCCACACTGCTCTTGATGCAGCCCAGGACTTGGTTGCTGTCTGGGCTGCATGTGCACACTGCAGGCTCATGTTGAGCTTTTCATCACCCCAGACCCTCCAGGTCCTTTTCCTCAGGGCTGCTCTCCAACCGTTCACCACCCAGCCTGTATCTGTGCTTGGGATTGTGCCTACCCAGGTGCAGGACCTTACACTTGGCCTTGTTGAATTTCATGAGGTTGGCTTGGGCCCACCTCTCCAGCCTGTCCAAGTCCCTCTGGATGGCATCCCTGCCCTCTAGCAAGTCGACTGTGTGTGCGAGAGGAAGGCGGGAGCACATCCAAGCAACCTTTGCTGTTTGAAACCAAAATCCAACCAACCCACCCCACCAAACAAAACAAAACAAAACAAAAAAAAAAAAACAAACACACAACAAAACAAACAAACAAAACCCACAGCAAAAAAAAACACCCAGCAAAATCCCTGGGTAACAAACTTAAACGGTAGGTTGTCTGTGGTGAGGCAATGGTTACAACTGTGTTGGTCACATAGCATGAGGGAAATGAGGGTTACTGTGAACAGCAGAACCTTTGCAGCTGCTCTAGCAGTCCAGGCTTTTACAGGCTGCTTGAGCACATATCATTTCTTAGGCATGAAGTTATGATTGTTGGTCAGCAGATAGGTTTCTGTTTGTAAGTCCAGAGTTATCCCAGTTTCTCTCTGTGATGCACGTAGGCACCAACAGGAGTTCCAACAGCTCCTCAGAACCTGGCATAGCAAGAGATCTAGCATAGAAATTGTTTCTAAATGCTGGAACAGTTGCTCTTGATCTGACTGGTCCACAGAGGTGGTGTGGTGGAAGTGTGGCTGGTGGAGCCAGTGACTGACTGAGGATAACATTTTGGTCCTTGCTGGGCTCACTGTCAGCACATGCTGGAGTGAGTGGTTGTGGCTGGTACGTGTTGTGGTCCGTATGTGCTTCCTGGTCTGCTGTTGAGTTGTTACCAGCACTCCACGGTGAAAAATGTGGTTACTGTTTCTAGACCAATTTTTGCTTTCCTTGGATAGGTTAAGTCTGACCAAGCTTGTCTTGTAATCAGAAGCTGTTATGGACATTTATGAGCTGAAGAGAGGTGGTTCTGAAATTCTATGTGAAAAAGACCTCTTCTGCTTGTCTTGTATTTCCCAAAGTGAGCTCTTGGCACTGAAAGTAGGAGCAAATTCACAGCTTAACAGATTTACTCTTGTGTTTGGATTCTTGATGGGATGTTTCTTGAAGAGGACAGTAGACTTTTCCCTGACTGCATAGTAAAGTAGCCTGTCGTAGGCAACCACACAGAGGAGTTCACTTCATTTGCCAGTTCAGATGCTTTGACTGTGTTGCAGTTGGCCTAAACTCAGAGGTACAAAAGAAGTACACCTTGGAGTGACACAGAAGCAAAGAAGTCCTCTAAAATCTCAAAGAAACGTGAGGCACCAAGTCGTTAGAAAACTTGTAGCCCTTGCTTTCATCACTGCTCACACTGTGCACTTTCCTGCTTAGAAATGAGTGTGTTAAGTAAGCTCTTCTTCCTCACTACCAAACTGCTACTCACTAACACCAGATTCTCTGGTAATAGAGAAACTGATGTAGGTCTGCTTGATGGCAGCACTGATTTACAGCCCATAGTAATTGAAGTTAAGGCTGGTTGTATTTACTTTTAAGAAGTTTGCAGAGTTCTAGTTTGAATCTTCGCTTTGGCATGAAACTTGTCGTTTAGCACCTGGATATGAATTCATTTTATGAATATTTACTATTACAGTGAGTCAAATGAAAGCTTCAGAAGAGAAGGGCAAGCAGCACTACCGGGTTAATAAGGTAGGGTTGGGACCATCCTTCTCCTCCTGTGCTCGAAGAGCTTCCTGATAGCCTACATTACCATTTAGTTATTTTTTACTGCTCCCTGGGTTTGTTGGTTTCTCAGTTTAGGAACAGCTGTTGTGTGATGTGTTTTGAGTTTTTGTGATAGCAATGTGCAGAGAATTGGCAAGCTCTTGGAAACAAAATGGCATGCTTTATTTTGTCACTAGAAGTATGTTCAATCTGCTATTTGATTCCCTGTAGCGGTTTGATTAAGAGCTCCAGTGAAGTTCTGAGAAAGTGAAAAATCCTCTTTATTCTTTCTCTCCAAGAAAATGAGACACACAACATTGTCAAAATATTTTCCTAATCTTGCAGATTTGGATACTGGTAGTTCTTCTGACAGACCAAAACAATGGTCATTAAATGAGAAGCAGATGCAGTAAGTATGCAGGCAAGCTTACTAGGATACACTGAGGGGCGAAGTTGCCAAAGTACTCACCTAAGCAATGGAGGATAAAGAAAAATATAATATTTTCCTGCTTTTGTACCCCATAAATAATAACTTTCCTTTAGTAATGTAGGCATTGTGTTTTTCTGTGTTCATGTTTTTATATCTTCTGATGCATTATTTACTTCACATCTGGATGCTCCTTTTGGCTTACTTAAATGTTTTCCTTGCCAGAAAAGCAAAATGCCAAAGAAATGCTTTAGCTTTATTTTATGTATTTTTTTGTTTGTTGTTGGTTTTATTGTTGTTTGGGGGTTATTTTGGGGTTTGGTTGGGGTTTTTTTTAATTTTCTTTTTCTTAATTTATTCATTGCACAACTGTTGTTTTAGGACTAAACAACACTGTCCAGGGACAATCTGTTTAATGCTTAGTTATGTTCACAGCTTTGTGAGATTGGGAAGGTGGAAACTGCACAGAATAAAACTGACTGTCACCTTGGGAGCTGTTTAAATTTTTACCAAAATGTGGAGTGTTTTTCTTGAGCAGGTACCTAGTAAAGATCTGTTTTGTGGTTGTAGAACTGCTACATGGACTCATCAGGACAGTGTCCAGAATCTGCCTTGAAATACAGATGGAATTAATCTGCCTTGAATTACAGGTAGATTTAGAGCTTTCCAACTTTACAACCGATCAACTCTTCTTTGCTCAAAGCATAAGAAGTGAAGATCTGCCTTTAGAAAATGGAACTGAACTATTATTCACAGGGTACTTCCTTTAATGATCCCTGTATATTCAGTTATCTATGTGATTGCTATTAGTATTCATGTTTTCTTATGTGCTCTTAGGTTTCAGGTATGAGCTGGTGTGTGATAATACTTGATCTTTGTTGAAATGCAAACCCAACCATTGGCAATAGATTTTGTCATGCTGCAGTTCAAAGTCTGTGTCTCCCTGCTGCTCCACCCTCCATATCCTTGCATCTCCACTGGGACTGTGCATAAGCACATGTGCACACACACTCATGTGCAAGTCTTTCTTGACGAGAGCAAAAAATGCTGGTGTTGGCCTACATGGAGAAGTACACAATAAGGATAGGGATATCAGTGTCAAAACCATGTATTTCATAGAAAGACATAATAGACTACTCTAAGCCAAAGTACAGAGCAGTAGTGCAATGTATTGCTTTACTGACCACCTTCCTCTCAAGAGGAGAGACATACTGGTGGTGTGATGCCTGCAAAACAGCCCAGACTAACTTGGTTTGCAAAAACCTGTTCTAGATAAGATGTCTTGTGGTTTTACACCAGTCCATCGTTGTGCAGTAGCTCAGATCAGACAGCTGTAAGGTCTGTCTGCAGAAACCAGACCCTTTTGTGTCGCGTTTTACAGTTTTCATGGATGCTGGTTGTGCTCAGGGCTTAGACCTAAATGGACTATTTGCAAGGCTTGTTTGTGGGCTTACAACATGCTGATTTTGGCTTGCATTTATTTCTGTACAGTGAGTTGTCACTAGAACTCATTTGTATGGCTCAGGAAATGTCCTTCCATTTATCTTGTGTGTTACGCTGTATCTCTGTCTTGTCACAGTCGAGTTCAGCTGCTTGTAGAAAAGGTGTCATGTTACCTACTGCTTAAATTTTGCTTCCTCATATTTGAGGGGAAGGGGAAGACATTGCAGTGCACAGTGCCATAATAGTTAGTGATTTTTAAAAGGGTGTTTTAACTTGATTTCAAGGGCATCAATTCTTCGAGGGAATGCAGTATTGTTAGTCCAAGGGTTATAAAATGCAGAGCATGTTAAATGCTTCCATTGCTTGTTCACAAACTCAGTGTTGCCAAACTCTAGATACAAAACAATTAAGTGTGTCTGCTGTTGTATTTGGCTCTTGGGTGGTGCTGTAGACTTGCTTTAGATTGTTTTCAGTTTTTTCTTTTTGCTACTTTGTCAAGTGTTGTTCTACAGCTAGACATATATTTCTGTAATTGCTTAATTAATTGCTTCTTGGGTATGAGATACTTGGAGTCTGAGAACCTATGTGATAGATTCATAGAATGGTAAGGTTGGAAGGGACCTCAAAGATCATCTAGTTCCAACCCCCTGCCATAGGCAGGGATGCCTCCCACTAGTACAGGTTACTCAAGGGCTTGTCCAACCTGACCTTGAATACCTCCAGGGAGGCAGGATCCACAACCTCCTTGGGCAACACATTCCAGGGCCTCACCACCCTCACTGTAAAGAACTTCCTCCTAACATCCAGTTTAAATCTCCCCTCTGCTAGTTTAAACCCATTGCCCCTTGTCTTGTTGTTGCAAGACCTTGTAAATAATCCCTCTCCAACCTTCCTGTAGGCCCCCTTCAGATACTGGAAGGCTACTATCAGGTCTCCTTGAAGCCTTCTCTTCTCCAGGCTGAAGAGCCCCAACTCTCTCAACCTGTCCTCATAGCAGAGCTGCTGCAGCCCTCTGATCATCCTCGTGGCCCTCCTCTGGACCCACTCCAACACTCTGTCCTTCCTGTGCTGAGGGTTCCAGAACTGCACACAGTACTCCAGGTGGGGTCTGACGAGAGCAGAGTAAAGTGGCAGAATCACCTCCCTTGCCCTGCTGGCCACGCTGCTCTTGATGCAGCCTAGGACTCGGTTGGCTGTCTGGGCTGCATGTGCACACTGCAGGCTCATGTTGAGCTTTTCATCACCCCAGACCCTCCAGGTCCTTTTCCTCAGGGCTACTCTCCATCCATTCACCACCCAGCCTGTATTTGTGCTTGGGATTGTGCCTACCCAGGTGCAGGACCTTACACTTGGCCTTGTTGAACTTCATGAGGTTGGCTTGGGCCCACCTCTCCAGCCTGTCCAAGTCCCTCTGGATGGCATCCCTGCCCTCTAGCAAGTCAACTGTACCTCACAGCTTGGCGTCATCTGCAAACTTGCTGCTGATGCAAACTTACCTAAACCAGTCTGAAACCAATGAACCAAACCAAAAGATACTGCGCAAGGTAAGAAACATTTGCAAGCAGCTAGTCAGATAATTCTCTTCCTGTAACTCCGTGCCAGTGGAGAAGTGGTTCTTCTGACCGAGTATTCAAACAGGACATTCAACCCAATGCCCATGTTTAAACATCTGGAAAAAATATTTATACTTCTTGAGAGAAACACAAACGTATTGATTGTTAGCTGCAGTTAGAGAAGGCGTTATTCACACGTATGCAGCTCCAGTGTGAAGAGACGATACTTCACTGCATACAACAGCCTAGTGTAAATGTTGGATCTCTGTTAAGAATTGGCATGTGTCTTTCACTCTGGTTCTATGCCTGCTGACTAGCTGGGGCTGAAAGTATAATATGTTCACAAAGAAGTTCTACCTGCAGGTGTGAGCCCTCTATATCCTTCCTTTTTTCTTTCTTTTAATTTTTTAAAAATTCTCTTCTAATATGTGTTGGTTCTTTTTCCTCAGTATACATTTAATGTGATATAATGTCTCACCTCATAAAACCCTTTAAACACAGACTGGATGAAACAGCAACCTTTGGAAAAGGTTTGCTAGGTTTGATGGGAATAGAATTATGCTGATTTGTACCTGTTGGCATTAAAATATTACGTTTATTCACTTACTGTTGTTTGTCTTACCATATCAGTGTTTCTTGTACATGGATTGATGCATTTGAATACCTTGAAAATGTAGGGAGAAATTATGGAAACACTAAAAGTGATTTGAGTTTCACTCTCAGCTTCTGAGGATTTGATGGTTTACCCTGAGTTGTCTGATGCTTTGGAAAACTGACCTCTGGTTTAAGTGCCTAAGCTTGAACTCCTGACTTAACCCTCCTTGAAGCGGCAACTTGTGAAAGAAACTCCATCTTGATGGAGCTGGGAGTAGAAAGCTTATCTCAAAGCATGAAGAGCCTCCTGTTCACCACCTTCTGATAAATTTGAAACTAGAGTTTAAAACCAGTCATAAGTTAAAATTAGAGATAAGAGGAATAAATGCTTTTCAGATGCTGAAAATAGTTTTTTTTTCCAAATTGTAGTTTCTGTGTAGCAACATCAGCTATATTGTAAAGGGACTGTAGCGAAGCAAACTGACTAGTTTTTTTTGGTTGTTTTTTTTTTTTTTAATCAGTGAAATTAAGCTGAGGACCAATTGGAAGACTTTGGTTATACTGGAATAACATCTCTGATTAGCTTGGGGCTAAATTACTAATTCCAGTGAGGGATTTTGAATTTTTTATTGGGCTTAATGTGCAAAGCCCTTAAATATTCTGTCATATTTAGTAATCTGAAACACCAGGACCCTGTAAATCTGTGTCTAAAAGCCTAAATCCCACAAAAAGTAATGCTGAAGTTTTGCTTTAATATTCTAAACTAAACAGATGTTGTCTTTACTGAAGCTTTCTGAATTGCTGCTGAGCAATAGTATAATACCTGAATATTTTTGATGTGATGAGTTCTTCAGTGTTAAGATTTCAGCACAATTTGGTGCACACAAAGTTGGAGCCCTGACACCGCTTACATCTTACCTAAAGCTTTAATGTTTTCTGAATATTGTACTCTAATGACAGCAGCTTGGTGAGATACATATCTGAACAGCAAACATGAAATAACACCTGCTGAAATGAATATAAATTAAGCTCTACCTCATGATTAGTAATCTATACAGCTGTTAGCTTGCACCCTGTAAAAATCTGGTGCTTTACAATTCAGTAGGGGAAAAAAGTGGGCAATTTCAACAATGATAGAGGCATTGGCGAGCAAAATTAATGGCTGGTGATAATTGTGATAGCTTACAAAGAATGATTTTATTTACAAAAGCTCCTTTTTGCCTGAAATGTGATGTCTTCTCCCATGAGCTTGCTTATAATTCATATTCTACTTTAATATGCCTGCAAAATGTGCTTTCTTTCTGTATACGTATTATTTTTAGGATGTTATGTTTCCTTGGTGCATACACAATGAGCCTGAAATCCTGTAGGAATGTGTTTAATTTGAAAGTTTTATCCTCTGGGCCTGGTTAATTCAAATACGAGGCTCAGAACAGTGCTGCAGTGCCGACAAGAATGTGGGAATGGCAAATCATCTGCACAAAGGCAGCAGAGAGACGGTGTGACTGTGATGGCTGTGCCGAAAGGTGCCAGTTTCCTGAAGATCTCCTTTCTGAAGCTACTCAGCTCACTGCTTTCTCCTGTCAGTCCTGTGCACTAACAAAATGAACATTTGGCCAGCTTTGCTTTCCTTAATATCCTTAGCATCATTTCTAGGGATCTCTAATTGCAGCCTTCCCAGATGCTCTTATCCTGTGGCACAGTACGCAGCAGTGAGCTGCTTGACTTCATTGTTGGTGATGCAATGACCAGACAGGATTCTAAGAGGGTTTATTGGAGTCTCTTAAAGCTGGAAAAAATGGAACTGACCAGCATTAACCACCAATCCCCACCCTATTTGTTTTGAAGATAGGAAGACTACATTTGCTGAGTCGGTCCTACTCAGAGAGCAGCAAACTATGTTCGTATCTTCAGGAATGCAAGAGCCGAGGAATTTCAGAGTGCAGCCTGCTGGAAAGCGCTGCTGGCTCGTGGGCAGCAGAGGGGAACGGGCCTTGCGATGAGGGCTGCAGGGAGAGAAATGAAAGGCATTTTTTAGAATACCCTGGGCAGCACACGCAGGATGTTATGTCTGGCTTGGACTGGGCTGACGTGGTGCCTCAGATTTTTTTTTTTTTCTCATAATGCTGGAAAAGTAGATACAAAGGAAATACAGAGATAGAAATGGACAAAAGAAAAATGAAAAGCAGGCTTTATATTTCACAATGAATAGTTTGCAGCATCTTTCCTGAAACAGAAACTGGCCTTTCAGGGCAGGTAGGTAGCCAACACCATCCGGTTTTCTGCAGGTTTATAGTCCATTTGAAAATCCAAGTTATTGTAGTCCCATCCTGTGAATTGGGAAAAGGCATGGTTGTGGGCAATCTGGGGTGGGGTTGAGAGATGCCTCCAAACAACCCAACTAAAGGAGAATTCCAGATGTTTGTTAGAAAAGAGGAAGCAGTAGAGTGAAGAAAAGAGATGCGAAAACTCTTGTATTTTGCCAAGGAACATCTCTAGACTTGTACATATTGGGGCAGGAAGGGAAAGTACCAAAAATGCATATCCTGTTCCTTAAAAGGGGATATACATTTACTAGAGAATTGTGTCCCCTTTTCTTTAAGTACCTTTGAAGTGTGGCACGGGTCTTACTACTTTTCCGTAGCTGCTTATGACAGCTGAAGTTTGAACTTGCTTCCTTTCCAGGAAGGGGATGCAATCAGATTTTTCTGTGGTCTCTCTGATGCCTGAACTGTCTTCAAGTCAGCACTTGAACTGATACCCTTCTTGGAATAAGTCTCTCTTCCCCAGCTTTCATTTTGACCTGTTGTAAGATGGATTTCCTTTCTGACTGAAATCTACGTATATAGGCTCTTTGCCTGCTGTGGAAGGAACCAGTTGCATGCCAAAATGTGGCCTCTTTTTATTAGAAACCGGAGTGTTTAAAAGCAAAGAAGTGTGTGTATGTGGGGGAAATACTACTCGGTGCTATATACCTCATCAGTGACTGCAGGCTGTCAAATGCCTCATTTATTTCAGTATATTAATAATGCAAGTCCCTAAGGCTGATTATTGTCTCTGGAGTCTGTTATGTGCAAGTGTTTTTCTATTCCAATGAATTCAGTAATCAAAGTCCCACTGGCAGGACCAGTGCTGAGCAGCCCCTGGTTTAGAAAAGATAAGCCCTGTTTTACATCTCCTGGCCTTTTATTTAGGCCGAACCTTACATTGCCCAGGATTATCTGTGTCCTTACTTGTGGCTTTCACATGCAGTCCAGATAACAAACTACGGTTTTCTTCCATTATTTTAAATAGTAAGAGATAGAAGAGAGTGAAACAGCCGTGCTGTTATGTCTGCATCTTGCTTAAAAGGAAGGTGCTTTGTCTGAAGGAGTAACAGACAAACATTCATCAGAGTCCACTGCATTCTTCAGCTCTCAGAAGTTTCAGCAGTGAACTCCCTCTGCTTCCCTAGGAGTGTATACTGGGATTTCCAGCTCAAATTTGTTTTGCTGAGACTTTTGAGTCAAGTTTTTGTATATAGTTTTTGATGTAGAACCTAATTAGGCCTTACACATCTTAATACTTTTTGCTACATCTGCATTAAAAATGGCATTGCATGTATTTGCATACAATTTACATTTAAAAGTGCAATAATCATTTTAACCAAGTACCATTGACAGTCAATATTGTGAATAAGCAAACAAAGTACCTGGGGTTTATGGGGAAAAAGCACACAAAGAAAAAGGAGTGCATACAGACTTCTTAAGTTTTACGGGTTTTGGATTTCTTTTTTAGCATTATTAATTTGTTGGGATATTCTCCACAAACACCATGAGCAAGTTTAAACATTAGAGCTCCTGCTTTGACTAGAGCCTACATGTGCAAGACTCCAATACTCACCAGACCTTACCCCAAGGTTTGAGCATTAGCAGTCTGCTCTGAGCGCTGCTGTCAGTCAGGATGCTCAGGGGCAGCATTTGTTTCTGAACTTTCACCTTGGTCCCACTCTGAAGTCAAATGGTAGCTACAAACCAGATCTGTATGAAGGTCTCAGGTTATTGAATGTTAGGTCTGGCATGTAAAAGATCTTTGGTTTATTAATTTGTTTTGGAAAGTGCTGCTAATGGTCTGTGTTGGAAAATCCTGAGGTCTTTTGGTGTTTTCCTATAGAAGTGTGCTGGATTTTTTTGTGTTTGTTTCTCTCACATCAGAAATTGAATCTACAAGTGGCAGGTAGTCAGCAAAAGAAGCAAAGCAAGTTACCTCTCAGGGCAAAAAATCTGTGCATGCTGACACTTGGGCCAAGCATTTAGTGCAAGAGCTACAGATTTCCATCTTGAGCAGACAGCTGAAGGAACATGCCAGCAGAAGCATCTATGTTTTACTAAGCAAAACTTGGTTTGTGTAACTATTTATTACTAGTACTACTACTAATTATTATGTTGTTTAGGGGATGGACATTTCTCATTTCAGGCTTACAGTGATGTCAAAACCTTTACAGACTTTCTTTAAAAAGCATGAAAAGAACTTGGAGTCAACTGCTGCTGAGGCTACTAAAGATCAGACAGAGACATATTCTTTTTAGACTGACTTCATATGTGATTCTCTGACGTGGAAAGTAGAAGTTTGACTTTTGTGCTACAGATGAGTTGCACAAAGCAGCAGAGTCAAATGTTAATTTATGTCTCGGCAGTTAAGTAATAGGAAAAATCAAGAAGGATAAATAAAATCTTCTACAATCTCTCATCTGCAGGCAAATAATTTTACTTTTTTTGCATTTATTTATCTGCCTGCTTTCATCTGTGTAGACATCAGAGGCAACTGAGGTTTAGCAAGCTTATGAATTAAGGATTTGATTTTGCAATATTGAAGTTAACTGGAGTATTTCCACCGTCTTGACCAGATGCCTTAGAAACATGTGTTCCTCTGTTAGGTTGGGATCAGAATGAATCCTCTCTCTGCAGTATTCCCAGATAAATGGGAAGGGGTTCTAAGTCATAGGTCCTCTTCAACTGGGTTCTTTAGTCTGTTTCCTCTACAAATGGAGCACAATTGATCTTATCCAAGGAGCTACTGTTTCTATGGCAGTGTGAAATCAACAAAGCCAATATAGCACCATCTGCACCAGATGATACCTCTTCATCAACTGGAGTTGCAAATGCTGAGTTAACCACTGGTCTACTGGTATAACTAACAGGGGAAGAGAATTGCCATGGTCCCCATGCAGTTGATTTAACTAAAATTCTGTCTACGTAGTGTTTGAGAAAATAAAGTACATTTCATATTAACAATCATGATGCAGACAAAACTACTTTGTATTGACAAAGATATAAATGTTTACATCTCAGTGAACACCTGTTAGTCAAGATTTGTAGTTTGATAAATATTTCATAAAATACTGAAGTTAAGTCTTTGGCCTGTTAAGAACCCGTTTATCCTGCTTCTTCCTCTGTACTGTACTTCAGTTCCTCTGAAGACGATACAGCACATGCATGAGGTATGCGATACCTGCTCTGTCTTTACAAGTCTAGGATAGCACACAATTGTGTTTTGACCCAGCTTCTGGATCTCTAATCTTCTTTTGTGGCTGTGGGAAAATTTGCCTGGAAATATCTGTGTTTGCTCCTGAAAGAAATGACTACATTGTGTTTCAGTAATTTAATTCTACATTAACTTTGAGCTTCCTGACATTTGCGATTTTTTATATCTTGTCGAAGGCAATCAAAGAGCTTTTTCCATAGGGGCCCTTTTCAGACAAAGGCTTTCAGAGCAGCTTCTCGTTAAGTGTGTTCTGCATCCTATGAATCCTATAAAAATCACTTCTGGAAATTATTTCCATATCTGCTTAGTAAAATATGAGCTTTAGTTTCAAAACCCATGAACTCTGAAGTGCCTTCTCCCTGGAGAGTGCTCTTCTGAGGTAACACTTCTGCTTTTATATTTACAGACAGACATTCTAATTATCTAGATGATAATAATGAATGTGTTGCTTATAACCTATTATGAGGGTTGAAAAAGCTGGAGGGTGACTGTAGATCCTGCTCTTGTCTTAAATGATGAGAAACTAAAACATAAGAGAAGAATGCAGAAAATAGAGCATAAAAAATTAATGTTTTGCTAATGAATCTTCCAGATTAAACACAAAAAGGAGATGGAAAAGGAAAAGAAACTCCCCCAGTAAACAAGTGGTGCTAAAACAAGTGAGAGATCTGAATCCAACTAAGAATGCTCTATGTATAATTGATGATTAGAATTTGATTGTGCTACTCTCTTTTCTTAGTTCTACCGAAGATTAGCTGCAGTGTAAAATATGTCAGGAATTAATTGACATCCAGTCCAAATATAAAATTGCTGGGGTTTTGTTACCTGGACTATTGTGTTTTGTTTTGTTTTTTTTTTTCTGGACTGTCAGTTAACATGTGTTGGCTGTGGCTCTGGAGATCAGCATTTAAGCTGTCATCCTTAAACACCAGTTTTAGCAATCTCTTTAAATCAATTAGACCCTTCATAGTATGCAAATACTGTTTTAGACTGTCAGCAAACTCAGGCAGGTGGCATATATGAGTTGTTACTGCCTTTGCTATTTTTGTCCTTTACATTTTTAGTGCTGCAGTGTGACCAGGAAATAAAAGCTTCAGACTTTGGTGTAGGATTTAAGAACTAGTAGTGAATCTCCCAGAAGGGAGAGTAGGGTATTTCCAAGAAACTGCCTGAAGACTGCCAAAATTTTCACCACTGTATAGTGGACAAAATTAAGGTCAGCTAAAGTCATTCTATGGAAAGACAGAATATATGGAAGAGGAGAGACCCCTTCTAACCTCAACCATCAAGGAATTCCATTTCCATTGAGATGGTCAGGGAGCTGTAAGAGAGTGAGCAAGCCGACTACAGTCAGTCTCTTGTAGTACAGGAGGGGATCTCATTGTGTTCTTTGGCTTTATTATGCAGGACTGTAGGGAAAAGAGACAATGTTTTCTCTGATGCATGGACAGCAAAAAGACAATAGGCAGCTGTCTGTCTACACTTGCAGCAAGGGTGATTCCTGCTGGGAATAGGAGTGGTCAGGCAGTGGAACAGGTTTCTCAGAGTGGATGTTGGATCTCCATCCCCTGATACTTCCAAGCTCAGTTGTCTGTGGCCCTGAGCAATTTGACCTAACTGTGAATTTAACCCTGTCTTCATTGGACTATAATGAAATAAGAGTTTCTTTGTAAAGTTATTATAAATGATATGTAACATTTCTGAATGTCATATGCCTCTCTGTGAACACAAATTACTGTTCCTACTGCCATTAGTGGGTTTTATTTGGATTTGTCTCTAAACAGCCTTTGGCATTTAATAGCAAAGGAATGTTGTTGTAACACATGCGCTCCCAAATGTTGGAAATACAGCAGCATATGTTCTTTTACTGCATGCTTTAAGAATTGCTATTAACTTTTAAAAAGCAGTATTTTGGAGTTGTGAGGAAAAATGCACAAAACCTTGCCCCTCTTCAGTGTTCATTTCATACACACTCTATAGATCATTTGGAAACGCTGCTGTTATTTCATAATTCTACTGCTTGGCTGTTTAATCAGAGAACTGCATTTTTTCCAAAATGGTTACTCTAAGCTTTGGGCAATTAACATATGGCTTGTCAGATAGGTGTTCAGAAATCTTCAGCATACGGTCGCTAATGCAGTCTGATGTGCACTTAATACTGGGTGAAAAATTAAATTTGTAGTGCATTCAGTCAATCCATCCAGCATGCAAGTCTCTAAGAGCTGAGCATCTTTGTGGAGAGGACTGCAAGACAGTGCATCTAGTGTAGCTATAATGGGAAGTCAGAGAAATCTCTAGAATGCTTTCCTCTTAAATTTATGCACTGAAATGATGGATACAGGCTAAGCTGGGAACTTGTGAAATACTTAGGGGCCTGACCCTTGTATTTTAGAAGTCAGTTGCAATAGGGAGGTTTTACATACCTGTTTTCTACTTTTAGCTGTTTAATGCTCCAAATTGTTCTGTCGAGTCATGCACATCTTGGTTCAAAACCAAATTGTTCTGAAACAATTAACATCAAAAGGAAATACAGTACAGAGCTCAGGAAATGAAAGTAGTGTCAGTGTATTGCACCTGTTGCTCACTCAGGTAATGCCTCAGAAGAATGCTTTTTGGTTTGTAGCACACAGCAGTTGAACACAGAGACATTTCATAGAATCATAGAATGGTAAGGTTGGAAGGTTGGAAGGAATCGGCTTCTTTGTGCTCCACTTACTAAAAATTAAGAAATTGTTATCTTTCAGTGGTGTGTCAGGTTTAGGCTTTATTATATAGTGTCTACTCAATTCTGCATAAGCTGACAATTCAGTACCAGAAGTATTTCCAGATGAGGGCAATCCAAATTAATCAGACCTAATCCAAATTAATCAGAAAATTAGTGGTATATGTTGGACTTGTTGACTTAATGTCTCAAGAGACTGTCGATTTCAGAAGAACTGATAAGTTTTCTGTGTGAGACTTCTAGGATGCAGCTCACAGGAAAGGCATTCAAACGTATATGTTTGAGAGAGTTAGCACTGGCCCAAAGAAAGACAAAGCTCTCACAATTCCCTGGTTTTACCTTAAATAGTTTTCAGACAGTGTTCTGAACAGCAGAATCATTGGCTTCCTGCTTTAAAAGCAAAACCAATCACAATGATGTAGGAATGTGTTGCGTACTTCCTATATTTAAAGCACTGGTATATATCTAGCCTAAGTAACTGTTTGGATATACTGGTACATTTTTTTACTCAGCTTTTCTAGTCACAGTGACTGGTATGAAAAGAAAGGCTTATTAACAATTCACAACTCATTTTATAGTAAGTAAAGATTCCTGATTAATTTAAATATAAATCTGGCAACATTCCACCAGATTGCAGTTAGTGACTGTAAAACCACAAGTCAAAGCAAAATACTTAGGTTTTACTGCAACTACTAATGTGATTATGAAGAAAATGCAAAAAAAAAAAAAAGCTCTTATTTTTAAAAGGTGATCTAAAAATATCTGCATAAACCAACTAAAAGGCCTTACCCAATGGTAATGGCTAATTATTATGGAAACATCTGATTGGAAAAACCCACCACTCATCTCATATATAAGAAAAAAAAAAGGTAGAAAAATACAAGCAGTAATATTTCCGTCGATGTTTCATGTATCAGGGGAAAGTAGGCCCTCAGTCAGCGAATACAGCTAAGTCTGTTTTGTGCTGTGGCAAATCCCGTTGTGAAGAGGCTGTGAGTAATCAGAAGTGACAGCATAAGCACTTTCTGTTCAAAGTGATTTTACAGAAAGCATTATTTTCTGAGAATAGTACACATATGGCTCCCATAATGCTGAAAGAGCACTGATGTATCCATTTATTAGCACTAGTGTTGGGAGAGGAAGTTTTGCAAATGGTGTTCAGACTTAAGACCTTTTTCCTCTGTATTTCCCAATCTGTAAAGTATCCTTAAAATTGTAGGAGATGACCAGATTGGCAAAGATGGGATGAAGGAATTTTAGGACAGTTCATGATGATGAAGGCTCTCTCAGAAGCTGGACACATTGAGTGGTAAAGAAGTCAAATAGCCACCAAAATGCTCTGCCCTGGCAAAAGAACAAATGTTCTAATGACAGCTGTAAAATCGAATTCAAAGAGTAAGGGAGATCTTCAGAAAAACCTGTAGAGAGGTTTTTTTTGTAGTCATACTGCAGATTGCACGCGATACTGTTTGTGCATTTTGACATAGATACTTTAGATCTCTCTTCTTCTCACTCTGTCCCTCTACTTGTCCTTAGCTATGGTCACTGTAATAATCATAGAATCATAGAATAGTAAGGTTGGAAGGGACCTCAAGGATTATTTAGGTCCAACCCCCTGCCATAGGCAGGAACACCTCCCACTAGTACAGGTCACTCAAGGCCTCGTCCAACCAGGCCTTGAAGACCTCCAGAGAGGGAGCAGCCACAACCTCCCTGGGCAAATTATTACCTCCTTGACACATGCAGCTGCCCTGTCCTCTCTGTCTTCCCTGAGCCAACCAGTGGTGACTGGGCTGGAATGAAAATCTGATAAATGTGGCTCTTATGAAATACAAATGTAGAGAATTAATTTGCCCCCTGTAGTAGCTACTTATATAACTGAAAGGTTTTCCTTTTTATTATGCTTGTTTTCCTTATTGCTTAGCTTTGCTCTACAGTTTGAGGCTAGAGTCCTAATGCCTAGCACGAGGAATGGGAAAGGTTCCAGTGCTCAAAATTGAAAAACTTGGTGATTCAAAACCAAAAGGCCAAGTGTAATTAAAAAAAAAATCCTGATGATGTTTATGTCAAACCTGATAGGTGTGTATTTCATAGAATCATAGAATCATAGAATGGTAAGGTTGGAAGGGACCTCAAGGATCATCTAGTTCCAACCCCCTGCCATAGGCAGGGACACCTCCCACTAGTACAGGTTACTCAAGGCCTCATCCAATCTGGCCTTGAACACATCCAGGGAGGGAGCATCCACAACCTCCCTGGGCAACCTGTTCCAGTGCCTCACCACCCTTACTGTAAAGAACTTCCTCCTAACATCTAGTCTAAATCTCCCCTCTGCCAGTTTAAGCCCATTGCCCCTTGTCCTGTCATTGCAGGACCTTGTAAATAATCCTTCCCCAGCCTTCCTGTAGGCCCCCTTCAGATACTGGAAGGCTACTATCAGGTCCCCTCGAAGCCTTCTCTTCTCCAGGCTGAAGAGCCCCAACTCCCTCAGCCTGTCCTCATAGGAGAGCTGCTCCAGCCCTCTGATCATCTTTGTGGCCCTCCTCTGGACCCGCTCCAACACTTCCATGTCCTTCCTGTGCTGAGGGTTCCAGAACTGCACACAGTACTCCAGGTGGGGTCTGACGAGAGCAGAGTAAAGGGGCAGAATCACCTCCCTTGCCCTGCTGGCCACGCTTCTCTTGATGCAGCCTAGGACTCGGTTGGCTGTCTGGGCTGCATGTGCACACTGCAGGCTCATGTTGAGCTTTTCATCAACCCAGACTCCAAGGTCCTTTTCCTCAGGGCTGCTCTCCAGCCATTCACCACCCAGCCTGTATTTGTGCTTGGGATTGTGCCTACCCAGGTGCAGGACCTTACACTTGGCCTTATTGAATTTCATCAGGTTGGCCTGGGCCCAACTCTCCAGCCTGTCCAGGTCCCTCTGGATGGCATCCCTGCCCTCTAGCAAGTCGACTGTGCCACACAGCTTGGTGTCATCTGCAAACTTGCTGAGGGTGCACTCCATTCCTCTGTCCATGTCACTGACAAAGATGTTAAACAGCACTGGTCCCAGCACTGACCCCTGAGGGACACCACTTGTCACTGGTCTCCAGGTGGACATTGTGCCGTTGATCACCACTCTCTGGGTT
The DNA here is from genome assembly GCA_013396675.1 of Eubucco bourcierii. Lineage (NCBI taxonomy): Eukaryota > Metazoa > Chordata > Aves > Piciformes > Ramphastidae > Eubucco > Eubucco bourcierii. The sequence continues at coordinate 57,022 of VWZE01006411.1, read as the reverse complement.
CGACCATCCAGCCAATTCCTTATCCAGCGAGTGGTCCATCCATCAAGTCCATGTTTTTCCAGTTTGGTGACCAGGATGTCATGTGGGACAGAGTCAAATGCTTTACTCAGGTCCAGGTAGATGACATCAGCTGCCTTTCCCTTGTCCACTGTCGCTGTGACTTCATCATAGAAAGCCACTAAATTTGTCAGGCAAGATCTGCCCTTGGTGAAGCCATGCTGGTTCCCACCAATCACCTCTGCTTTGTTTTCCATTTGCCTTAGCAGGACTTTCAGCAGGATCTGCTCCATGATCTTGCCAGGCACAGAGGTGAGGCTGACTGGTCTGTAGTTTCCAGGGTCATTCTTTTTACCCTTCTTGAAGATGGGTGTTATGTTTGCCCTCCTCCAGTCAGCAGGAACTTCACCAGTCTGCCATGACTTTTCAAATATGATGGACAGTGGTTTGGCAACTTCATCTGCCAGTTCCCTCAGGACCCGTGGGTGGATCTCATCAGGCCCCATGGACTTGTGCACATTCAGGTTTCTTAGGAGCTCATAAACATCATCTTCTACTATAGTAGGCAGATTTGCCTGCTCCCAGTCCTCACTTTTACCCTCTGCAACTTGGACATTGTGGTTGGAGCCCTTGCTGTTAAAGACTGAGGCAAAGAAGTCATTGAGCACCTCAGCCTTGTCCATGTCCTTTGTCAGCAGCTCTCCATTTTCCTTCTGTAAGGGTCCCACATTGTCCCTAGTTCTCCTCTTCTCACTAATATACCTGAAGAAGTTCTTCTTGTTCCCTTTAATGTCCCTGGCCAGATTCAATTCGAGTTGTGCCTTAGCTTTCCTTACCACAGCTCTGGCTGCACGAACAGTATCTTTGTATTCATCCCATGTCCCCTGTCCTCGCTTCCATTCTCTATACGCCTTCTTCTTGCTTTTGAGTGTATCCAGGAGCTCTCTATCCATCCATGCAGGCCTCCTGGCATTCTTACCTGCCTTCCTCTTTTCAGGGACGCATTTTTTCTGAGCCTGAAGAACTAAAGTTCAAGGGAAAGGAGCTAGCGGTGTTTGCAGTTAATGTGTTGGTTGATCTACCTGTTTTTATTTCTCTTCAGTTGTGCAGATTAATAAACTAGTAGACTCTTCTCTGTATCTTTCAAAGCAAATATATCAAAATGCAAAGTCACACTGTCAAAGAATGTTGGTGGACTTTGTACACGCAGGAAAGGTACAAGTCACTTCCTCTGAAGGGTCTTTGGGTTTCATTATCAGTTACATACCTTAGCATTTTGATTCACTTGTGTGATGAAGAGGATTTGTGAGCACATTCTGCCTTGGCAGGACACTAACACAGTCAAGACAGAGAGGGATGCATTGGATCTTGTAAATCTATTCCTGCTCATCATGTCTTGGTGTTCTGGATTTATTATAGTTCTTAAATAGGCTTTGAGCTTTAACAAAGCCCTTGTAATGATGTAATGAAATTTCATCCTGTTAACTAAAAAAAAAACCAAAAAAACCCAAAAAACCCCCCCAAAAACCTAACACAACCCCACCCCCACCCCCAAAAAAAAAGACAGAGAAACTGTGAGAAAGGGCATGGGTTTAGCCATGACTTCATTTATTACGCTGCAATTGTGTTCAAGTATGTTTACTGTAGTAACAAACTGGTGTTAAGGTTGTACTTTTCCATAGCTCATCAGGAAGCCAGGAATTAACAAGTTATATTAACTGCCTGTAGTGTTGTTCAACAGTATGAGGCATTTAGTACCACAGTTAATTTACTTGTGCTTTTTGCCCATGTTTTTGATGTATGTATTTGTTTTATTAAGGTCACTTTGGAGCTGGCATGCAAGAGCTCTGTTTGATCCTTGCACCTTGCACTGGCCGTGGGGCCTTTCCCAGACAAATGTCCTGGCTGATGATTGTTGAAGCATTTGCAAGTATCTAGGATTATGCAAATGCATAAGTAGCTTTGAGGAGGAGAAAAGATCACAAGCTTATTTTATGAAACGAGAAAAAAAATTACTTTTTTGCTTATTAAAACAGTAGAAATTATTTGTCTTTATATTTTCTTTGTTAGTGGATGTTATGTTTTCCGTGTTTTACAGAAAATTATTCTTTTCTCTGTCAAAAAACACTGTCAATATGAATATAATAGGTCATTTACATAACAGAAGAAAACCTCAGACAAACTGAAGAAAAGTACTGTGTTCCTGTGTGTTACGAAGTGACTGTCTGAGACATTCAGAAGGGCTGAAAAGTGTCCCTGTTTTGTCCTGGGATGTTTGTGAAGCAGGGTCCTACAGGTCAGAGGTTGTGCAGAGTCTTGAGATGTTGCCACACACAAAGGGCTTTGTGATTTGCATCCGTCTGGAGACAACAGCATTGCCAGTAGAGGTGGATCAACACACAAATTGCCCTGAAGCAGAATATGATAAAGCACCCTGAGCAAGTAAACATTGCATGGTAGGGGGAAATGGAGAAGGAAAATTCTGCTCAAAAGGAGGAGGGTGTATTTTGTCTTACTTCCCTTGCTAATCATCTGATATTCCCTCCTTTGAGTTAGTTTGGTATTACAAAGAAGCATCAGGTCAGGTCACTAGGCCATCTGTTTGTCTTTGACAGGATCGTTTCAGAAAAAGATAACAAAGATCCTGTAGAGCAAAATGGTTTGTCTCATCCTGCTGACAAAGAGCATATTAATTATCTACACAAAGTTCAAGAGTTTCTCCTAACCTCTTGGCCTTTATGATAACCTACAGCCAGCTGTTCTGTATGTTTGGCTGGATCTCCTCACCCATGTGGTTGTACCCATGTGCAAGGATAAACAGGTATGTATTAGTGTACCTTTAAGAAACTGCCAGTATTTCATACCTAGTTCCGACCTGATCATTTCTGTTCAAAATTAAGTGCCCAGATTTCTGAAGTGTGTGTGAAGTTTTCTGTGGTGAAATATCATAATGCAACCGTTATGAATCTGGAGGTTTGTTTCTGCTGCAAGCAGAAACAAATCTTTGTACATTCTTTTTCTGATTGACAGATTTTAGACTAAGGGAATATCTTCCTTAAAAGTGTTAACAGGATACTTTTGGGGGGACTTATAGTTAAGACCAAAATGTAAGAAGACCATAGCAAGTATAAAACTTGTTCCCCTACAGACTAGGAGTTTGCTTCTGGTTTTACTTCTTTCCTAGCATTGGTATTCTTCCTCTATCTTCTCCTTCTACAACCTTGCTTTCCTGCCCTCCCTCAAACCACACTGTGCACAGGGTGCCAAGCGACATTTCATCCTGGTTAGCCTTTCTTAAGGAGTCTCTGTATCTATACTGCATTTACCTGGAGGACAGAAGAGGTCTCTTTAGTTTGGAGGGGTTTTTTGGTTTTTTTGGGGTTTTTTTGGTTTTTTTTTTCACTTGACAGCATCTTCTCAAAAATGTCTTCTGCACAAATTTAGAAGCTAAGGGGAGTGCTGTTATATGCCAAGGGAGCAGAAGATGAAGGACTCAGAAATCCAGACATCTGTTAATAGCTCTGTGACCAGATTGTTACATGACTTTGTGAAAGGCTTATAACCTGGCCTTGTCTCCCTTTCTGTTACTTGAAAACATGTAAATAATACTTTTCTCACCGTGGCTTCTGTGGCTTTTTTGAGGCGTAATTAGTAGATGCCCACAAAGCATAGAAAAAAAAATTGCTGTGTTTTTCAGAGTTAATTGCATTGATGTGCTTAGCAATGCCAGAAGCCCATAAGCTTGCCCTTTGGAGAATGGTCTGTATGGTCTACTGCCAAGTGTTTTCTTCAGGTCATAGATTTATGAAAACTCACAGCTGATTTTCTTCTCTTGAATATTGGGAGAGGTGTAAACAAACTGCTTATCTTATGATATATGCTTATCTTCTGTGTATCACAGAAGATTAATGATAATTCAGGATCTAACAGAGACAGTCTCTTTTCTTCCATCTGGTAATATCCCTTATAAAAGTTAACTTGAATTTCATTCCAAAAGGGCAACTGATAGATCACCAGCTTATGTGGAACCCCTTATAAGGTTGTTAGTTTGCCGAAGCTGTATGTGTACAGGTAAGAAACCTACAATTTCTTATGCATTAATCAGGTTTGTTCATTAAATTTCCATTTTGAGAATGTCTTTTTAAGCAGATCTGTTGCTTTTCAGAAACGTGCCAACTGTAAATGTCTGTAAATGTGTCTTGGACTTATCTATCTTACCTCTGAAGGTTTTGGCTTTGGGTGTCCAAATTCTATTTTGATGGTAGTGTACAGCAGGCAAACAGACACTGTCAGTGGCCATGGCTGAGAACAGAGTGATAAGCAGGCTTGACTTCTGCTCCTGTGTCAAGGCAAGTGTATGTGCAGGAAGAAATGTGCCTTTTTGGTAACTCTTCCCTTTGGTGGTGTTGAATGTTATTTCATCCCAAAGCACAACCCCGTCTGCTCTTCACCTTGGTACCGCACCTTTCACACCGATTTGGGAGTACAAGTCCCAATGTTTGTATCCCCACAGGTATTCAGAGATCAACATTTACCACCTGTATGAAGGAGAGGAAGTACCTATGTAAGTAATTAATGTAGATGTTTACTAACTGTCTCTTTCCAAGTGTCTCTTCTTGGGTTTGCTTACAGAGGGCATTGGGATGCATTGAGGTATGCCTGCTTGCCTTCCTGTTAGAGCTACTTGCATGGAGTGGCAGGTTTCTTAAATAGGTGGATAAAGTAAAAGAAGGAGGGTTTGTGGAATGCTTCAGGGTGCTCTTCCAATACATTAGTGAAGAAAGACACAAACTAATGCAGTGGAGAAACCTATGGAGCTTGCTGTAATACTTGTGAAATAATTTAAGAAGAGTCCTTTGAGTTTCAACCCAAAGATTTTGTCACTGGTAGCAGAGGTTTGCTACCTGAGGAAACCAGTGTGATGATTACTTCTGGCTACTGTCTGAGCTGTAATGTGTATGAGATTGTTCTTGCTTTCCGTGTTTGAGGGAGGAGGAAGGATGGCGTTGCTGATACTACATGCATGCTAATAGGGGTCGAAGTGGTGGATTTTTATGGCATCCACTCTACAGAGTTTCTCCATACTAAAAAATGTAGTGAGTGCTATAGCAGGTCAAATCAAGCCCCGTATCCTGTCTCAAACAGTAACCATATGTCTGAAACATTTAATATCAAATCAGACATAGTAATTTTAAATTCAGTATGAGCGTTCTGAGGAAATGGAAACTTCCTTCCACTTTATGAAACCATTCCTCTGATTTCTTCTGTATTCATTCTTTCAGCAAATTCAGAGGCTCTCTGATGTTCAAGATTAAATGAACAGGATTCCCCCTGCTGTTTCTATTGAATTCAGTTAATATAATGAGTTTATTGCTAAATTAAACAAAATAAAGCCTACCATGTGGCAGAAATACCAGTGAGATCCTGTAATTTTCACCTAATAACTATTGTCTGCACTGCGGAGTTACAACTTAAATGTCTCTCAGACACATTAAATTCTTTTTCTAAAAAACTGTTTGGACACAATCAGTCATACAAGCAATGTGCCTGTGACACAAAAGACAATTATTTTACTAGCACAGTAAAATAATTTCCATGTGGCTTTTTTAATTTTACCTATGTATGCTTTAAAATTCTGCAGGTGTTACCATAACTTGGATAACAGGTATTGTCTTTGTTGTTAAACCCAAATACTTCTGAGAGTTAAGGGCTTGGACTGCTGGCTCAGTTAAATGATTCACCCCTATACTGAGAAGAACACAAATGGCTTCTGGGAAGGGGTTAGGCCATAACCTTGCTACCAGTACCAACTACTGCCTTCCCTATTTGTCCAGCATCTGTGTTTTTATGATCTCTTCTGTCCCAACGCAGTTCCATCACATCATAAGGAAGTTTTGTCTTTTTTATAAATAGGATTGTTTTGTTATACCATCTGCCTCTGCCTCACTGCCCATAACCTCTCTTATGGGTTTGAGTTTTTCTGTGCCTGCCCCTTTTGTAGCCAAACACAGATGTCAGCTACAAACTAGGTGTTCATTCAAGTATCAGACACTGAGGTGTTCTGGGATGATACCTATCAGTAACTCGAAGATTTGTACTGAGTGAATATTGCTACAGAGCATTATGCTTCAGGGGTTTTTTAATTTAATTTTGCTCACTTTGGGCTTTTGTTTGTTTATTTGCATGTTTGCTGTTGCTGTTGTGGGGTTTTGTTTTGTTTTTCTGCGATGTACCTCTAAGACCTGTGAAGATTTTTAGCATTGAGGCTCGTCTAGACCTGGAAAAATACAGGATTTAATTTTGCTGTTTGTTTTACTTGTTTCTGAACTGAGAATGAGATGGGGCCTACTTGTGGGTATGTAGGCTTGTTTACATTTTGAGAGGATTGCAGGCCTTGGATTTTGGTCCATCACTAATTGAAATCTCATTAAATTTAATGCCTGCTTTTGATGAATTTAAACTGTTGTTTGGTTGGTAACTTAACTTTGAGACATGGGGCTTTGGCACTTCAGTAAAGGCTTGCAAGGCATATGCTTGTGTGGATCAAAACCAGAGATGATTGCATAAGCCCCTATGAAATGAAACTGCTGAGTTACTGCTGATGTTTGCTCTCAGATGAGACTTTGTTTAACGTTTGGAAACTAATGTGTAGCTAATGTGATTACCATTCTTTCAAACTTCTATAAAATATAAAAAAACCAACCTCAACCTACCACACCATAACACTACTTCTGGAAAGTTCTTTTTCCTTCCTGTTAAAGCTTCTACAGGTTAAATATATTTTACAATTTTCCATCAGTTAAGTGTCACAAACTATTAAATGTTAGCACTAGAAGGTTGTTACTCCAGCTGCTAAACCGTTTGAAACCTTAAATGTGATACAGGAAGTTGTTTTTCCAGTCTCTTAAGTGTTTCTAAATGTTCAATATATTTTTTGAATTCTTACCTCTCTTGCCCTCCCCAGAAATCCATCTGCAGCTCAGCTGCTCACAACAGTCTTTGCAATCGAGGCCTGTTTAGGTTTTGCTTATGAAACCAAGTGTGAAATCTGTGGCCACAAGCCAATCCCTGTCTCATGAGGCTGAGATTGCTAAAGTCTTCTCAGAAGCTGAAAGGATACAAAAGAGGAGAATAAGCCTGTGCATTTATAAAAGCAGATCTCTGTAAGAGTCATTTTTGTTTAGGAATGGATTATTTGCAGGTCATTTCCAAGTGATTTAGATCCTCCTGTGAGGTTTTTTTTCTCTTGACAGCTTCAGTGCTGCAGTGAACAGAATGCAGAGTCAAGACCAGGGCTTGCTTATGTTGCTGGCTTGTCACTGATCTTCTGGGTGGCCATCCTACCTCTGTTTGTCTCAGTCCCCACATGTAGTTGGTGTAGTATTTTGGAATCTGATAATGTGAAGACTGCGTGATGCAAGCAGTAGTGACAAGTTGGCTTGCATTATGGTGATTTCAAGTGTAAGGTTAAAATCACAAGTACCTGCTAAGTCCCAGCAACCCAGAGAAATTTGTGGCATCCTCAAAGATTTTTGGACTCTATTCATAAAACTGGTGGTTTTGATGGTTTGGGGTTTGTTTTTGGGGTTTTTTTTTTTTGTTTGTTTGTTTTGGTTTGGTTTGGTTTTTTTTTTTTTGTTTTTTTGTTTTGTTTTTTTTTTTTAAAAGTAGTACTGCGAGTTTGACCAGACAGGCAGCCACTCACCTTGCACTGGTCTAGTAACTAGCTCAAGTGCAGCCTCAGCATGTTCCAATTAATAAGTACATTTTTCTGGTGCAGACTCCCGAGCCTGCTGCTAAATAGGATAGGTGATACAGAGCATTGGAGAATCCTACACTTAGTGCTGAGAGATTCAGTTGCTTTTAATTTTTCTCCAAAATGTTCTCACTAGACCAGGTCTATCGAACAACCTTGCCAATTCCTTGCTATTGCCATGGAAATCATACTGCTTCAACACTTGGAAGCAGCGGACTTCGTTGTATGGTGCATGACATGAGTATTCACACAGGAAACCAACGCTGCAGTCTCAGGACAGAAAGACATTTTGAATGGTGACTGTTTCACAAGAGATCTCAGAGCACGGATGCCTGCCTGCTGACTGGCCACAGAGACCTGTGGTTCTGTGCGTGCAGCTACTTCCATCACTTAGTGAAGTTTTGACCCTTGAAAGAAACCTCCTTGGCTCCATGTGGTAGATTGGAAGTGATCAGCAGGTCCATAGCTCTGTTTCTTCTTTGAGTGGAAATCTCAGGTCTTTTCCTTTCTCTTGGGCTTAAGGAATTTCATGGTGTTTTTTTGCTCTTGGTCCTTATTCATACTCTTTCAAGCCTCTTTTTTCCTGAGCCCTTGACAAGGTTTGCTCTGTGTGGATTCTTTTACTGTCAAATTAGGAGTCAAAGACGTTCTTACTCTGTAAGGCTTTGAAGGCAAAGTTGGGTGAATGATATCACTATGGATATTGTTTTCTCCTTAAATTTTCTTTGAGGGTTTTGAGTATTCATTCTTCTTCTTCATGAAAAAAAAAAAAGTAGTAGGTGGAGTAGCATCTGCAGGTGAAATAGTTATTTGAAGGAGAAGACAGCTTCAATGAATTTGATGGGAAGGGGAGGTAGGCACCAGGGTACAGGCATAGACTCTTTCCTGTATCCTGTTCCCTGATAAAAGACTGTTAGCTTAAATGAGGATAGACAGATGAGAGCTGCTGAGCCAAACTGGGACTCCTGGCAAACATAAGATCAGGCTGAAAATACCACTTTGAGTTAGAGACGGTGATACAGTTGGAGGTGTGACAACCCACACAGATCAGTTTGAGGAACTGTGCTTGGGAAAGTGTTGGTTTTATCTACTGTTAAATAAGACAACATGTCTATCTCTAAGATAGGAGGAAGGATGGAGTTGGTATGAGGAGCAGAGGGCATGAAGAAGAAGAAAAATCCTACTCCAAGGTCACCTTTTAGCACAGAAATGGGAGATTGAAGAGAACTTTCTTGCTGCTTTTGATGGCGAAGAGCTGCTGCAATCCTGGCAAGTCTCTCAGGAATGGTTCAGGAAGATCTGCTGCCATACCTGAGGCAGACACGCATTTATCTGAGATACTGTGCTCCGACTGCTAACAACCAGCTCAAATTGGCTTATTTTTTCACATTTGTCACAGAGCCAAATGCATTGTCTCAGCTGTGCCTCTCTAAACAGGAAAGTACAGACCTAGAAAAAGTTTTGGAGTCATTATTCTTATGAATGTCTCCTCTTCATATCATTCCCCTCTCCCCTGCCTTCACCTGTGTTTATAACCCTCCTTTCTTTTGTTACCTTGAAATTTTTGACATTTTCCAGTCTATTGTGCAGATAGATGCTCTGTCCTGACAGTATATTGTTATAACATTCACTGATAAAAAGCTGTAATTACCTGACTCTTACATACTCTTAAATCCCAATGGAGTATCAGCCCTTGTTGAAGTCTAATGCCGTTACAGCATGTAATTGAAGAGTAATTAATTAACGAGAGATGGTATTTTTTTTAAATAATACTGCTTATTAATTTTCAATATTCAGTAGTCTGCCCCTCCCCCCACTAATTTTAATAATAACCGGGTTCTTTTGCAATGGTCATGGAAACATTATACAGATGATAGCATAGGATCTAGAACATTTAAGCAATAACTATCAGTAACACAATCATTAAACTTAATTGAACTGGAAAAGAAGGTTCTTGTGGTCAATTATACCACTTTTCCACTAGATGGAGTCAGGAGCTCCTTTCTGCTTTAAGGCAGAAAGTATTTGCAGTTAGAGGATTTTACAGAGTTTTGCTAAAGATTTGCTTTGAGGCTTTTGAGTATTTACTCAAATATTAGCTCCTGACTTGTGGGCCTAGCTTTAGCTTCAGACAGCACCCAAAACACTTGCAGAGGGTTTTGTTGGTGTCGGTTCCTGAGGCTTCTGCGTCTTCCTGGGCTTTACGGGCTTCTGGGGAAAAAGGCAGACAATCTCTGATCAGGTTCTGATTCCTCTGGATGATCTGTGTCCTTCCAGCACCTTCCATTGTGGCAGGAGACTTGCAGGCCTAGGCAGGATGTCTTGCTGATGTTTGGTCTTGGCATGGACGTCGCGCTGGCTACATAGGCCTATCGTGTGGAGGCATTTAAAACTTATCCCTGGTAGATTTGAATCAGTTTCCAGGCAGACAAGCCAAAAGTATTAGGGCTTGTTATTACGTGGCAGGGCTAACTTATAGCTTAGCAAAGCATAATGCTGTAAAGCACGGCAGGATGCAACAACAGTGAAGCAGAACACTGCCAGAAGCAGAGAGCACGTTAAGGCAGAAACTATGGCAGTAACAGCAGCAAGCAAGCAAGCACATTGTCTCTACCTGCTCATCTCCTCTATCAGTACAGCCCGAGACTAATGGGCCTTTGGACACAGAACAGCCAATCAGAATGGCAGTTGGCTGAGCTTAACCATATTAGGCGAAGCCATAGGCTTGCTTTACCCAAATTTGGGAAAACATAGGCCTTACACAAGGCAGGCACAAGCCAAGTGTATGTATCTTGTTTACCACAGGATGTAAACAGGAGCAAAACGAGTCTGGGCAAGCCAGAGTCCTTAGACTCAGTGGCTCCAGGCTCTTTGTCCTACTTCCTGTGGTTGCTTCTCTGCACAACAGAGAGAGTGAGAGCGGAGAAACATGTCTGGGCAAGCCAGGACATGTTCAGTCCTGTTTTAGCCTGTTGACGCCTTCCATGACACAGCACCAGAGAGGGTTCTCTGCTAGAGTTGGGGGGGATGATGTAAAATGGATGACTCCCTATTGGAGTGGCGATAGCCATCATCCTTCTACAAAGAAATTTTTGTCAGAGCCTGCACAAGGAAAATTTCAGGAGTTCATGTCAATGAACCCCTGCCTGAGCAGTGTGGGGATGTTATCAGTAAGGAACAACACTGCTGCTGTGATCTGACACCCTCCCCTGCCAACCACTGTTGTCTCCTAGGTCTGAGATTGGTTTGTCAGTTGGCACGTGTTTTGCACCAGAAGAGTGCTTTTGTTGCAGAACAGACATGTATCCAGCATTATACTACCAGGTTCATGTAGTGCACGTCACTTCATGAAGAGTACAGGTGTTCTCAAATACATCTTTAAGTTATATGACTTGTCCCAGATCATCTAGTGCATGAGTGATAAAGCCAGGAATACTACAGAAACCTTTCTGGGCCCTGGACCAAATGCTTTTTGCCACAAGCTAGAGATTCAGAGTGTGCCAAGTCTCCCTTTCAGTTCTTTTTCTAGAGATCAATAAGAAGCACTTACTAGTTAATAGGTCACAGAAATGTTTAATTATTTTATACAGGGTAGCATGTAGCAGATGTAATTCCTTTAGTGGTGTTACAAGTAGGAGGAATTTGTTGGTTTTTCATCTCCTTAGTAGTTTGTTAGGGTTTACCTTATTTGTTTTTGGATAGGTGAATAGTTCTACCTATGAATAGCATGTTTTTGTGAATTAGAATGTCCATTGATGTCTTCATTGTGTTTTATTGATGCAATTTGTCTTGCTTCAACCATGATGAAACTAACCATGGTGTTGTCCATAACATCATTGTGGAGCAGACCATAGGACAGATCTGTGTTTGTACTACTAATAAACATTGCTCAAGGACCAATTTTAAATGTCAAATCTGTATCACTTTGTGTTTGGGTGATACTAGCAGCACCCAAATAGGTAGGATGCCGCATGGGTTGCAGACGTCTTCCAGGTTGTGCTTTCTCCTTTTCCCCTTTCCAATAATTCTGTGCATCTGTGCACTCATCATGAACTAGCAGGAGCCACTGCATTGCTGCAGAAACCCTTTTCAGGGGAAAAGCCAAATGGAAAATATGCATAGGGAAAAAAATGTGGATGGTTTCTGTTCATAACAGACAAAAGTCTCTCCGCCTTTAGACAAGATTTGGTCAGTTTTTGGCAACAAAAGAAATGCAAATGTTCCTCCTCCCTGCCCACTTTGCATCAGTTGCTCCAAAATCAGGAACTAACTCTTCAGAGTTTGATGCTGGGCTGTGTGGCTGTAGTCAGAAATCTGTAACAGATCTTCTGGAAAGAAATGTTATCCTCCTTTTCTGCTTTTACCTATCATCTCCTATGCTGCAATAGCTGGTGAAATAGTGGTAGAAGTAACAGAATGATCATACAGGTCATGTTTAGACCCAGCAACTGTACAGCTGGGAGAGTTCCTAAAATGGAATAACTAAACTAAATAATTTGTAGAATCAAATCCATGCACCTGCTTAGGAGCGTTTGCCATGGAAGATTTAAGCTGTAGATAGTACTTAGCTAGAAGTGTTGCAACTTGGTCGTCACTCAGTCGCACAGTTGAGTCCCAGTTTTGACATCATGTTGAACAGGCTTTAGAAAGCTGTGTTATAATGACAGCTGATAGCAGAAGTTTCTCCATGTGGAAAGCACTGTAAATGTAAGTACCCAGAGCTCAAGAGTTATTGCAAAAGTGAGTAACTATAGAGGAAAAGCAGAGAGACTCTATTGTGTTTCCTCTCAGATTATTTCCATTTAGTTGTGCCTCAGCTGCATTGATGTGCTTCAAGTGCCACTCCTTTGCCCTTGAAAGCACCTAACACTTTTCTTTTACAGTTCCTAGTGGTTCCTTTGGTTTCTTAAGCTCTTGTAAATCAACCTTTTGTACTTTCTATAGATAAACTTAGACTGAGCACATATGAGATGTGCCGCTGTTGGAAAAAATGCATTCTCACTGTCTCTGTTAGGTAATAAGCTATTGCAATTTTTCTTACATGTGTTTAGTTCATAGCCCCCAGGTGATGATTTTTTAGTGACAGAACTGCTAAAATCATAACGTTTCAACTCAAAACAGTTGTGAAGTACAGCTCAGTGTTGTTGGATGCACTCACTAGCCAAGAGTTCTCTAGTAAAGAGGTACATCAGGCCTGTTGTAGGTGTTTTCCTCTTTTTGATAGAGCCTGGAAGAGAACGCCCTGTTCTCATTGCAGCCCTAATCATTGACAAGGATTTGCACTAGGTGCCAGGGGAATTACTTCTCCAAATCCCTGTGAAAAATCAATTTGAGTCCTCAGTAAAGTCTGATTTTGTTGTCCCTGCTATAATTTCTGGTGAAGGAAATCAGTGCAATTTAAGATTCAGTGTGGAAGAATGACAGAGATTAAAGAGATGTAAAATGCTAGTGATGTGGAAACATGGAACAAGCCTGTGCAGCTAGCAGTGCAGGCAAGCACTACATATCAGCAGTATTGCTCATACACACATGGGAAAGAGCAAACCGCCATGGAAGCAGACCTTTGGGAACTCCTTACCACTTGACTCCTTTCCAAAGTCATAATAATGTTATATTAGCTCCTGTTCCAGCTGATTTTATGAGGGAGTGGTAGAGAAAAACATCGTACCACAAATCTGTAATGGTTCTGTGTATTGTAGGCCTCTGAATACAAACGACAGAAGCGTGACCCTTGTGTTAACTGCACTTCAATAGGACATGGAACATTTCTCGAATGTTGTTTCTTGTTGTTCTGTCTGGATAAGACATTTCTCGAATGTTGTTCTTGTTTCTTGTTGTGCTGTCTGGATAAGATAGTGTTGGTTCTGTGGCAGAACATGACAAAAGCACAGAGTTCATGGTTGAGGTGGCTGCATGTTGAGGGGGAGTGTGTTTCCAGACCAAACTCCTGCTTGCCATTAAAACTGTGACTCTAAGGTAGCTAATACAATTAATTTTGTTCATAGGATTTTGATCGCTGCTGGTGTGGTGATCTTGTGCAAACAAAGAACTGCGGGGAAAAAAAGGAATTACTTCTAATGTGTCTGCTTTTAGTAACACCTACACGCTGGTTCATGTGCAAAGAAGGCATAAAATCTACTTCTGTTTACATGATTTAAACTCCCTTGGAGTAACCAGGATGTTCGATTGCAGACTGAAAGAGAGCGCTTAATGAAACAGTCTTTTCCGTTTTCTTAGACATGTAAAGTGTGGAGGAAAACCCTGAAGTACTGTAGTGGAGTCATCTGACACAGGAACAGACTAAAGACTTCTGGAAGTCTGATTGTAAATAGGATTATTTACCCTTCTACCTCAGGGGATAGAGTTCTCTTCAGAGCCTTTGAGGATGTCATACCTCAAATAGATGCTGAATTGTTATATTAAATGCTATGAAACTATGTGACGGTAAATACAGTGTTAAGAGATGTGACCTTGAACTGCCTTTGAGAATATAGCATTCTCTGGGAAAAGCTTTTACTTTTACTTCTGGTATTAAAAATAATTTGAGTGGTGAAGCTATGTTGTAGGATTGTTGATGTTGACATTGCAGTGCATGGATTGTTCAAGCACATGCTTTCACCAACCACATGGGAAATTAACATTTATGGGAGAAATTAAGTGTAGTGAGTATTTTTTTCCCCCATTCTCTTTCAGGGAATAGATTCTACCAAGTAGCATTACTAAGATGATATTTGCTCATGTATTGGATTTGCATGACAAGGGTTTGCTAATTGGAGGCTACAGGGGTGGCTTCTGTGAGAAGCTGCTAAGAGCAGCTGCAGCCCATGGGAGGTACCCCCGCTGGAGAAGTTCATGGAAGACTGCCTCCTGTGAGAGATACCCCACATTGAAGCAGGGGAAGAGTGTCAGGAGAAAGGAGTAGCAATGTGTAATGGACAGACTGCAACCCCCATTCCTTGTGCCCCTGTGGTGCTAGAGGGAAGAAGGCACAGTAATCAGGAGTGAAGCTGAGCCCAGGAAGAAGAGACAGGTGAGAGGAAGGTGTTTCAAGATTTAGGTTTTATTCCCATTACCCTACTCCAATTTGATTGGTGACAAAAAATATTTTTTTCCTACCAGGCTGAGTCTGTTTTGCCCGCGGTAGTAATTGGTGAGTGATCTCTCCCTGTTTTTACCTTGACTGACAAGCCTTTTGTTGTGTTTCTCTCCCCTGGCCACCCATGGAGGGGGTTGATAGAGCAGCTTTCATGGACACTTGACGTCCAGCCAAGGTCAGTCCACCGCAGCTTGTCATTCTGAAGAGGTTATGTGACTGATTTATGAATTGTTTTGTTTATTTTAACCAAATGAAGCAGTAAAGTTTTATTTAGCAGTGCCATACAAGACATGAGTTTCAAAAGTGTTCATATAGGTAGTTGGACTTCCAGTTCTAGAGTGGGTTTGGTTTGTCCCTTAACCATGAAAATAGTCTGGTTTATAGCACAACAAATGTCATGGATCCACAGAAATACTGCTAATGGCAGCAGTCTTGGTGCTTAACCGGCGCAACTTGCCTTTTGCCTCTTTGCTTTCTTCAACTGCCGTCAGTTTCTTGCTTCTGTGCAGATATCAAAGGTCTGCTCTGAAGAGAAACTTGCATTAAGTTTTTGCCTAACCTCACCCAACCAAGCATGTAAAAACATCCTAAACTTTTACAGTTACATTTTTTGTCTGCTAAAATTGGGCTTGAATCCAACATTTACAGTATTTCTGTAGAAACAAACCAGATCTCATTCTCTTTACCGTGTATAACATTGGAAGGACCTCCAGGGTGAAACACAGCAGTTGTTAGGTAGCCAGTGGTAGCAGAGGGTTTGTATGCAGGTTAGGAGTTCTTCACATCACTAACTTCTATTACTAAACCAAATCCGTGTTTTTGTTCTTGCTACACTGAGTAGTAGAAATGCAAAACTTGCTATGAACTTGCTCTCTAGGATGTTGATTTTTGGTATGTTGGTTTGTTGTGGTTTGATATCTAAATACACCAGCAAGAAAGAAATAGAAGAGATCACAGGGGAGTTACTGTGGTGGAGGTTCTTTTGTGACTAATAATTTAAATACACTAAATCTCAAAATAATCAAAATGTAGTTAAATGACATTGGAAAGATTGAAGTTGAGATTCTAGAAACCAACTATTCTATTATCTTCTCAGATCTTGGAGAGCAGTGAAGCTTTGCAGTCTAGTAAATTCAATTGAGACATTTCCACATGGTTGGTGTTAGAAGTGTGAAACCAAAAGCAGATAATTGTACAGGGCTTCTCTTTTAAATTACTAGGTGTTTTATGACTCAAGACATTCAATATAGTAATGTACCAAAGTAAATACTGAACTCCATATGCAAAAATAGGAGTTTCTTCTGAATGTCCTGTTACAAATTAGAGGATTTTTTAAAGTTGTTGAATGATTTTTAAGTATACAGAATGGTAAGGTTGGAAGGGACCTCAAAGATCATCTAGTTCCAACCCCCTGCCATGGGCAGGGATACCTCCCACTAGTACAGGTCACTCAAGGCCTCATCCAACCTGGCCTTGAACACCTCCAGGGAGGGAGCAACCACAACCTCCCTGGGCAACCTCACCCCAGTGAGGTTCAAATGCCTCACCACCCAAGATGGTGAGATGAAAGATGCTTTTGAGAGGAACGTGCAATATCCAGTCAAGAGCTTGTAAAATTTGCTCTGGATACTTCTTACCTTATGGATTATTATCTCTGATATTTATTGTGTGTTTAACTTAAAAGTGAATTAGTTTGCCAGTTGGTTTCTGATTACCAGGATTAGGCAATGTGAAAATCACCGAGTTTCAGTCACTCCTAAAATATTTGACTATTTGTAATGAGCTGGGCTTTTAGCAGACTTTCAGCTTGTTCAGATCCATAACCCAGTGCTGTGTAAACACTCTTTTTAAGCTAGCATCAAGATACTGTTGGAACAACTTCTGTGATCAGGTTGTGTTGCCAAGACAGCTACACCTGCCAGTCTATGAGTGTTCTTTTTGTTTGTTTAAGGTAGTTTTAATGTTGATATATTTAATAGATGTTAAGAGATATGAGGATGGGGAGAGCCTCTTCCCTGAAGCTGAAGGCTAAGGCCCCCCTCTGTTTCCAAAGAAGTTTGTGTCAGTGGTTTCCAAAGAATACCTCTATGCACTCTTCTCATGCAGTGTTTGCAAACCTCTTTCATGATGTTCAGATTGAAAGGTGGATCTTCCCTGCAGTTTGGAGCAGTTGTGCACTTCAACCCCAATCTGCCATTGCAGATGGTATTCTGAAGTAACAAATGAGTGTCCTTACCACCTCTGCAGTTCACGACTGATTTTTTGAGGTACCTGCTGAACAGAGCACTGCAAAATTCATTTGCAATGAAACTTGAGTTGAAGGTATCCTGACTACTCCGGATGCCTTTAAAAATCATCTTTGGCCTTGATAAGGAAAGGTGATAGAAATGGAAAGAATCTCTTACTCTGTTTCTAACAGTCAGAATGCTTTTGCAAATCCAAACCTGACTTACGTTAGTTGCTGATAGAATCATAGAATCATAGAATCATAGAATGGTAAGGTTGGAAGGGACCTCAAGGATCATCTAGTCCCAACCCCCTGCCATAGGCAGGGACACCTCCCACTAGTACAGGTTACTCAAGGCCTCATCCAATCTGGCCTTGAACACATCCAGGGAGGGAGCAGCCACAACCTCCCTGGGCAACCCGTTCCAGTGCCTCACCACCCTTACTGTAAAGAACTTCCTCCTAACATCTAGTCTAAATCTCCCCTCTGCCAGTTTAAGCCCATTGCCCCTTGTCCTGTCATTGCAGGACCTTGTAAATAATCCTTCCCCAGCCTTCCTGTAGGCCCCCTTCAGATACTGGAAGGCTACTATCAGGTCCCCTCGAAGCCTTCTCTTCTCCAGGCTGAAGAGCCCCAACTCCCTCAGCCTGTCCTCATAGGAGAGCTGCTCCAGCCCTCTGATCATCTTTGTGGCCCTCCTCTGGACCCGCTCCAACACTTCCATGTCCTTCCTGTGCTGAGGGTTCCAGAACTGCACACAGTACTCCAGGTGGGGTCTGACGAGAGCAGAGTAAAGGGGCAGAATCACCTCCCTTGCTCTGCTGGCCACGCTTCTCTTGATGCAGCCTAGGACTCGGTTGGCTGTCTGGGCTGCATGTGCACACTGCAGGCTCATGTTGAGCTTTTCATCAACCCAGACTCCAAGGTCCTTTTCCTCAGGGCTGCTCTCCAGCCATTCACCACCCAGCCTGTATTTGTGCTTGGGATTGTGCCTACCCAGGTGCAGGACCTTACACTTGGCCTTATTGAATTTCATGAGGTTGACCTGGGCCCAACTCTCCAGCCTGTCCAGGTCCCTCTGGATGGCATCCCTGCCCTCTAGCAAGTCGACTGTGCCACACAGCTTGGTGTCATCTGCAAACTTGCTGAGGGTGCACTCCATTCCTCTGTCCATGTCACTGACAATGCTTGATGCTTGAGGGGATCCCCATGAAGTTTCTATAATACAAAAAGAATACAAACTGCATAGACTTTATACAAAAGGGGGGGGAAAAAGTGCATTTAACCTCTGCCTTGATAATAATCTGCATCCATTAAAAAAAGAAAACCACAAAAAACCTCCCATGATTCTCAGCCCGTGTAAAATCAGAGCAGATGGAGGGGCTACAGAGCAAAAACAGACTGGCTATAAAGAATCAGGAGGATTAGTATTACAAGAGGAAAAGCAGTGGAAGGGAAGATACAGAGCATGGTAGTATCCATGTCTGCTGATGGCCTGCAGAGCTGCTGAGTATCATAGGCTTTTTTTTTGTTGTTTGTTTTTTCAGATAATCCACGGGCTTCAGAACTGAAAATATCCTCATTACGAATGACAAAGCTAGTTTAGATCAGATGCAGAGATTTCTGAAGTGGATTTTTCATTCTTTGTGCAGAAGTGCTGGCAATTAAAACTGTTTCTTTTCCAGCTGAAAGGAAACGTGGTTACTAATCAGACAATAATTATGCAATATTTATTAAGTCTTCTTTTCAGTTAGCATTAAATAAGCAAGGTACAGCTTTACATTGCCTGTTTATGGTAATAGCCATTTATCCTCATGTGCCTGCCTAAGCCACTACTTGTATTTCCCCTGTTGGAGACAGAAGTGGTTTGGAGGTGTTTAATGCTGTGACAGAGATCTGTAGAGAGACCACTACTCTCACTTAGGACAGCATAGGTAATCACTCATGACTGAATCCAGTTGTAATCGAAATACTTATTAGGAATATGAACTCATTAGCAAGCTGATTTTTTTTCTTGGCTAATACTCAAGAGTGTAAGTGTTTGTTTACATCTTGGTTTGTATTTAACTGATTCTACACCATTTGTGACATGTGAAAGTATTCTGCTCTTTTCTTCCCTTTTCCCACTTTGGCTTTAGAAATACATGACTGGGACGTCTATGACAGCGTGTTGGATCAAATGCACATGTCGAAGGAAGGTGTAATGAGTGTGTAGCTGTGAGTGGCTGGGAGCTGATGTGGTCTGGCTCCCTCACACTGCCAGCGCTGCTAGTGCAAGTCCCAGCAGATAGCCAGCCTGCAGCTGCAGCAGGAGAGGCCAGCAGTTCCTGAAGGCCTCCCCCCTGCTACAGTTTCCACTCCCCCCGCACTCCCTTCCCCGCTTAATCCAGCCATGTGCCTGCATGCTCAGCAAGGGGGATTACTTTAAGTCTGCATATTTTCATCTTTCCTGGGTCCAGGTCAATTTACTGGCTCGGCAACAGCGAGTCGGAAACAGATTGGTGCGGTCTAGTGCAGAAGAAACCAGCTGAACTTTCATAAGAGGCAATGCATCGACTGGAGATGTTATTGTGTTTATAGGTTCTCCTGCTGGATAAATCACAGGAAACTCGGGCAAAATTAACAACTCACTTTTAATTCCCCTCCCTCTCTTCCCTTCTTTGTGGCAAGGTGATTATATTTAAGAGAAATGTCAGAAATTCCATCTTCCCAGTGACACCATATGAGAACCCGCTTAGCACTGAATAGTGACAGCAAATGCTGAAGTGGAAAAAATATTTCCATCCATCTGTACTAATCTTCTTTTACTCCAAGATTTAAGGGGAGGTGGGGAATGAGAGAGGAATCAGAAAAATCTTAAAAGCTTGGCTTAAGCTTTTAGCTTTGCCAACTCATTCCCTAGTAATGAAGAGAGTGCCAGACTTTTGCGTTTGTGGTAGAGATATTGGGATTTTATTAATGTGAACAGTGATGTCTGCAGATTTTATTACCAAAAATAACTAACTAAATAATGACCTCCAAATATAAGCAAATATAAGAAGAAAATCATAGCTGAACAGACTTGATTCCAGTCTGCTTTTAAAAAGGAACACACAGTGTACAACTGGAGAAAAAAAAATATAAATTAGTAACTAGCTGTTGACAAACAGTAAAATTATCTTGATGGTTTCTGTTGCTACATAATTTAGATCTTGTTATGCTATTAAAGCTGTGATCACCCATGTTATTCTCAACTCTACAGATATCTCTTCAGAGCCCTGCCGAACTGTTAACAAATCCAGAAGGATTTAAATGTTGCAACTTAATCCGTCTTTGCTTTTACCTTGTTAGATGTCACATTTTCAAGGACTTTTTTAAAATGGGAAAACCTAGAGTATTTTACTCCTTTTAGTATTAAATCAGATCTGAAATTCACATGCCTGCTTACTCAGCAATAATCCTTCTCACCCCACTGCTATACCATCCTTGCAGGTATGAGGAAATGCTGCATTTTATACTGGCATGTCCAAGTCTTCTCTCAAAGCTGCAACTTCCTGTTCAGAATCTTCAGCAAAGAAGCAAAAATCAGAAAGGAATTCTTAGAAAACTTCTGATACATAAGATAGATCTTCTTGTGGTATATAATGAATGGGTAACAAACTGCTGGGAAAGAAAAAAAAAGAGAATGGGGCAATTTTGCAAAGTCAGTCACTCTTCTCCCTCAGGGAGATCAACTAAAATTGTTGCCACATTGTTCTACTTAAAGGAAAGCCGAGGCAGAGAACCAGAGGTAGGACAACAGGAACATAAACGTCCTTTGAATTCATCTTCGGCAAAATAAACCACCACTCCATATATTTTAAATGTTGTTTTAGTTTGAGTTTTCTTCTCTTTCCACATTTCTGCTCCTTTATTAATGTTAGCTGTGGGGGATTTTTCTGAATTCCATTCTCAGTTGCGTATATTTCACTGGATATTTCTGCCTCCTTTTTTCTTCTGGGGCAGAACACAGAAAGACTTCCCTTGAAATTGCAACTTTGAGGCTCCTGAGTTGTTGGTTGGTTTTTTGGTTTGTTTTTTTTTTGGTTGGTTGGGTTTTTTTGGTGTTTTGTGGTTTGGGTTTTTTTGGTTTTGGTTTTTTTTAATAGTAGGTAAAGGTTTCTTCATCCCCACTAGAAATGAGGTAATGGCTTAGGTTTAATGGAACAAAGTAGCGTAATAGATACATCAGTGTGTGTGACACATTCAGACAGAGGTAATAAGCAGCAAGGCAGTGTAACAGCCAACCATACTTCAGATGGGTGTGAAACCTGACTTACATGAATGTGGGTTTAGTACTGACTGGGTTTGTGATGGCTCCTCAAACCACCACAATTGCTTTTCAAAGTAACAGTCAAGTAGTTGTGAAACAAGACTTCTGCATTTTCTCATGTGCACCAAGTACTTGCTCTTAAGAATTTTTGCATTTAAAGCTACTACCAGTGGGGTATGTAGACTGAGAGGCCATATTTGAAAAATCTGGGGTTTTGTGTTATTCAGTTTAGTTGCAATCTCTAAGTAAAATAAGATCATTGGTTTTGTCAATATCATTAATATAATGTGTTTTAACTCGGGCAGCATTCGCACAAGGCAAAATAATGCAGAACAGATGATGTACTAACGTGGTGGGCTGATTTTAGCTCCTGAATTCCTAGGAGTATGAGACTTTCCTAGGATGATAACCCCGTGAAAGGGATACTTGAGTGCTGCAGTGCATGTTGGCAAAACAGAACCCTGGGACCTGATCAGTTTTACAATACTGGATACTGGTTTGAGAATTTGCACTGCACCATTATTAAGATACAGGTTTTCAGGGCACAAAGGGAATTCTTTTCTGGTACTTTCTGTGCAGTGGGAGATACATAAGGAAACATCTATCTTCTCACTTTCACACAATAATACCTGCTGTTTAATTTAGCCTGGCTTTAAAAGTGTCAATATTTAAAGTGCTGTTAGCATTGTGACCCACAGTTGGTGGGCCACATTTTCCTACTGTGCATTTTCATATCGTTTGGTGCAGAAAAAAATCATACCTAATGTAGGATGTAGAATTACCTGGACTATCTCTTCAACTTGCTGACTAATTTTTTTCACAGAAAGAAATAACATGTTTTCCTTTGAGTGCTTGAAATGGTAGTTTTCTATTTAATGTTGGTTTTCTCTGAGAAGGAATGCAAATAAAATTGTACTGAAATCCATTTGTGAGGTTCCTATAGTCCAGCATGAAGAGGTGGCTCACTCACTTCAGTGCAGCAAGGGAACATTAAGCAAGACAGCACTATCACCCTGATTCCTACGCTTCTAAGAAGCATAGGAATAGGTTGTTTGGAGAGGCACTGGAATCCTTGTTAGAAACCGATCAAGGTAGTGCAGTGAGGCATCTCTCCAAAGGACAAAGGTAATATGAATCCCTGTTTGGGGCTGCGTGACTACACGACTTCTTGACAGGCTCTATTCCAGTCCTATTTGTCTGATTCTGCACCACCAAGTAAAGACCTCACCCCTCCTCAGGAGGCTTGATGATTCCTTGGGACAGAAATGTTTTTTTCTATTTGTTTTTGTTGCCCAGAGAAGGGGAGTTGCCATCCTGACAAGACTAAGACACCCATCCAATACAAATACCTACAGCAGAAGTTAACTTTGTCATTGAGACTGTATCTTACTGTTACTTCAGTGGTTATTTCAAACATCACCTGTGTCTAACCACCTTTGAGTGCCACTCACAATTCTAAGTGAAAAAATATTGTCATACATTCGGGACTTCAAGATGTGGCTCTGCAGCAATAAGTGTAATTGCAGTTGGCAAAATTCACATTCAGGACATGAACAGAGGGGAGAATTGGGGGTGTGTCTGCTTTTATTCCAAACCTGCAGCAGGTGAAATAATTATTTGGAGGGTGTGTGATGTTAGCCCTGGAATACAAACTTAGTAGTAATTGCTGTGTTGTCATTGATTAAGTCAGTGCTTTCAGTATTTGTTTGCTCTTTTAAAAGCTTTGTGAACCGCTGTTCTTACTTCTTTTGATTCTAATCTTAGCTTGTGTTTTTGGGACAAATTGTCTGAAGGTTGATGTTTTGCCAAAATGAACACTAGAGTACTTCCAAAACAAATTAAAATGAGAACCAACAAAAACCACTTAGCTTTTGAATGGGTCTTTCAAAGAATGTAATGATTTTTAATGCATAGTAATTTTCACTTCAGTTAATTTGACTTAACTTGATTTGGATGAAGCTGTGCAGACAAACACTAAGACCAGACAGGCAGTGATTTTGTGGGACTTGAGCTCTTAAAAAAAACAGTACTTGCAAAAAAATTACAAGGATCCGTTTGAAAATGTTGACTGCTCTTGTCCTTGCCTTAAGTAGCACTTAAAAAATTATCATATTTAGATTGTGTAGCACCTTTGGTAGTTAAGCAGAGTTTAACAAATCCACTCCTATTTTAAGATTTCTTTCTCATTATTACAAGACACATGGTTACTCAGAAGCTGATGATGCCACTGGCTTGGAATTCAGCCCCAAAAGCTGTAGCCCACACATATCAAAGGAAGTTATCCTCACGTGCATAACATAATTAAGTTGCTGGAAGGAAGAACGTAGGAGAGTCTTAGTACAACATTTTCATTCCTTGTGCTTGTAAAAATAATCTGGCTTCTGGTTTGTTTATTTAGACAGTGGATGGAAATATTGCTCAACTGAAAACCAAATATTCTGTATCTCTACATAGATGTCTTGTATGCTCTGCATTTGCATGGTTTATAGTTGTATGGAAACTTTTTTCAATGTGGTGTTACTGTTAACAATTGTTCCAGTGTTTATAATAGTCTTTGTAGAACCCACAATCCGGGAAGAAATGATCAATGACTTATTGTGCCACAGATCTGGACAAGTCTGTGGACTTGTGTCCAGCTAGGATCCACCCAAGGGTACTTAAGGATCAGATGTGTTCACTAAGCCACTCACCATTGTTTGTCACCAGTCCTGGTTGACTGGGGGCTAGCAAATGTGATGCATGGGTTCATGAAAGTCAGGTCCTGTCTGACTACTCTGATCTTTTCTACAGTAAGATGACCCACCAAGTGGATGAGGGAAGTGCCATGGACATAGTCTACCTGAATTTTAGTAAAACCATTGACCCTGTCTCCCACAGCATTCTCCTTCAGAGACTTGTGGCACATGGCTTGGGTAACTGCACTCTTACTGGATACAAAACTGGCTGGATGGCAGGGCCCAAAGAGTGGTGGTGAATGGAACTATATCTGTCTGGTACCCATTGACTAGTGGTGTCCCCCAGGGTTCAGTACGGGGACCTGTCCTCTTGGATATCTTTATCAATGATCTGGATGAGAGGATTGAGTGCATGCTCAGTAAATTTGCAGGTGACACCAAGCTGGGTGGCTGTGTCAATCTGCTAGAGGGTAGGGAAGATTTACAACAGGATCTGGACAGCTTAAACCAATAAGCCAGGCCTAATTGTATGAAGTTTAACAAGGCCAAGTACCAGGTCGACCCCCTGGGTCACAACAACCCCATGGTAAGCTACAGACTTGGGGCTGCGTGGCTGGAAAACTGCAACTTGTAGAGGTACCTGGGTGTGTTGGTTGACAGCTGACTGAATGTGAGTCAGCAGTGTGCCCAGGTGGCCAAGAAAGCCAGTGGCATCCTGGCTTATATTGGAAACACTGTGGCCAGCAGGAACAGGGAGGTGATCATGGCCCTGTGCTGAGAACTGGTGAGGCCAGTAATGGAGTAATGTGTTCAGTTCTGGGGCTCTCACTACAAGAAGGATATTGAGGTGTTGGAGCCTATTCAGAGAAGGGCAACAAACCTCATGAAGTGCCTAGAGAACATGGCCAATGAAGAGCATTTGAGGGAACTGGGGTTGTTCAGTCTGGAGAAAAGGAGACTGAGGGGAGACCTCATTGCTCTCTACAACTACCTGAAGGGAGGTTGGAGCGAGGGAAGCCTCTTCTACTTGGTGTCAAGCGACAGGACTAGAGGAAATGGTTTTAGCCTGTGCCAGGGGAGGTTCAAGCTGGATGTTAGGAAATATGTCTTCACAGAGAGGGTTATCAAACATTGCAGTGGTCTGCCCAGGGCAGTGGTGTGGAGCACCTGGCACTTAGGGACATAGTTTAGTCTTGATCCTTTAGTGCTGGGTCCCAGGTTGGGCTGGATGATCATTGCAGTCTCTTCCAACCAGTTGTATTCTGTGATGCTGTAAATTCCACTGGAGTAGGACTTTACAGAGCTACAACTACTGCATGATAGAGTAAGGAGGAAACAAGGAAGAAGTACTATACCAACTGAAATTTGTGGTACTGTGTGTAATAAGACAGGAAATACAGTTAGCTAACACTTGGCCATGGATAAGTGAGTAATTGGTCCTGCACATGGCTGTAAGGCCGTGCTGTTCGTTACTAAAATCCTTCCAAGATACAGAACATCTGCTTTCTTTGTTTAGTTTTAATAGTCAGTGGTTGACAGAACACCTTCTGGGTTGTTTGTTTTGGTCCCTGGGATACTTATCAAAGTAATTTCCATTTTAATAAGCCATGTATCTGGATGTGGCAACTTGAGGATTATGTGTAGGTTACTACTCTCTGTAGTGTTGTTTTCTGTGGCAAACACAAGGTAATGGTGAATAGTCATGGGAGATACCTCGAGAGGCTATCTTAGATATTCCTGTGCCTGAAAGCAGGAGCTTTATCTAGAAAGCATTCCCAACTGACAGATGCTTGCCCACCTTAACTCCAAAAATGAACATTCCACAACTGTTAACATAATCTGTGTTATGTATTTGTGACATCTGATCTAAACCTGCTTTGTTGTCATTTAAGCTCAGAACCTTCAGTGCTCTCCTCAGGAGTTAGGGAGAAAAATGTAATGACTTCTTGTCAGCAGGCTTTCAGTTATTCAGATTCCTGTAATATCTGTTCAGTCTTCTCATATCTAAACCATAAATCAAATAGCTTTTTTCAGTGTTTCCTTGCATCCATATTATTCTGATTTTTTTTCATCCAAACAGCATCTTTCTTTGCGATGCCTAGAAGCATCATATCCTTCCCAAGGGGTTCCTATTCAGTCCTTTCTTATGTTTGTGAAGTTGTTTACACCACTTCAGCTGATTTTTTTTTTTTTGCTTTTATCTTTACTCAATTACCATTTGTTTCATATCACTCTTCAGTTTGAGATCACTTCAATTCTTCTCTTTATTCATGCTGCTTGTGACCCCCTCCTACCTTTAGACTGTTACCAAACAATGTATCTTCCTTTTTGTGAATACTGCTATTAAATACTGCTTGTTAAGTGGATGTTTCCTGAAACAATACCAATAGAAGTCTTGACCAGCTGGCAAAAACACAACTTCCTATCATGCTAACATTTTTTTCTTACCCAGAAAACTGTTGTCCTCTTTATATGTTCAGGCTTAGATAGTTGAAATCTGATCCTTTCAACATTTCCATGGGTTTGTTAGTGGGCTAAATGGAAATGGTGACAGCTACTCTTTGCTTAACTAGGCCTATAAATCAGCATAGGATTGGCACATAGTCTACGTGCAAGGATGTGTCTAGGTTTGACCTATCTTTTTCCAGTAATAATGTTAGGATTGGTAAGTTGTACAGATGTGCTCAGGGTTAAGATAGGTTAAGTCATTTGAACTCAGTGTGTCTCCTCAAAATATAATAAGGCTTGTCAGCCTATTTTTGCCCCTCCTCTTCAAGGGAGTTAGTTACTGGTTTTCCATTCTGGGAGTCCTGACTCATGCATGTCCCATCTGTCACTGCAGTTGTTATATTGCCAGTAGTCCTTAGTGTAACATACCTGTGTTTTACTTCTCAAGATTCATCATTTAAATATATTTCTCTGCTTCCTTTTTCTTTCCTAGTTGGTACCCTAGATACCATTTAGGGAAAACACAACTTTTTTTTTTCCTTGGCAGTCTAGGGAAATTATCTTTAGGAAATCACTTTCAATACATTGTTTGGGCAGAGAGACCTTTCACAGGTGATTACTCATTTAAATAAAAATACTTGATGTATGTGATGTATGTTAGATTGAATCACTTCTTTTGGGGAATTAGGCAGTTGACCTCAATGAGAACTGAGATGGGCTCCTTAACGGTAAGACTCAAAGGTGGGAAAAATCAAATCATTAGCAATTAGATGGGAATTAAGTTGTTAAACAGTTATTAAAAAATTGTAGAAATATCTACCAGCTCTGCTAGCATCATGTATGGGGAATAAGGCCTCCAGTACTGCAAGAAATAATTTGTGATGATCTACATATATATCATCTCAGTCTCAATTTAGTAACTTTCTTTATTCAATTTAGTAAGTTCCCTTATAGTAGTACAAAAAAGTGTTCTCTTGCAGCTTTTTTTGAATATGACAGCTATACAAAATGCAGGCTCAAAGAACAGAGAGGTTTTCTTTCTTGCTTGGAGGAAGGGCTGCCTTCTTCAAACTGTTCAAAGTTGAACTAGGGTTGGAAATGCTAGAGATAAAATCTATAGGGCAATTTAATGTAAGTGCTGACTTGAAGCAGCATCAACATTATCACTTTGGGTTGAAGGATGGTCCCCAGAAAATTTTCCATCCCGCTGCTATAAATTCATCCTAATGAACAGCAAAGAAAAGGTTGCAAAGGGTGGTTGTGACTGATTGCTGACAAAGTTGTGGTGTACTGCAATTGGAAAGACTCCTGCTGGCAAAAGACATAATATGTACTGCTACAGGTCATATAATGGTAAATGAACACTTACTGCGTCTGTGGCAAGTGGATTGATTATTGTGTCCACCTCCAAACAGGTCTGGCTTTGTTTTACAAGTAAATGTATTTGCCCCTGCTGTGCTGAACTCAGAAGATGAGTTCAAATACACCAAGCTGAAAGCAAAGACAATAGTGATGAGTACAAGAACTAAATGTAGCTTTTACAAAATTACCTGTCATCTGTGTATACAGAAATAAATGACTGTGTATAATTGTACCTTTTTTTTTTTTTCTTCCAAATGTGATTTTATTTTTCACAGGTCAATGTACCTAGAATCCTATTCTAAGATAACAGACAATATATGATTGCCAGGCACTGACTTCACATCATAAACTGTGGAGTGATACAAAGGTCTCTGTTGGTAAATACCATTTAACTTTCCTAATACATTTTAGCTTTCTTGTACATTCGAGAAAATTACATGTGCAAGAAAGCTGACTTTAAAGGGTTTTGAATTTGGAGCCTGAGGTGCAGATCTTGGCTTAACTAAAATGCCACATCAGCTGTCTAAAATGTGAATTTGAGTACTTCCATGAGGAATATTCACTGCTGTGAAACCAGAAAGGAAGGAGGAATCCCACAGTCTGAGAGGGATGGCTAGCAAGATTTCTGGAGTGTGGGAGAGACATACTTTAATCAGCACAAGCTCTGGTACCTCTCAGTCTCATTTTGGGGATATACCATTTGAAATAATGATTAGTCATTCACTGGACTGAGTCTGTGGTCATTGACTCCAGGTTTTACATGCTGGAGTACTCATACAGGATGTGGCAATGTGGCATGGTGAAGTTGGAAGTCCTCATTCTGCCTGATTTGGCATCCTTGTCCCAGGTAACTGCTTAAGCTACTGGATGCTTAACTGAGTTTTCTAAGATAGTGCTTTCACAAAATTCTCAAGGCTTTCATCTTTCTTCAGTACTCAACAGAAAGTATTTTGCAACTTTTTTATGAAATACAGCTCTTGTTTTCATGCCAACCACAACTGTGACTTCTGGCAAGAGTCAGTTTGGACTCCAGTCAGCACCATGATTAGGGAAAAAGCAAAAGTGGCCCAAAGCTAGTTCTGCCACCCACCTCCAGAGCTGTGTCAAGCATGCCGAGACGCAAGCTCTGTGTTATGTGTGTGCTTTCTCCTTAATTATGTTTGACAGGGGGCCGAGAGATACCATGTTTTGACGGAAAAGATTTCGAAGACATTCAGACACATCCTTCACATGTAAATTCACTTGTATATATACATAGAGTTAATACGTATCCAGCATATCCAGGTATAATTGCAGGGATTGAGTCTTTGAACTGTTTACAATAGGGGATTTTGATGTTTTTAAAAATATTTTTTTTTTTTACTCTGGACCTTGCTCAGGGTCTTGCATCATGTTCTCATATGGAGCACATTTCCCTCATGCTTCTTATTTTATTACTTGGTCTGAGGGGCAAACTGCCTAGTACTAAATTAGCAGGAGTGTATAAGCAGCCAATGCCCTTGCTGTGTCACTGGACAGCAGTTTTAACTCTGTAGCTCTGTGAAGTGTTTGGGGTTTGTTGGTTGTAGTTTTGGTTTGGTTTTTTGGGTTTTTTGTTTTTTCGTTAAAACTGTGTTAGGTGAGAACCACATCCAAACACCTTTATTTAATTGTTTTTAAAAAGTTTTTCTAATGTGGAACATCTCCTTCGGTATGTGTCTTTGAAGGAAACTGGTAGTAAATATTGCGAGGGAGTGGAGACTCAAACAGACCAAGGCAACCTTTAGAACAAAGCAAAACAAATGCTTGCCTGGATCTGTGTCTGCAGGAGGCCACTGTGACCCTACAGCAGTTAATTTGTTTATCTTGTTGCTACTGTTATGCTAATTAGGTATTTCTTGAACCAAGAGACTATCAGTTCAAAACTTACTTCTTTTTCTTAAAAAAAAGGCAAATAGAAGTTTCTTGAAAGTGTGCAATTCTAGGCTGACCGTTTTTCCCTGCACTTGCTTTTTACAGCCACTACAAAGCTCATTTTCTTATGGAAAACACTGTGGTAGCACTAGGTCAACCTCAAAAGCACAAAATTAAAAAAAAACCAAAAAACTGTATTAAACTATAAGGTTTTCAATACTTAAAATAAATAGACAGTCTTGATGAGGAAGGGTCTCTGTTTGCAAGCTTTAAAGAGATCCTCCAGAGAAGTGGAAGAATAGAGAGAATGGCAGACCCACTGACTTTTCAAAACTCACAGATAATAGGTTAGGTTGATGAAGTCCTAAACTGATCCTTGTGTCTGCATGACTTTGAGGCTTGGTAGAGATTTGCCATAAAAGCAGAGTCTATTCAAAGAGTAGTGTGATAGTAATTTGTGTATGTATTTAACAGACTTATTTATTAGTTATGAATAGTCAACATACTGTGCACATAGAAACTGTAATTTTTAACTCACTTTTCAGTTTTAACAGGTAGAGAATTGTTCAAAGTAACTGCTAAAATCTGTGTGATCTATCCTTAGCAATTCAGTTTCCAGAGACTAAATAATCAGCTCTGTGCTCAGAAATAATGTCAAGAAATAGAATGACGTTTTTAGCATAGCCTCTGTTTTCTGAATTCTACTATTTTACAGAATCTCCTCTTACTATCTTATGGAACTGCCTCATGAATCCCAAAATGGCTTTAGTAGCTTCACATCCAGTTGTGCTAAGAAGAGCCTTTTTGTTAATTTAGGGACTTGGAAATTCCTTAAGGACTTGGACCATGAGAAAAGTTCCTTCCATAAAACATACTATCAGTCATCAGAGGCAAGTGTGAGGCAAAAATGAAACTAACTAAGATGGCAGCAGCAGTAATTACCTAGGTGCTTGTTTAACCATGCAGCAAGTAATGAAGTCAGGGACTGTAATATCACATCAACTACATTACCTCATTTTCTCCTCTTGCAGACACAGGGAGGTTAAAAATAATGAGCCTGTCTGCCTCTCCCATACCCATGAGCACACTGAATCACAAGCACCTTCTTTCTAAAACAAATTTATATCTCGCTGCCTCCTTCCAACAAAGACTTGCCTGTGATGAATACCAGGCTTCACAGCATATTTGTCAAAGTGGTGCACCTGTGAGGGTTCCAGCACAAGATAAATTTTGGCAGGCCAAGGGAGTAGAGGGAGGTACTAGGCGAGGAATAAATCTTTGTGTGTTACGCCAGACTGCGAATGAGCGTTCTCTTCCTAAGAATCGCCCCTCTGACAAGTTATGATAAATTACACTCTTTGTTGACACCTTCATCATGTTATTTATGGCTCATTAATTGAACCAAAAAGGAGACTTGTAGCGCAGCAGGGGTATTGTACAATACTTTTCTAGTAGGCGGGAACTCAAACCAATGAACAAAAAGAGGAATAAAAAGGTAAAGTAATATATGCATATGTGTTCCCTTCACTGAAAAGAACTATTTACTCTGAGATACCAGTCCAGCATTGTGGTAAGTGCTCTTAGTCCTCTCAGAAGCACTCATTTCAGTCCTCTGGATGTCCCAGCAAAAGTGTGTGTGCCTTTATCTTGAATTCTTGTTATCTGTCCTGCTCTCTGCATTGCTGAAGCATGGGATTATCAAACCCGTATGAAGGCAAGCGTCCAGCCTGCTTTTCCTCGCTTCCCTAACATAAATTTCCCTGCTCTTTCAAAGTATCCTATTGCCCAGAGTGAGAGTCTGACATGATAGTGGGTGAAAAGGAAGGATGCTGATGTGTCACTGAAAAAATGTAGCATTTCTATACCAACATAAGATGCTGTTCTGTTTGGGCAATACATGCCTAGTTCAAAGATGCAGTCATTTGGGAAACTTTTGTGGAACCTATCTCTGCCAGTGCTGAAGGCTATGTCTTTAGACCAAGCATCCTATTGTGACAGTATGGGCTGACATTTTCTCTGAGAAGTAGTATAAACAGGAAAGGGAGAGGTACAGAATTTGAGCGGGTGGCTGTCTGCACGTGTTATGCAAGAGGTGTCTGCAGGAAATGTAGCTGAAAGTCACTGTGGGTGATAATAAAAGAAAGAATAAAATCTTCTTCAAAGGATAAATAGTGAGGCAGAAGAGAATGCATGTATGAAGTACTGCAAATTTGATGCTGAGCTGTTTAAAATCTGAAACTGTTCAAACAAATTATGTCCTAAAAGAAAATTAAGTAAACTGGCTCCTGAAGTTTTTTATCATTGTTACGAATGATACAAAATTAACAGTATCACAGTATCACCAGGGTTGGAAGAGACCTCAAAGATCATCAAGTCCAACCCGTCACCACAGACCTCAAGACTAGATCATGGCACCAAGTGCCACGTCCAAACGTGCCTTGAACACCTCCAGGGACGGTGACTCCACCACCTCCCTGGGCAGCCCATTCCAGCAGTCAGTGGACTGCTCTCTCAGTGAAGAACTTTCTCCTCACCTCCAACCTAAACTTCCCCTGGCACAGCTTGAGACTGTGCCCTCTTGTTCCGGTGCTGGTTGCCTGAGAGAAGAAGGTAACCTCCCCCTGGTTGCAACCACCTTTTAGGTAGTTGTAGACAGCAATAAGGTCCCCCCTGAGCCTCCTCTTCTCCAGGCTAAACAATCCCAGCTCCCTCAGCCTCTCCTTGTAGGACTTGTGCTCGAGGCCTCTCACCAGCCTCGTTGCCCTTCTCTGGGCACGCTCAAACACCTCAATGTCCTTCTTAAACTGAGGGACCCAGAACTGGACGCAGTACTCAAGGTGTGGCCTAACCAGTGCAGAGTACAAGGGGAGAATGACCTCCCTGGTTCTGCTGGACACACTATTCCTGATGCAGACCAGGATGCCATTTGCCTTCTTGGCCACCTGGGCACACTGCTGGCTCATGTTTAGGCAGGTGTCAATCAGCACCCCCAGTTCCCTTTCTGTTCAGCTGCTCTCCAGCCACTCCGACCCCAGCCTATAGCTCTGCATGGGGTTATTGTGGCCAAAGTGCAGCACCCGGCAGTTGGATTTATTGAATGCCATCCCGTTGGACTCTGCCCATCTGTCCAGGTGGTATTCATTTTGATATCCAGGCAGAGACTGTTAATAACTGTGAAAATTGTTTATTAACATTAAACCTTGCCAGGAAACTTATTTACAAGGTTTGAAATGCACTGTTGGGAAATTTATACATACAGGGAACAGGCAAACCAGGAACACTTTAAGAGGTAACAAAACACAAACATTTTTACTGGAAGAGAAGGTTCTAGCGGTCCTAGAGAAAGGTCCTGGAGAAAGGAGGCAGACAATCTCTGACCTGGTCCTGACTCTCTGGATGATCTGTGTTATCTCCAGGACTTCCCGTTTTGGCAGGAGGCTTTCAGGTGCAGACAGGATGTCTTGCGGTGTGCAGTCTCAGCACGATGTCACGCTGGCTGTGCAGGCCAAACATGTGGAGGCATTTGGAGGCTGATCCTGGTTGCTGGAGTTCCACACAGCTCAGGATGTAATGAGATAGTAAGCAAGCACAGATAAAATGTTGGAGCACCCCTTGTGCTAGCTGCTCATCCCTTTTTATCCATGCAGCCCGAGACTAATGGGCCTTTGGATATAGATCAGGATGGCACTTTGCTAAGCTTGACCATATTAGGAGAAACCAGGGCTTTTGTCCTCTTTCCCGCGGTTGCTTCCCCCATCACAGAAGGAGGGGGCGCAGTGGAACATGCCTGGACAAGCCAGGACATGTATAAGCCTATTTAGGCCTACCATGACAATCCTGCACAAGTTTATCACAAGAGGAGTACCCGCAAACCCTGACCAAGAAAGCACAGAGCATGTTTTCTATCAAAGGATTCTGACCTAATAATTCATTTTCCTGCTGGAGATTATCATCTGAAATTCCCACATCTCTGTAACTGTGGACAGCATTCCTCAAGTCCTTGTTGTTTGGGCTTTTCTCTTAGGAGCCAGGCCCTTCTGTAGTGGCAAATTTGGACATTTCTTAAATCAGTCAATGAGTGACAGTTCCTTTGCTAGTGTGGTATACAAGAGGGAATGGTCGGGCTGGATGTCAAGAGATCCGAGATTTGCTCTGACATAGTTGCTTAAGCAGCTTTGTAGTCACAGTCTAACTTTTTGAACTCCACAGCTTTGGTGTGACTTTTTTTTAGGTGTGAAATAAAGCTTTTCCTTTAGCTAGAAATTGATCAAGTGGTTCTGTAGGAATGGAATTTAATTGGGTAACACTGCAGTGAAAATGAACTTCTCTTCTGACTGCTTTCTATCCACAAAGGAGAAGTCCAAATGCATTTCCTGGGTCAAGGGTTGACATCTCCTGCATGTCACTGCATCAATGGAGAGACCTTGTATTTTGCCAAACTCTTGGTAGGTGATAAGTATATCCCATGCATATGACTCCCTGCTGCTGCTTGTTGGAAGACTGGTCATGTCCCTAAACTGAAAAGTGGCCTTTGAGTGAGCAGTCTCCATTGCTTCTGCTAACTACGGTGTGTGGTGTGCAGCCTGAGAGCCATGCTGCGCAGTGAATGAGGACTGCTCTGCAGCCACAGCTGTTGGTTGGAGGGATTTGCTGTGTAACATAGGGGTGCTGTTAACTGCACAGTTGGTAGGTTGTGACTGACTGGAGGATGCTGGAACTTTGGAGCTAGTATGGAAACATGATAGCAGGCTCTGGAGGTACGGGGCCCCAAATCCCACTCCCAACTGGCCTGTTTCTTGTGGAGCTAACTCCTCAAAAGCTTCACAATTCCCTGTGCTCCTATCGAGAACAGCACCGGCATTTCCCCCATTAGTTTTGTTCTCCTCCCTCCTGTTTATACACTACGTTAATAAAAGAGTTAATTCAGTGTAGTGGCACCGTCAACGTGGAGGCAAGGGGAATACTCTGCATTTATAGTGCTGTTCTCGGTTATCTCCCAGGGAATTTTCGCTTGCATACAGCAGAAGTCTCAGCCCGGTGAGGGTTGGGGGAGGCCGTGTTTGCCTTCGCCGCGCGGCCCTGCACGTCCGAGTGCCGGGGTCCGAGCAGGACCCCTCTAGGTGTCAATAGCGGCTCCCTGCGGCGGCAGCCCCCGCCCTCCCTGCGTGCCAGCTCGAGAGCCGGCCTTCCCGCCATCGACAGCGGCCAGCCAGTCAGCTGCCCCGCGCGCGTGGAGTGGATGCTGAGGCGAGACCCTGAGCTGGGGGCAGCCACCCCAGGCCCTGCTCTAGGCCCTGCACGGCCTGCCTGCCTCGCCTTGTCATGCCTGCCCTGCCCCGGGCCGCCCCATCCCGTCCCGTTTGTCCGCTACGACCGTCCCTCCGCATGAGGGGCTTGCCTCTTGCCTCACCACGGTGCATGAAGTTCCTTTCGGCCCTCTTTGCCAGCAACAAAGCTGCTGGGAAACGATGGTGCCTGTGCGTTCAGCTTGTCCGAGTGATGAATGCCTGATTACAAGTCTTCCAGGTAATGGATGCTGTTGATTTATTTTCCTGTAGGTTTTTAATACCTTTTTTATCAAGTTTATGTAAAAACAATATAATTTGGGTTGTAATTGTAGCAAAGATGAGCTGCCTGTAGGAGTTTTGTTGTCTTGATGTAGAGAATAGGGTCATTTTTAGCAAAGGAGAACTGGACCCAAAATGGAAGCTGCTTTGGTCTGTTTGCTGTGGTAGCCCAACCTCATGATAAATGGCACCGATCTCTGTTGGTTACTTTTCTGTGCCAAATTCCTCAGTTAGGAAACTTAGTGCTGCCAGTAAAGATGTCTTAGCCAGCACAGCACCTGCACCGATAGGGTTTTGTTTCATCAGTTCATTGGCTGACAATGTCTTTCCCCTACCCACTCCCCATAACCACTCTAAAGCAAACTAAAACTCTGAGGGGAAATCTGTACACACACATTTGCTTGTGTTTACCACCTTCTAAAGCAGCAGTTCCACACTGGATATGTGTAATGTTTAAATACTGGAGGATGTTCTGTTCCGAGCAGAAATATGATTTGTTGCTCAAGGATCTGTCCAGTGCTGGAAAGCATCCTGCCATTGTCTTGCTCAGGCACTTTTTGTGCAATTTCTCAAATCTTTTTCTGTCCTTTTTGGCCTTTTCTGTCCTTCACACCCTAGGCTATATGGCCAAAATACTGTCAGCTACTTCTGAAGCCAGGTTGCGTGTGAGCAAGTAGGAGAGAAATACATAGGTATACAGGAGTAGATAAAGTCAGAGAAATAAAGCAAGTAGGAAAAAGATTGCTGTGTGCAGCTTTCAGTCCTCAGGTTTGAAACCTGCTGTAACTAGCATCCAGTTCTGAACTAGAGCAGAACCAGCACAAGTACGCACCTGCTCCCCGGAGTCTGTTCTTTGGTTGAGAACTTGGTGCTTAGAAAGATGTCTTTGGCTTTGTTGTTTTGTAATTGTGTTCTCTCTGTACTGTTTTCTTCCCAGTCAGCTGACTCACAGCTACAAAGGATATGTGATTTATTTCTTTTATAGTACTAGACAGATTTGGCATAACAATATTTTTCAAAGTATTCACGAGCCAATAATCTTTCCCATTTCCTAATTATTTTTTTTATTAAAAACTGCTTGTAATAATGTTGGCCACATCATTAGCATAAGAAACAGATCTGTGAAGGAGGCACTTTGACTGAAATAGCCTTGAGGAGCTGTTGCTTCCTTATCAGTCTGTCGGTCTACCCTGTCTGTCAGTTTTCCAGGGTTTTGACTAAGTACACTTAGGAAATTCTAGCTTGCTGGCTTCAACCATTGGTACACATTTGCACTGTGTCATCTATGTGAGGACAAGGTACAGTGGAATAAATGTAGTTTAATACTACTTCTAAGTATGCTTGTATCAACTTTTTTTCAGTTCATTGTTGATGGGACCATGGTGTCTTGTCTCTGTCCCTAATAGGCACTATCTGAAAATACTTTTTGGTTGTTTTTAATGAATTTGCTTGTTCAGACTTTCAATACCTTGAGATAGTTATAAAGTTGTCCTTTGTCATATCTATTGATCCTATTTTTGGGACATTTGGGTTGATACTCTGCATATGCCCATTGCTTCATTTCCAGATGTTGATACAAAGGCTTAATCATCACAGCTTGCGAAGACAGCATCATCTCTTGGTCTTCAAACACTGTAAGCATGTGAGTAGGCTTCCCTGAATTAATTCTCTCAAATGAGACCTGTGAACTCTGAACAGAGGATAACTCAGAAAAAACAGTTTGCAGACTCTACATAGCCTAACAGGCCTTTAATTCCTGGACCACTTACATGCCATCATGTTCAGTATCTCAAATATTGAAGCTGATTTTTTTCCACAGGCTTATACAGCTATGGCTGTGTTCTGTGACACAAGTAGAAATATTGTACTGCGTAGCAGTAAGTATGCAAGGAAGAAGGGTAGTAGCATGGATGTCTGTCTTCAAATTGAACAATTAAGGTTTTTTAGAAAAAAAAAAAATCCACTGAAATCCTTCAGTGGAGGGAGTAACATTTGAGAAATCTTGCCATCTGTGATAACAAATAGGAGAGGGAAGAATCAGCAACTGTAATCAACTCAGGGGAGGTAAGTGCCACCCGCACCAAAAAATGTTGGCTTCAGTCTCTGACTTTCTGCATTTATGTTCTTTGTCAATTACAAAGCTAAAGGAGGAGGGAGAAACAACATCCAAGTCAGTCTTACATAATACTTTGTTTTGCAATCATGTCAATACTGAGCATCTAGTTTTTGGTAATTACCTTGGAAATGCCCAGTTTGTACGTAGTAATTCCAACTATAATTACCATGAAATTATATAGCTACAAATTACCCTGTCATGTGGATGGCCTAAATAAGCATGTACAGTACCTGCTCTGTGATAACAAATTAGAATTACATGGTTGGTTAACTAGCAGTAATAAGAGGTTTTTGAAGTGGCCAACCAAGCTGGTTAGTTACGTCTGTGTGTCATGGGGGTCCCTGATGCTTGGTTTAGATTTTCAAATAGTAAATTACTTCTTTCCTGATATTTCCTAATAGGAAAAAAGAGAACAAATCTGACATGGGGTTTGGTTTTTCATGGGCATTTATACTGTATTGAATCATTTGCTGGCCACTTTCAGCTACTGTGTTTGTTCACTTGGGTGCCTGCTGGTGCTTGTGGGACATACAAGTGCAACTTTTTCCTTTCACTAGTTTTTATTTTAGGAAGGGAAAAATCATGTCTGAGAGTCATATACATCACAAAACAGACCATTCAGTGCACAAGAATCCCCTTTGAAAACATCTGTACTGTAGTTCTTTCTTATAGGCGAAGTAGAAAACAAACTGTCTTTAGCACTTACTCTCTAACATGGTGCAGTGAAGGAGAGAGGCACACCTGACAAACAGAAATGGTAATACCAGGTCATTTGAAAGCCCAGGACTGCAGCACCCGAAAAGGCAACTGAACTATGAGAGTTGGCTCGTGCTTCATGTACAGAGGAAGGATAGTGTGGTGAACAGTCTTCCTTTATCATGAGACTAGAAGTGTAGCCCTAAAAAAATACTGCATGGTGACGCATAGTTTTCAGCTCCAGGAGCGGTGATGTACGCTTTGTAGTCATGCAGAAACAAAGATACTTCTCAAAACCGCTTCTGCAACGCTGTGGAGAAGAGAAGTGAGAGAGCAAAACCCCATGTGAGTGTGGAACTCTCCAGTGGGGGCAGTGGGATGGGAACAAGGATCCCTGGTTGCTGTTGTGGCTGGTGTGGGTGGTGCTGCCACAGAGACCACCAGGTGGCAGCAGTAGGGAGCTGTAGGTAGGTGCCGGGCTTTGGCTTGAAGGTGCTGTGAGGGGCGATTTGCCGTAGGAAAAATTAATTACTGAAATCAGAACATGGTGAATATGGATTTTATTGTCTGACAAGACCTGGTGTGTGAGAAGACTTAATTTCTTTAGTACACTTGTTTCATTTTTATTTTGTAGGTTTTAATCTTGAGAGTGTATAGTAATTTGACTGTGGAAAAGAGACTGTCTCTTAGGACCTAAAGTTCTTTTATTGAAGTGTAGAACTTTTTCCTCTTCCAGCGGTAATTGAATCTTCATGCAGAGGTCCTGGCAACTCTTCTTTTCACCTGTAAGAGTGAATGTGTAATTGAGAAGGAAATGTTTGTTATTTTTCATTCTAAGCCATATTACTTGCAAAACTTGACTGTTTTCCAGTTGACAAATTAATTTTCATGCCTTGGTTTGTGGTTTCTTTGGTATTCTTGTAAGTAAATAAATAAACCTCTCACCTACATGAGCGCAAAAATTCTCAAAGATTTACAGTCTCAACTCTTTCTTCTTATGTTTCTTCTATGTTTCTTGCTGAATCTCTTCCTTATCTAACACTCTTTCTTCTGAAGGATACATGTTTATTGAAGCAAAAGCCAAAGTTTGCCTTATTTACATGTAACTGCAATTCCAAATTCCTGACTTCAATTCACAATTTATTTCTCACAACCTCTTCAGTCAGTAACAGGTGAAAACTAGTAGTAACAGTGTGTCTCCACAGTTTAGTAGTGGATCCTGGACTCATCTTTAGAAATGGTTATCTTTGTCCAAACCTGAAGTTTGATACATGTTCCATTGAATTGCTATTCCAGTTCCTTTTGTCTTTTGTTTCAAGCAGATATGAACTGTGCTATATACAAACATATATCTGCATTAAAAGAAAAAAGAAGAGAGTAACACAATTTTTAGCCTGGAAGTGATTCTGGTTTTGATTTGGTGTTTGGACTTATTTTTTTTTTTTTCCCTTTTTTTTCCCTTCCTTGTTTTTTGTCTACTTTCTGCTGTTCTCTTAGCTAGGTCCACCACGTGTTATTTTGGTCTGTCATTCAATGCAATACTATGCAAACCAAGGGGAAGTCTTCAGACATTGTGGCGAGAATATATTTTAAACAAATATCCTTTAAGATGTGAATAAACATAGTGATTGGGTGTATTCCAAATTGCATAAGGACTCTGGCCAGCATGCAATGTTTATGAGCATGAATAATTACAATAAAAAGTTTTCCATTCTCAAATTCTCCTTTTGCTCTTCTTTGTGTCATCTCTAAAGCATCCGTCTTTCAGGAGGTGCTGAATGGGAACTCAGTAGCAGAGCACTTTCTCATGACTGCTGTTTGGCAATGGGAACATCTCTGAAAGGTTCTGTGAGAGTTTGTGGTAATTTTGGTTTTAGTGAATGAAAAAATTCAACAATGAGTGGGGATTTTTTTAGCTGACCAAGTGCTTAAACTTTACATAATTGTCTATAATATTTCAGTTGTTTGTATTATTTCAATTATCAGGAAAGTGTTTTCAGATAGTCACTTCCATTGCAGAGAACTTGTTTGATTAGCCGAGCTATTCTCAAAGCTGTTAAGCGGTGTGGTAACAAAGTAATTTATCAGTGGGTTTTAATCAGGAAGAGTGGGATTTTTTCATCATTTGTTAGTTTGTTTTGAACTTTTTTGTAGAAAAATAACTATTAATTCAGATGACTGCTGATATGTATATGTAAAAAGGCACACTTTTTTTTTTCGTCTACAAAATCAGCTTCATTCTTGTTGTGTGTGGAAGATTTCTGTGTAGATGTGTCTTTGTTCACTCAATTATGTTTTAAGAAATCTACTCTTAGTCATAGTTACTCAAACTCAAAGACTGTTACTAGTGCTCCAGAAATCAAGCAAAGTTCTTCTGAAAGAACCAAGTTACTTGTTTAGGTTTGCCAGGTTTTGTGTGATTGTCATCTGAGGAAGGTTTTTGAACTCTATTATTATAATAGCTTCATTATTCTTTCAAATCAGTTGCATGGATTTTCACCTCCCCAAAATTAACATTCTGGTATCTGGAGGTACATCGCATTTCCTTGTGATCTCAAAAGTTTACCCATACAGATTTAATAGAAAGCTTCTCACATTATGCAACTGTGTAAATAACTTTGTAAAATATCCATGGTTTAATAATCCCAAAGTAAACCAAGGACATAAAACGTACTTCCCACTGATGCAACACTGTCCAGTTCCAGATATATTCAACATGGTCCAGTAGTTCTTCCCATAACTTGAGTGCATCAGGAATCCCATTAACACATATACTTTTATTCTTATTTAACTTAATTTATTTTTATTTTGAATGTAAATATCACCAAATCTGCATAGTCTGTTTGAAATTTAGTGAATTGATATAATGGAATTGTAGATGAAATACGAACGGGGAACAAGTGTAAATGAGGTAAGAAAAAGAAACAGTGACACTTTAGAATATGTCCAGTTGGTCTGTGCCAGAGGATTGATTCTGTCCAGCTTCCTGTAGAATGGCTTGGTTTGTCTGATAGAAGTATTTATGTTTCTTGATGATTCTGCGCTCTATGCCATGTCAAAACCAGGAGGAGCTTATTTTCCTGCTGGTAAAGATAACCATAAACAGCAAGCAACTGTCATTCTTTATTCACTATAGAAAGTTTTGTAGTCTGAAGGTTACTATCCGACCAGGACTCTTGTAAACATGTAAACAAATGCAAAATGCAAGTGACTGTCACAGGGAGCATAACCAGTATCTGGCAATAGTTCTGTCTTCTCTCCAGTACTGATACTTTTCATGCACCTAATTTGTTGCTCTTTTACACAAGTTTCTTTTTTCTGGTTGTCTCTGGGACTTGTCATTTTGATAGTAGATTATTTTCTAAAATAAGTGAAAGAGTTAAGTATGTCTACAATTGACTATTGCATAGCATGTCTGTGGTATGAAGACCGACATGACTAGGTTGATTGCCCCGACAGATAAACAATGCTTTTCCTAGCTGAGAAGCTTTAGAAATGTACTGTAGAGTTCTTGTTCACTATATAACTTTTCTCTTTCTGAGCTTGCTGATCTTCTGGCTGCGTTGAGAGTCTCCTCAATAAAGGAGATGAGGACTCATATAAAACTCACCTATAGAATTTCTTGTAATTACTTTATATTTTTTG
The DNA here is from genome assembly GCA_013396675.1 of Eubucco bourcierii. NCBI lineage: Eukaryota > Metazoa > Chordata > Aves > Piciformes > Ramphastidae > Eubucco > Eubucco bourcierii. Next base: position 15,253 of record VWZE01006411.1, on the reverse strand, counting down.
GTTCTTATGGTATGGCTTCAGTCTGAATTGGTCTGCATTATTATTTGGGCTTTTTTGTAATTCTTGTCCTTCACACGCATACAATACCTGCTTGAGTGCTGCTTGCAAACAGAACTACATCTACCAGTATTCTGAACTAGTCTGTTGGTTGAGTTAGAGAAGAAATGCCATTTTTATTTTGTCAAGTAACTAGATGACTTTTCATGGAACATGCAGCACATTGCCTAAACTAGTGAGAAAGATTCAGACCAGTTTCAGCTCACATCACGAGATGTGCTCCTGGAAGTCATAGTGTGGCAAAGACTTGGCAGATCCTGTAGAAGGAGACATAGAAGCTCAAGGTAGTTTTCAGAAGTGATTGCTGTACCTAATCCAAGATAGTTCTGTACTTATAGAAAGGTAGAAGTCATTGGTACCAAGTCTATAATTAAAATATGCTTTAAGGGGGAAACTGAATGGCTGCCTACTGATGAAAACAGGATTGTACACATTTAAAGGTACACCAACCTATTATGTATCATAACATGTTTCTCTTTAAAGTCTGTTAGGGAAGATAATTATTAATGCTTCAGAAAATTATTTATCAAGTGTTCTGAAATGTATGCTATCTTAGTGATGAATCAGTAAAATATCTGAAGTTTGTGATTTCTTCTGTACTTAGAATCAGCTTATAATAAGCCTTACATGAAGGAGAATTCTCTGCTGGTTTCATGTTTTTAAGGCACTTAGAGAATAACCAAGGAATTGTCACTGTTTCAAGGAACACTGATGGGCATTTGACAGTTCTGGTAAGTTGACCAATGAGTTGCCTTTAGACCTGTGTGTTGCCTTAGCTAGTGTGCAAAATGAGGTTTTAAAGTATATGGTGTTTTGAAGTATCATCTTAGGGAATTGTGCTTTAGAAGAATTCTAACTCCTGAATCTAAAATTAGGCAAGTGTGTTGTTTCCTTGATGAGGTATTTATATCAGTAGAGATTTTAAAGAACAGTTGGAACTTCTAGCTGGCTGAAATGTATGTTGCCCACATCTTTAACCAGTAATGTAAGCATTTAAAGTTGATTTCCCTTAAGGATGCTTGGAGAAAAAGCATGTCTTACTACGGAGAAGCATGAAACACTTCAAATGTACAATAGGAATGAAAGTAGCTAGGGAATATGGATTGCTTCTAGTGGGGTCCCTCCGAGGCTTGGCATTTAGCTTTACAATTAGAATAAAACTGTGATGTTGTTGACAGTTTTACATTCCTGTTGATTACCATTTAATAGAGAAGAATCATCATCTTAGATTTTATTTGTTCATTTGTTTGCATCTATTGGAAATTTCTCGGGTTGTTTAAGGATTATAACTGTAGAATTTTGACTGCAAAAGAATCAGCCTGTAATAGTATGTATTGATTATGTTTTTTTTCCAGAACTTCATTTGATTTATTAATAAATAATATCTCATCAAACATTTTACAAAAGATCATATGTTAATGGAACAACTCATACAAACTCTTGCAATTTTTCTTAAGAATGCTTAGGCAGTAATACAAAGAGCTCAAATACAAAATATGCAGATTAGGGCAGTAACTTGTGCAAATTCATTGGAGTTCTGATTTTTTTTTTCCAGTAGGTGTTCAAGCGTATGGGTGGTGGAGCAACCAAGATCCTAAAGACATTTTAGATATTCTATAAAAACATTGTAAATACCTTTGCTTCTGGTAGCTACATTAGGCTATATATAGATTTTTGTATGTATAGTCTGTCAGACAGGAGGAATAGGTTTATGTGCTAGAAGATGTTTCAGATTCTGTCATAGTGACGCTGACCATTTTATAGACTCTTGTTCTGCTGATAAGAGTTTCTTGTTAGGCAGTAGCCTGTTGGGCGTTTTTCCAAGTTCATGTTTGTATAAGCTGTTAAAAAGTAGAAACCACAAGATCTAAAGTCTTGAATATGTTTCTTTCCATTAACCAGACTTTGGTATCTTGTGCATCAGTTTTTGCTTTAGAAGTGTTTACCTGTTACAGAACATCTTTTATATGGTTTATCTGTTCCTGAATTGCTAAGCAAACCAGTCACCAGTGCTGAACAACGCATAGATTTTCTTTTCACTAACAAAAGGAAATAGTAAGAGGTTACTTCTGTTAAATTGGTTATGTTATTTTTATTTGTGTATTGAACTCTGCATTTGAAAGCTTCTGCATTGCGATGTGGACTCAAGTATTCTGAGGTGTTAGTGATAAAAGTAGATTTGCGTGGCATGTTTAGGGCAAAAATTAATTCAGTCAGCTAAATCCATTAGATTTGTGTATGTCTGATTTCCTGAATCAGAGTATGATAGCATCTACAACCCCAATTATCATCTACTTACAAAGAATATAAAGAAGTGGACAACACAAGTAGTTGTGTGGCTACTCTGCTCTAACAGTGATGGAGTCCAACAATGCACTGATAAACTGGCAGCTTGCAGTGGATGGAGACTTTCCGTTTCCAATAGCTAGTCTTACACCATTTCAAGATGAAATTTCCCTTTCTATATAGCAAGTACTGCCAATTCTGTGATAAAGAAAAAGGCTCCAATTTAGAGGACATCTACCTATCTCTTTTTTTTTTTTTTCCCCTCCCTTAATGACCTACTTCTGACATGGAAACAAAACCATTGTTTCCTACTAAGTTACACCACATACTCATTAATAGTTCTGATGGTACATAATATGCCAACCTGAAGTTTTTATATATTCGGTTCTGGATTCTGTGATGAATAGAAAATTGAGTGCTGGAAACTGTTTGGACAGTTATTTGAAAAACATAAACACCGGCAAGTAAGAGAGTCCATTCATAAGCTAAACATGTAAGTGATTTTCTGTCTTGCTATTGATCAGTGCTAAGGGCATACAATCCAGTGAAGCTTTGTAAATTCCAATCAGAAAAGTGCTTGGGAAAAGCATGTTTATTATTCCAATCCAGAGGTGAATGTGAGTGTGTTCATGCTAGCACATACCACTTATCCTTTCTGTGTGCGGACCAAATCTTGTGTTGTTTCTAATGGTTATCGATTGCAGTTCTTTACTTCACAGTAGCTCAGAGTGAGACAGATGATGCATTCTCTTAGTGATGTAAGCTCAAGTGACAAGTCAAAAGAAAAGACTTGTTCAAATAATTTTGGGACAACAAACATGATGACTCCTCATTGACAGCATGTTAAATATTAATTTCTCGAACTGTGAGATTGAAAGGCTTTGACAAATGTCAAGTTTCTGACTATTTAAAACCAATCTTCCACAAAAATTTCTTGTAGACCAAAAAAGCAGATGTTGGCTTGTGTGACAAGCAAATGAGACTCTGTAGTCTGTCTATATGTAGAAAAGTAAATTGGAATTCTACCTCTCAGTGTATTCCCCAGGCATAATGTGGGTTATTATTTGAAAAATGTAGCTAGCTCAGAGCTTGTTAATTGGCTGTTATTCATGCTAGGCTCATATTCTTAAAGGTACTCTGCTAACCAGTAATAATAGCACTGAAATGAGAAAGGAGTCAATGTTGCTGACCAATGAGTTGCTAAGTGCAGTATTTGTTGTAACAAGTAGGTCTTGTATGAAAACAAAAGGGACAAAATAGAATCTGTACTTCTGAAGAAGGCAGTGCTAATGAGAGAACCCTTCTGCAAGTGTATTTTCTAAGATCTTCTGATGGTAAAACCTTTTGCTGCTGTTAAGAAAAATCTCTCTGACAGAGGATTTAGCTTCTGCTAATCCTTGAGGGACTTGTTTTGACAAAGTCTTTATAGAAGATTTTCTTAGTAACTTTTGATTTGTTATAAAAGAGCAATTACTGATTTGTCCTCAAGCACCTTTTTGATACTTGTCTGTTAATGAAGTTCATGTAGATACAGGAATGAGGAAGAAAAAACAGTCAAAATTGTTTACTGTAAAAAAGCAGAAAGACTGGGGTCTTCCTAGATCCCTGGTTCTTAGTCTTGATTTCAGTTAGTGTGTTATGAGGCTTGCTCAGCAGGTTGTGGAAATGGATCCTGCTTTTTCTTTCCAATGGCCTGTATTTTTATTGTTCTTTCTAAACATGAAGACAATTCCATGTGTTTATAGCAAGGCCTATTACTAGACTTCAGTCCATGTTCTAGCCGTTTGCACAGATAATTGAAAAGTCCTGGGTTTATACTTGTTATGCTAATTAAGGGGAATAAACCAGCTTTCTTGAAATAACTGTGTTGCTTGATCATTTTTTATGAAGAACTCAAATATTCAGTGCTCAGGATCAACTTGCTCTGTCAATTTCCCTGTTCTTTATCTTATAAGCTCTGTGGTTGTGCACACAGGCTCAGTTTGCAGAATGATGTGGGAAAATAGGGCTGCGTTATGAGTACTGTCTGGGTTTAATAAAAAGGTGTCATACTGTTTAGCTAAAAGATCTCGGATCACATTCACACGATTTCCCATCGTTCTTCTGCCAAGCTGTGTTGTCCCTGGTCTAGAGAAACTATTTATGTACTTGACACTGTAGTTAATTTATCTGTTGGCTGTGCTTCAGGAAATTTCTTGCTTTGGTTAAGTTCCTCTAAAATTTAAGAAAAAAAATTGCTAGATTGGGGGCATTTCAGAATGACTGCCCAAGTCTCACTCAACACTTGAATTTGTCAGTGACCCAACAGTTGATCACTCTAACAGTACCATCCTGTTTGAATTACAGGTCTGAAGAGCAAATAGTCCTCTTTCTTTTGGCAAAGATTTTTGGTGGTTTTGCAACAAAGTATTTATAATGAAGCATAATTTCAGTCATAAAGACTTCCTGACAGCAGCCTAAAGTTAAAGAACCAGTAACAGTTCTGCCCTTTGTTACTGTTATTTTTTGTTCTGCTCTGACTTTCTGCTTTTGGAGAAATAACAGTTTCTGTTACTTAGAGTAACAACCCTCACAAAAAACAGCTTGGAGAGCTCACTCTGATAAAGTTGTCTAGCAATCTCTTGATGAAATTAGCTTCTGGTAAAATACCAGGTATTTCTCACTTCTGGCAGTTCTAGAAATGTTCTGAAAAAAAGCTGTTCACAAACTGGTATGAGGAGTTACTGTGAAGGGCTGGAACACAGATATGCAAATGTGTACTTTTGAGTAAAAATTGAAAAGGTAACTATGAAGGAAAACTGGCATTTTAGCATCTTCAGGAAGGATTCTCTAATACTTATAAGGAAGTTAATGTCAAGGGGAGGGGGAGTAGTAGCCTTTATTTTTCTTCCCAGACATACTTGCTTTCAAAATGAAGCAAGCTGCCCTCACACATTTTCAATTGAAGTGCCCATGACTGAATTTAGTGGAAAACAGCTAGAATACTGTATGTGCATACTGCACACTAACATCATACAGAGACAGGTGGTAAGAGCTTGCTCTGTTAACTGCTTTCCATATCTACCATTTTTAAAAAAGCAACTCCTAAATGGAGGTTATGAGAGGAAATTCGTTGCCTCTCCCTGGTGGATGAAGCCTGACCACTGTAGGAATAAAGCAGTGTCTCAGCTCCACAAGGTATGGACTATACTGTCTCTCATGTCTACTTGACAAGAATTAGGTTGAAACGTAAGAATAGCTACAGATGTGTTAACAGCTGTTTCTGTCAAATAAACTGTGGTGTGAATAATGTAGTAGACTCCAACTTAACCATGGTAGCTTCCAGTGATACTAATTCATCTTGACCCATTTGTTTCAATTTTTACCCAAAAGTCACATATGGTTGTCTAATATCCTAAGGAAGGAAGAGGTGAAGAGAATGAAGCCTACATTTGCCTAGTTATATTGGTGAAATATTTTTAAATAAGGGAAAAGTTACATATGCTTTAAAGGAAAAAAAACTGACATGTATTATGGCCTCTGCAAACAGAGCCTATTTGCTCTACAACTCACAGGATTATTGCAAAGAAACAATGGAATATGTTTTTGATCCAAATTATGTGACAGATTTATTTTTGTGCTCTGGATTCTACCCCTCTGTGATGGTTTGGGAGCTACCCACCCCCCCACTCTATAACAATCACCCAGACTAGACTAAGCCTGAAATTAAGGAATTAAACTTTGTATTCACGGCTTAGCATAATATACAAGCAGATATTTACAATATATTACAATATTTACAACTATATACTTAAATATTCAAGTTAAAAGTAATACAGGAACACAGTATCCCTCCCAGAAATCAAAGTCCCCAGGAGGGGCTTCCAACCACCCTTCCCTGTTCTTTCCACCCCTCTATCTTATCCCAGGGTCTGCCTTATGTGGGAGGTGATCTTGGAGTATCAGTAAGGGGGGTTAGAAACAGCAGAAGCCCAGGGAGAAGGCACACGGACTCTGACAGAGATAGACACTCTCTCTTATCTATGTTTGTGTCCTTGTTTTTATACATCTCAGCAAACCTGTGAGTGAAGTAGACATCATCATTGTTTTCTTTTCACAGCCTATAATCTAAATTTTTTTCATCAAAATATTCCAGTTAGCCTCAAACCAGCACACCCTCATGCTCGTTTTACTACACTAACATGGAACATTAAGATATACATCAAATCTATGCTAGTTGTAGTTTATGACAAGTACTTTTTTACTTCTACAATAACCCAAAATCTACCCAAATACTTCATATTCAGAATAGTTCTGAAAGTGGATTTGCCTGATTTCTCTGTCTTACTGCACAGAAGCATTTCTTGAGTGTTTTAACAGTTGCTTCATAGTCCTGCCATCCATGATGAACAGCCACAGATATTTTGCTTTCATACTGACTTTCATGCTTAGCCAAAGTTCATGAGAACCTAGCTTTCAGACTTTTCAGTTTTCAGATTAATTTTCCGTCTGTGAGTGAGACAGAAATTCTACATAGATGGGCCTAATTGTTAGTGAGACCTTAAGAGTCTAACCATAAATTATTTTTCTGTGTGGTTCTGTCCTGAGAATGAAACCTGACTTTGTGATTCCATGGGTTGGTCTTCATTACCTCTTTGCCCTTCTGAGAATAAATAAAGTGATCCTCAGGGTTTGAGGGAAGTAAACCTCACCTTACCTTATGCTGGCTGTTGAGAGTCAGGGGTTTAGAGCTGTCTGGTCCCTGTTTCCTGTCCCAGTGCTGGGCTTTTCTAATGCCTGATTACAGGTAGACATTTGATCCTAAACTGTATAAAAAATTGGATGAGAAAAGAAACTTTTGATCTGTGGTTTCTTGGACTTAGAGAGTGTTAATTTTACTTGAATATGCAAAGTTTCTTTTCCATATCCTTTTTTTTTTCCTTTATGGCTTTGCTTTTGTTGTTTGTAGTGTTCACTATGCTATTAACAAGTGCAATTGATGAGGGAGTTGCTTTTTACATTTGTTGTTCATGTATCTAGGGAGAGTTGTGATGTGTAGTTAGGTTTGAACTTGCAAGTCCCTCACACTGTAGATAAATGAATTGTCACTAAGTCACAGGTGCTCACAGCATGTTGGTGAAAAACGATACAAGTCTCATAGATTCTGATGACATGTTTAGTAATATAATTGATTCAAAGCAGACTTTTGGTCAGTTACCTCATGAATATTTTTCGAAGTCTGACTGGCTTAATCAAGTTCTTATCATCACCACTACTGTATGCTGATTTTAGTTATATGTGAGGCTTATAAATATACTGTTACCTTTTAACACATCCCGCAGCACAATATGACTATATGACTATAATTTTCTGTGTATTTCCACCATGTTTTCACTTAGGAGGATATTTTTTCCATGGCAAGAAACAAACAAAAACACTGACTTGTGTTTGCCACATCAATGCTCTTAATAAATTGTATTCAGGCAAGGAATAAAGGTCTACATCTACTCACAAATTCTAAATATACCTATTGCCCTGATATTTATACTAAAATCAAGTCTGATGCATTTCATGATATAAGATAAAATAATCAGACTCTAAATGGAAAACTAAATAGCAGTAAATGGAGTCATACCTTTTTACCTCCTATCTGTGCTGTGAATAAAATGCAGGGGATCGGTTCCTCAAAATTAGAGGTTATAAATATCTACATAATTTTATATTATTTGAGCCTTAATTAGGGGCTAATTTAAACAAAGTGTGAAAAAAAAATTGTTTCTATTTGACAGGTTCGATTAACCCTACTTTCACCATTATCTTGAGAAAAAGTAAAGAGCATTGTATATGGACTTGAGACGTAGATGACTTGTAACATAGATGTTACAGTTTCAAGTCTTTTTCAGAGCAGTACTTAATATCAGAACTCCAGGTGTATTCATGAACGTGCAATCTGTTAGCAGCAAGTTACAGAATAGTAGGGGTTGGAAGTGATCTCTGGACATCATTGAGTCCAACTCCACTGTTAAAGAAGGTTCACTTAAACCTCACAGGAACGCATCCAGGCAGGTTTTGAAAGTCTCCAGAGACTCTTTCTGGACAGCCTGTTCTAGTGCTCTGTCATGCTCACAGTGAAGAAATTTTTCCTGATGTCGAGGTGGAACTTTCTGTGTTTCACTTGGTTGCAATTGCCTCTTGTCATATCACTAGGTACCACTGAAAAGAGTCTGGCCCCTTCTTGATACCCACCCTTCAGATACTTAAAAACTTTAATAAGATTCCTTTTCAGTTCCTTTCTCCAGACTAAACAACCATAGGTCTCTCAAGAGACCGAGAGTCTGCTAATGTTCAGTGCATATTTGAAAACCTTGGTGTGGGGGCAAGTTTCTTTTGGGTTTTCATTCACATATACGTATTGCTGAAAGACTGATGTTTCAGTAAGGTTATGCTGCATCCTTTGGGTACCCCCAGATCAAATCATTGTCGGTGTAAAAGCAAATGTCTGAGTTCACATTCTTTACTAATATTGACATGTGTATGGCTACATATGAAATTTGTTTATGGGAGTGGCAGAAAAGTACTGACTGGAGAGACCATATAGAGTCTTGATTTCAAATTATTTGAACCCATTTTACTTTTGATCTCTTTCTGTCTCTTGCTTCAATATGATCCCACTGCTCTGCTCTGTTGAGAATGCTTAATGGCATAGCTCAGTTCACAGAGGTCTTTCTTGTCTGTGTCTCTTTTCAGATTGCCTGAATTTCTCCCTGTCATCTATTTAATCTACCAATCTACTTTTTTTCTTCTCAGTTAAAGCTTTCCACTGTATATTTTAAATCTGAAACCTTTTGTTACTTTCTCTTAGATGCGTAACAGCATTACAAAATTCCCTGACCACCTGATTAGAGCAAAGAAAAAAAAAATTACTTTTGCTGTCTTTATGATGATTGCTAAAAAGTCAGAATGATGAACCTTTGAAGTGTCTACTTTGATAAAATGCTCCCTTCTATATGTATCTGTGCTTCACTAAACTTACTGTTAGAGGCTCAGGTGTTTATTCTTTAGACAGAACCACTGTAGGTTATCGGTGTCAAGAATGTTGTAGTTTTGGTTTTTAATTCATTTAAGAGTAATTACTTGATTATCTCTATATTTCGAGAGGGCCTCAGATATCCAGTCATCACATGTAAAATGGGTAAGTGTTCACGTCTTGCGAATTAAAAGGATAAAAGGAGAAATACAATTTAACTGATAATTCTATGCCATTCCTAACTTTTATTGGAAAATCCTCCCAAAATTAATCTCTAAAGGAACAGACAATTGGTTCATTTTGTAGATGTAAGGTTACATGGGATCAAGGCAAAAGCACTGGAGACAAACTCTAATGTCACATATGTTTAGAGATCATTTCTTACTTTACAAGCAATTACTTTGCAGTTCATTGAGTCAGTCTATAGACTATTAATTACACAGGACACAGAAAAGCTGATAACTTTGGAAAGAGGTTGTAATTGGGTGCTTTTGAGGAAGTGATGGTAGTTCAGGGGGAAGTCATCAATGACAGGAAACTGTAGGGTTGCATCTCAAAAGTTCTCTCCTCCTCTCTGTCCTTTGTCTTCAACTCGCTCACTCCTTTTTCTTGTTCGCTGTCGTCTTTTTTTTTTTTTTTAACCTTGTTCTGCCTAAGAGTTGTATCTAGGTGAAAGGAAGGTAGAGGACTTGAAAGATGTCTTTGTGAGTGTAGTTGATAAATGATGTTGTGCGAAGTTTGAATGGCTGTGCTTTCTTAAAGAAAGTAGCGTTCAGAAAGTGTTTAATATATCATGTAGATCCAACCTTCAAGTACTATGGACTTTGTATTGTGAAGTGAATAATAGCTACAACTTGCTAGGGCAGCAGTTCAGTGCAGGTCATGTATTTAGAGCACATTGCACTTGAGAGCTGAACTCAAAAGCTTAGCAGCAGATTTCCTGAAATCTGTTTGAGTGGCCTTGAACAATTTTGAATCAAAACTCTTAGTTTTGAAAGTTTTTGCTCTGTGAGAGGTCTCTGTTCTGAAAATAGAATGGAGCCAAAGTCATCAAGATATTTGTTGAATTGCCAGGCATCCCAGATTGTTCCATCCCTACAAGTTACTGCTCCTAGGAACATCATCAGAAGGATAGTCAGTATTCCAACACCAGGGTATTCTAGCTGATGCTTGAAATGTAATTCAAAATGTACAACTGTACAGGAATAGTTACTTTACTAGGTAGACTACTATAAATTCTACCCATGGAAAATGGGCAGGTCAGGAATTGCCCTTTAGTTCTTCCATTTGTTTTGTTTTTGAAGTGCCAATTCATGGCGGTGTCCCAGTCATTCTGGCTTTGTTTTGGTTAATACAATGCGAACTGCAGGAAATGACTGCTTCTGAGCAGTTAATTTGACAGGAAATGTCTAGTCTTGTTTTTTTTTAAATTATTATTACATCATTTCAAGATTGAAATGAGTGTCTATATGGTTATCATTTCCCTTGTCTAATCATGTAATTACCTTGGTCTAATTTTGAAGGTGGCCAGCTGTAGTGGGAGAAGAACTTTCAGAGCACATATTGCTAGTTCTGAGGTCAGTGCTACTGTTTTGATTTTAGTGCCTGAGGTACATAGTGTTTGGATACAACTTCTCTTAGTTTTTATAATGAAAAACTGTTTTGCAGCAATAAAGTTTGGATAGTAAATCTACTAAATTAAGAGACATTAACAGAAATGTTGTGTTTCCATTCAGTGTCCTGGTCACAGAGCTGTGCCTGTCTCTTTTTGTGATGGTAACACTGAAAATTAGGAGTAAAAAGCAAGAAGATTCAACCAAAACCTAATAATATTCAGACTCTTTTTTGCCAATATAATATAATTTATGTACTTTAAATAGTAACAACAGATACATTACCTTGAAATTTAAATTAAAGGGAAGTCTCCTCTTTAAGCAAATACCTGCTTTCAGGAGCACATATGACGAATATGAACTTGTTTCAAAACTCAAATACTACTTTAGCCTTTGTTTTGTTTCTGTCATCTTACCTTCTCTGGCTGAGGGAATACTGGTTGTTGCGCTGGTTGACCCAATAGTCAGCAGGTTTAATGTGGTTGCAGAATGTAGGTTTGTCATATGGATGGTAACAAGTATCTTAAAATTAAACAACTTGGTTAAAAGAAGAGCTTTATAGCCAATTGATATAAAATATTTGATACTTCTCATTAAGTAAAATATAACTTGGGAGGGTTATTACATTTGGAAAATAAGGTGCAGCAGCACATGCAGAATACTGTTAATGCTGTTTGACTCTTGACAATGTAAAGTAGTTGCCAAAGGACATCTCATTATTGTAAAGCAGTGGGCCTCTGATTCTGTACTGGCTGGCTTTTTCACTGCAAGCAGTAAGAAGATGAACCATCAAAAGTCTTATTCAGTTGTAATGTGAAGTGATTAAATATGCTGCTCGTTGTTAGTTTCCTGGCTAAATAAGTACGCTGTGCTCATTTCTTGTTTCTTCTCAACTAGCCATACATCCATTTCCACCTTCCTCAAACCTTTCACGGGTCCAGGGACAAATAAATCACTTGTAGTATATTCCCAGGACAGTCTCAACTAAAAAAAGGATGTCAACATGAAGGATAATTGCAATGTTGAGCTGTTATCCAGTCCCCATAGGTACAATGAAAAATTACAGCCAATAAAATAACATTTTTCAAAATGTGACACTACTCTTAAATTTATCTTCTGCAGTAAATGGATTCTAGAGAGAATTTCTGTCCACTTGAGTACAAACTCTTTCAAGTGGTCAATAATAGATTATAGATGAATTGTATTATTAATTTGTAATAGAGTAAATGTTTTGCTTCAACAGTCACTTTCAGGAGCTCAGCCGGTAATTTTCTCTTCTTTGTTAGCATCTTAAAGGTACTTCTCATAACTGCAATTTAAAAAACCCAGACAAACATCAACCCTGAAAAGTCCATGATTGAGCTAAAGCTGTCCTAAGCCATGAAATTGGACATTTAAGCAAAACCAGAAGTCTTAATTCAGATTATTATGCTTTAGTGATCAGTGTATGCAAATCTTCTGTTGTGTGAATGTTCCTTAGGACCACAGAACTTTAAAAAAATTACTGTGATTGTAGTTCCAGCCTAAACATTAAGAGGTAAGTTCATCTTTGTCCCATTTTTCTAGATCTTGAGCGTGATGTTAACGTAGATTTGAGTTTTCTGTGACGTTGCTTAGAACAGATTCAAAAGAAATGTAAGCAAAATGTCTGTCTGCAGTTCCTAGAATCTGAACTTGACTGTTAGTTATACACTATTTATGCATGTGTATCCCCAGACAATGTGAACCAAGAGCATCATTAAATTAAAGGGATTTGTATTCCCACACGGAGAGGTGAAATGACTGTCCTGTGAGGATGTACTGTATAAACATGTTAACATCAACTGGGGAGACTTTTTTTTTATCCTACTATATGTTGTGTTTTTCTTAATGGACTCCAGCAGACAGATTGTCAATCACTTACATCTTTGTATTTTATACATAGTTGCCATCTGGTGCATAAATCAACTGCTAAAGACTTTCTTGAAGAGGTTTTTGGAAAGCATATGATAACTTTTGTGAATGTATTACAACCCTTCTTGTCAAGGGTGGTCCACTATTGTTTACTCTGGGTCACTGTAGCTCTGAATATGTTACTTTACCAGTTTTATGGTTACACAACCCCCCTAATTTTTAGTACAAGAAATGGAGAGAAATCAACACAGAGAAGAAAATTCTGAATTCGTATTGTGCAACTTGAGGTTTTCCTGTAATGGGGTAGCTTCTCTATGTCCAGTATAAGTCTGAGTTAAGAGGAAACACATTGGTACCATGGATGTGCTATTAAGTTCATAAGTAAATTGCTATACTTAGGATATAGTGATTTTAACTACTAAATACATGTCAGTGGTAACCCTTTACAGCTAAGTCCTGCTAAGGCAAATGGAAAACAAAGCAGAGGTGATTGGTGGGAACCAGCATGGCTTCACCAAGGGCAGATCTTGCCTGACAAATTTAGTGGCTTTTTATGTAGAAGTCACAGCGACAGTGGACAAGGGAAGGGCAGCTGATGTCATCTACCTGGACCTGAGTAAGGCATTTCACTCTGTCCCACATGACATCCTGGTCACCAAACTGGAAAAACATGGACTTGATGGATGGACCACTCGCTGGATAAGGAATTGGCTGGATGGTTGAACCCAGAGAGTGGTGATCAATGGCACAATGTCCACCTGGAGACCAGTGACAAGTGGTGTCCCTCAGGGGTCAGTGCTGGGACCAGTGCTGTTTAACATCTTTGTCAGTGACATGGACAGAGGAATGGAGTGCACCCTCAGCAAGTTTGCAGATGACACCAAGCTGTGTGGCACAGTCGACTTGCTAGAGGGCAGGGATGCCATCCAGAGGGACCTGGACAGGCTGGAGAGGTGGGCCCAGGCCAACCTGATGAAATTCAATAAGGCCAAGTGTAAGGTCCTGCACCTGGGTAGGCACAATCCCAAGCACAAATACAGGCTGGGTGGTGAATGGCTGGAGAGCAGCCCTGAGGAAAAGGACCTTGGAGTCTGGGTTGATGAAAAGCTCAACATGAGTCTGCAGTGTGCACATGCAGCCCAGACAGCCAACCGAGTCCTAGGCTGCATCAAGAGAAGCGTGGCCAGCAGAGCAAGGGAGGTGATTCTGCCCCTTTACTCTGCTCTCGTCAGACCCCACCTGGAGTACTGTGTGCAGTTCTGGAACCCTCAGCACAGGAAGGACATGGAAGTGTTGGAGCGGGTCCAGAGGAGGGCCACAAAGATGATCAGAGGGCTGGAGCAGCTCTCCTATGAGGACAGGCTGAGAGAGTTGTGGCTCTTCAGCCTGGAGAAGAGAAGGCTTCGAGGGGACCTGATAGTAGCCTTCCAGGATCTGAAGGGGGCCTACAGGAAGGCTGGGGAAGGATTATTTACAAGGTCCTGCAATGACAGGACAAGGGGCAATGGGCTTAAGCTGGCAGAGGGGAGATTTAGACTAGATGTTAGGAGGAAGTTCTTTCCAGTGAGGGTGGTGAGGCACTGGAACAGGTTACCCAGGGAGGTTGTGGATGCTGCCTCCCTGGATGTGTTCAAGGCCAGATTGGATGAGGCCTTGAGTAACCTGTACTAGTGGGAGGTGTCCCTGCCTATGGCAGGGGGTTGGAACTAGATGATCCTTGAGGTCCCTTCCAACCTTACCATTCTATGATTCTATAATCTCCTTCACTGGTAGGCGGCAGTAACAACCAAAACATAGTGTAGAAGGAGAGCAAAACCTGAAGGAATGAGATGTGACATGAAGCTGAGCATTAGAACATACTGCAGTGTTCAGCAAAATGGCAATATACCTTAGAATAGTTAATACCTACGAACTAAACATTTTGAGCTCTTGTACAGAAAAAGGTATTTATGATATTTTAGAAGAACACAAATATTTTTAGTTGTTTTAAGGAATCTAGTGACATTTTCTGTCTCTTCTCCCCACTTCCATCTTTCATCGGTAGTTCCTTTGCTTTTTAGTTTTCTACTCATATCAGAAAATGCAGTGGTTTGGTTTAGGGTGTTTTTGTAGCCTTTAAAAAAAAAACCAAAAATGTAGAAGCTAGTTACGCTGCTGTTAAGGAAATGACAGTTCAGGATTATTTTTTATGTGGTATACTACAAGTTATGCACCCTTTTGCAAAGGTGAATAATAAAAGGAGATTGTAGGATAGTAGTCTTATATTGTATCAAAGGTATTGTATCAAAACTGATTTTGTAGGACCCTAGCACAATGTCTGTTTGCCCTTCAGCTGTCGCTTGTCACTGATGAGGTGAGCCTTTGTAAAGGTTTGGGAGTTACCCACCCCCCACACTTT
>VWZE01006405.1:12426-35980 GCA_013396675.1 Eubucco bourcierii | reverse complement strand
TTTTTTACATCTGGGATGGTTTGGGTGTTACCTGCCCAATTTGGCAATCCCGAGGATAAAAACCAGTTTTGAACTACGTGAAACTATGAAGACTAAACGCTAGATGGAGTAGTTGGACTAGAATTAAATTCAGATTTGTAAAACCACACTAACATCAGAGCCACTGTAAATATTTTGAAATCAGGGGCACAGCTCTCACAACATGTTTCTCCAGAAGCACCAGTTCAGGGAGTTGGACTTAATGCTCCTAAATTCTTTGGAAACAGTCACAAGTAAAGTCCTCCCTTCAGTTTCTCTGCTCTGAGGTCTTGAAGCTTCAGGACAAAGAAATAATGGGTTGGCTCTGCACATGGTTGAGCTGTAGGCAGCCCCCAGATAAACAGCAAACCAGTTTCACATTCTGTCAGAAGCTGTTCTGCTGCAGGTATAAGAAAGGAGGTGTCTCTCTCCATGAGCTCATTCCTCTCTGTCTTTTCCGTTTTCCTACTGTCTTACATTGTGAAGATACTTTGGGAGGCATTGATGATCCTGCTGCCTTATGCATGCCTTCTGTCCATGCTGCATCTTGTCTCTTCATTCCCAACCATCATTCCCTTTTGTGGGCACCACTGTTTGTGCAGCTGCTTGCCTAACCAGATTGGAGAGCTGGTGAAATGGAAAAGTCACCTGGCCAGAAAAAAAAAAAAAAGAAAAAAAAAAAAAGAAGGGATATAGCTGATGTACCTGTGTGTTGTCTTCTGTCTGCAGGCAGGAATGAACAGTTGTGGGAGGAGCGAAGTAAGAGAACAGCCAAATAGAGTCCATGTTTTCGCGGTCTTTGCAAGTTGTAGAAAGTCCCTGTTCTCCCATGAATCTATACAGACACAGAATACAATATCCTAATACATCAGTGCAAGGTGAAAGTGATGCAGCTGTCAGTGTACCTGAGCCAAGCCTTTGACAGCAGGAGGCTTTACACCCACTCTTTATCTCTGGCTATGCAGAGCAGCCTAGCAGCCCCTGGGTCAGGGTGCTAGTCCCGCATTGCTGCCTTGCCCTCCACGGCACAGTCATGGTAAGGGGGTCTGCAGCCCTGAGCCTGGCCTACCAAAAGCTTTCCAGCCCCAAGTCATCTGAACTTTAAGCAGTGAGCTGCCCCACCTCCCAGCTCTTCACCAAGTGGGGGTTACAATGTGTGGTCTGTTTGTGAAAAGGGGCTTTGGAGGCCTAAACCAAATTGTCCTCAAGGCCCAGGACAGTGTTGCCTATTCTCTCCCACAGATGGCCCTGTGAGGACAGCATCTCTCGAGAGCAACAGTTGGCAAATGCGCTTTTGACCTTTTCAACTTATTGTATTGGTATCTAGCCAAACAATTTAAGTTCATCTGTGGTGTGTGACACTCAGGAAACAGAGGGATGACATGCATGCTGTTTCCTACCAAGTAATAAACTGCCTTTTGTGGTGGAGTGAATGAGGACTTTGCTGCTGATGGCCAGATGCCGCCCTGTGCTGTGCAAGCACTGAGGGGAGCAAAGAAAGCCTTAAAGGGCTTGAGAAGCTCAGACTAGAGGGAGGTACAGAAAAAAACCTTCCTCCTTTTTTCCCTGCAGGTAACAAGTAGATCCTTGCAGTGTTCCTTCATGGATGAAATCCTGACCCCCCACTACAGCAGGGGGTTTGACACTAACACTGGTGGAGCCATCACTTTACCCCGCATAGTGTGGCATCTTTTTAAGCCTGAAAGCAGCAAAACAAAAGCTTCTCCAGCTGCTGAACACTTGTGTGCCAGATCCTCTGACTCACCTGTGGTTGATCTTCATGCCTAAATTTCCTCAAGGGGTTTGCTTATTCCTCCAATAGAACAGAAGGTCAGACCTGGCCTCAGCATGCTTGCGGTCTCCACTGTGAGCCTGACAAGAAGGTGAGGTGGCAAAGTCAGCATCAAGCAATTTTTTATACTCAAATTACAATGCTCAGGAAAGCATTTGAGTTCAGTTAAACTGACATTTTTCTGGACTTCTGTTTAAGTGACTGAAAAAATGTTTGGGTTTTTTTGTTTTTGTTTTCAGCTGTTTGTTGCTTTATACATTGAGGTGGTGGCATGTGTGACATCAGTTACCAACCAGCCATAGTCATCAGGAGTATAGTTGCGAGTGATCTCTTTCTTCAGAGCTAGGTGGAACTGCTGCTGGTCAGTGAAGATACATAGTGAGACAGAAGTTGAATTTCCTTTCTGAAGAAGAGACTTCTTTGCTGTAAGCATTATCACACTCTGGAGCAGTCATCCGGTGAGACTGTTGAGTCCTCATTGGTGGAGATACTCAAAACTCGACAACACAGTCCTGAGCAGTCTGCTGTTGTGGAGTCTGTCTGAGCAGACTGTTGGACTAGATGATTTTCAGAGGCCACATTCAATCTCAGCAGCTCTGCAATTCTTTTTTTATTTGCACAAAGCTGGGCTATGTTTTGGTGCAGATCCACATTTCCCGTTGGATTTCTGCCTAACACCTGCTCACAGCCCTGGAAATTGTGCAGGTGGCTTTGCAGGTGACTGTGTGGTGGTTTAGCAAGAAGGTTATCTCACAGGCTGCCTAGCTTGCTTGCTTTTCCATCCTTTCAAGATGCTCATTGGCATTGACTTTCTCATGAGAGGGTTCTCTACAGGTGGAATTCCTATTTCTCATGTTGATCCTGGAGAAATATTCTTGTCTACACAGACAAGCTTCCGTTACGTACTTTTGGTACAGGAGTCACCATTTGCAATACATACACTGTTTATCACTAGTGTCTGTCTTCTACCATTTGCAAAGGTTTGTGTAGTGCATAATCTTTATTTTAGTACTGTGCACAATGACAGATTCTGCATCCTTGTAATTCTTTCCTTTTGTCTCTCTCCCCCAGCTGTGAAAGCCCTCAGCCCAACAGGCACCAGATGCAAATTTCTACTTGCAAGTCATTTTGATTGTATAGTATTGATTGTTGACTGACATCTGACTTTTAGCTAGCCTTTATGTCATATTTCTTCCCCCAAACTTGGTGGGATCAAAATCTTTCTTACAGGAAAAAGGTATAAACCTGACCCACATTGAGTCCCGACCTTCTCGTCTCAACAAAGATGAGTATGAATTCTTCATTAACTTGGAAGGCAAGAATGTCCCAGCACTGGATAAGATCATCAAGTCCTTGAGAAATGATATTGGAGCAACAGTCCACGAGCTTTCACGAACCAAGAAGAAGGACACTGGTAAGGATACACTGACAAGAGTAATGCTGACAAAGAGTATTATGTCACATACTGAAATTAATTCTTTTTCCTGTTACAAGGAAGTTCCTCTTGGATCTGTATATCTGTATATCTTCCCTCTTTCTATCCATTCTGCCTATGTTGTAAGTTTTTTTTGTTTGGAGGTTTTCTCTCAGTGTAAACTATATTTTGACATGCTTTTGACTAGGTCTTCTGGGAAATGATGCTATGGTGTCATGGTGTCATGTTTTGTTGATTGTTGCAGGCAAATCTATTTTCTTCTTGCAGCCTCTGCCCTAGTTTAAAATGGGCAGCATTTATACACAAAGCTTTTGGGAAGTCTCGCAGGGTAGGCAACGTTATGTTCCTGACACACACCTGTGATTTAGAGGGCTAACAGAGATGCAAGGAGGCCCCATAACACTGTGTTTAATATAGCTAACTTAAGCTTATTAAGCCCACTGACATGTTCCTTCCATGACCATTCCACAGTCTTTGGACCACTAAACAAGGAAAGCCACTGCAGGGTTGGTACATTTTTAGTTTTTCCCTATGTCCTCTGACTTTGAGAGAGACAACAAGGATCTCTGTGTGACTTGCACTACATCTGTCAAGTTACTGATTACCCTGATTCAAAAACCCCCCACAAAATCAATCACAATTTTACAAGAAAAACAGTTCCAGGAAAATCTGCAACTCTATGCACGGGCTTGACTTGCAGATGGAAGACCAAATGCCCTGAGAAATCCAGGCCTTGATCTGCCTTCTTCTCCCTACCACTCCATCCTCATAATAAACCTGTGTCTGCTCAGTACCCAGCAAAGTCAAACCTCTACAGTACCATTTTGTGGAAAACTGCCACCTGTTGAAGGCTGCCTTTTGCCTTTCTAAGGAAGGATGGCTCCTTGGAGTCCCCAGGGAGGTTACTGAAAGGGTGTCCTGGAGATGTTTACAATGCCTGCACATAGTGCGTCCAAGCTGGGGACCCACCCTATCTTGGACACTTCCCCAGACAGAATTGGGTGAAAAGAAGCTGTATTTTAACTTGTAAGTGACACACAGATCCTGTGAACCCAGTCAGACTTTGCCATCTTGTATAGTGAGTCCATTCAGAGTCAGTCCTTATAGGGCCAATGCTAGCAGGTGAGTACAATTGTGACAGGTCATCTTAAAAATAGATGTAAAAATTTAAAGCAGAAGACAGGAAAGAAAGTCCTTCAAGAGGTTATGTGATCTTTTCCCTGGCAAAAGGCAAGACCAGCTAAACCACCATGTTCCCTGAGCTCTGGGAATTTCTGGGCTCCACACTCTGCACTGTGGAGCTCCCCTCCTCTGACTACTCTTGCTGAACCGAGACCTGATGACTTCTTCCCATGACTGCCTTGGACACTGGCAACAGAAGATACTTCTCTTTAGACCAGCCTTCTTGATCTCTGATGACAGTATCCTGCCCAACCTCAGCCTTCCCTTCTTGGGACACATGGTTTAGGGGCTCAGTTTTTCACCCAGCAAAGCATCCAAGCCATGAGCAGCCAGCTTCTCCAGGAGAATGCTGTGGGAGACAACGTCAAATGTCTTACTGAAGTCCAGATAAACAATATCCACAGCCCTCTTCTCATCCACTAAGCTGGTCACCTTGTCATAGAGGGATATCAGGTTCATTAGGCAGGTGCAGCAGACATGACTAGAGCCTAGTCCTGTGCAAGACCCGGTATGGAGTGTCGGCATCCTCGTGAAGTAGAGGGAAAGGTTGCCCTCCTGTGCTCCCTGAGTTTGGCATGCCCATTTGAACACTTAGATTTACCTTCTGTTTTTTAACTTCTGGCTGCTGTAGCTCCATACTTGTGGGACACTTGTACCTTTGAGCTGAGATGAGAGAATAGGAGGAAAAGTCCCACAGGGTGACCATTCATCCATCTCTCCACTTTTTGGACTTGTGAATGCCCCTCACTCCTGCTATTGAAACTAAGGAGGGTCTACCACCCACTTTGGTGGGAGCAGAGAAACTCTCCACTCCTGTAAGAAGTCCCAGGGAGGTCAGTGGTAATTCTGCACTTGGAGGAAAATAAGCATAGATTTTGTGACCCGTCCACGCTCCTAATTGTTAGAGATTTGCTGGAGTTCAGGCTGCTGGGTACAGTGGTGGCTGCCCAGCATCCAGTCTGAGACACACTTAAATGCCTCTTCAGATAACAGATGTGATTTTAATAGGATTTCAGACTTTAAATACTTTAGGTCTGGATCTTCCTCTTCCTTCCTAGGAACAACATGAAAGGACATTAATACCTTCTTGAGATCAGTGCTGGTAATCCTTTTACCATTTTCTTTGTGTCCTACCCATGACATTACATTTGAAGATGAAAAAGAAGTCAGATACTCTTTGGAGTCAGTTCTTTTCATTCATGAGATGAAGGGACAAAAGATTGGCTAGGTGATTTATGATCACATCAAATCAAAGAGTTTCTTTTCTTTTTGTTTTTTGTTTTTTGTTTTTTTTTAATTCTTATTTCCAGAAGAAACCTCCAGAGCATAGACAGGGCTTGCCATTACTTTTGTTTTTCCAACTATTATTATTAATAGTAAACTTTATTAAATAATAAAGTTGTGTATAAGCATAGACCATAGTCAGATAGAGATACAGCTCTAAATATCTGCCAAGAAAGTATTGTGAGTGAAATTCTGACCTCACAGAAATCAAAACTCCTGTGGTCAGCTGTAGGATTAGGATTTCACTACATGATACTGTGCTGATCAAAGGGGTTTTTTTGAGCTAGATTATCCTGTCAGTGCTGCAGAAAAGAACTTGATCCCCTTCTGTCTGAGAGGATGACTTGTGTGTGTTTGTTAGTTTCAGTGACTTAGAAGCAGTGCAAAGTGGGAGCTATTTATTGTGAAAGGAAGAGAGGAAGACTGATATTTCTTTTTGCCCTTTCCCTTTCTTTTTCTTTTTCTTTTTTTTCGTTTTAAAAGAAAAATCAAAATTTTTATTTCAATTTCAACTTATCTCATATAAGTAGCAAGGGTCCATTTGAACCAGTCCCCAAAGAGCCACATTTTGAAAGGCCAAACCAGTTCTCATTAGGGTATAAACTGCAAATTCTGGACTGAAGCAGCTACAGGTGCAGAGTGCAATGGAGCAATCTGAGTTGTAGGAAGTGTGGTAAGCTGTTGTCCTTTATCAGTGGTGATATTAACAAATAACAGGCCTTGTGATGCCTTTCAGGTCAGTTTGTCTTTCAGTTTGCCTCCTGGAAAATCCGATCATATTCCACAAATGCACCTGTGTGAAATTTTCTTCCTAAAACACAGAATGAGAGCAAAAAAATCTCCAGGGATAAAAATATCAGAAATATGGTTTGTGGAAATATTGTCACACTCTTCTCAGTGGGCAGGTAACAGTTGGGGAATTTCTATCCTTAATGCTGTTCAGGCTCCCATGGGATCAATTCTTTTCCTGCTGCCTAGAGATGCTCTCAGGCATTCCTTGCTAAGAATTCATTTTGCTCGTCTTCATGATTTGAGAAAAAAATAACAAACCAAAACTATTTTGCTCAGTTTCCTGTAGGAATCACAGAGTAACATTCTTGGGGCTCTGCTTTGCAGACAGTCAGATGAAATTTCTGTATTTTGCCCCTTCTGTTCAGTGCTAACCATGTGGTATGTATTTTATTGGGCAAAGGATGGATGATTCTTTAGTCACTGTAACTACTCTTAGGGCCTTTGACACCCTCAAGTAGTTACAAATATGAGATTTTTATTAAGTGTAATTTTAGCTGAGAGCAGGCCAGTAAAAAGCTCTAAATCTAAAGGTAATTTTAGAGTTTCAGATGAGATAGGGTAGCAGTCGCTGGGGCAAAAGCCCTGTGTAGAAATGGAAAGTTTTGTTGTGGCTCTTTTTGTTAAGAAGCTGGGTATCTGCAGTCCACTTTGAGGCCACAAATAAAAGGAATTAAATATTAATCTGTTGCAGCATTAGGGAAATGCAGACAATTTATTGCATTTGTGAGACAGACTGGGAGCTGGGGTTCTGTAGGGGCCTTGTTTGACAAACCCCGAGGCTGGGTAAAGCATTTGGAACTGTTTTAAAAAGGGCTAAACCTGGGCCCTGAACTGCTATAAATTGCATAGACCTGTCTTTGACCCTCTCCACAATAGTCCAAATGGAGGAGTTTTGCAGAAGTCCTCTCTGCCACTGCTTTGCTGCCTCTTATATAAATGGCTTATTAGCATTCAG
This sequence comes from Eubucco bourcierii, assembly GCA_013396675.1. NCBI lineage: Eukaryota > Metazoa > Chordata > Aves > Piciformes > Ramphastidae > Eubucco > Eubucco bourcierii. The sequence continues at coordinate 28,522 of VWZE01006405.1, read as the reverse complement.
CTAAGCATTTGACCCCATGGTAATTTGGTCACCACTTGGGTGTCCAGAATGATCCCATAAATGCTGCTGTTTCACTTAGAGACAAATCAATATTTATTACTGATCAGCCCACGTTTTCTCCTCAGACCTTCACAGAGGCCCAGTGTTGCAACAGCTTGCCCTGGCAATTCATTAATGGCTGTGCAGGCAGACAGCGAGTCTGGCGAACGGGCTGGAGGAGAATGTTGCAAACAAAATACGGGCCAGATTCAGCCAGGGGGTAATTTGATTTGATCTTTTAAATAGTTGCTGGGAGGGCTGCAGATAGCCTCCTGGCACACCACAGCTAGGCAGAAGACCTAGTAGCCCTTTTGTGTCCTAGTCCCTAATGTGAGGTCTATATGGACTTGATGTCCACCCCGGGGCCGTATACAGGAACTTCAATCTTTTTTTCCATGAGAGTTGAGAAAGCTCAGAGCTCTCCGAAACCCAACTTAACATCAGCTATGCTGATGCAAATAGCTGTAAGCATCCTTTGGGGTTTCCCTTTCACAGTCTTCTGCTTTCATCCATCTCTGTGAGCTTGGAGCTGCTCTCTTACCACTAGTGCCTGGGGCAGAGGTCTTTGGAAAACAGGTCAGGTACCTATAGGAGCTTCATGGGTAGAAGATGAGTTGTTGCTCATGAGTAGGGGTAAAACAAACCACCTATCTCCATGCTTGGGACTGATACTGCTTCAGCCCAGGAGCCAGTCTGTCCCAGAGTTCATCATGAGCTGTACTCTGGGGATCTTGAGAATAAAATGTGTTTAATGAAAGTAAGTGACTATTCTACATCCTTTTCTCCCTTCTTGAAGTTGCTGTGATTCCTATCGTGCTCACCTAGCCCTTTCTGGTTCAAAGCAGCAAAAGCCTTCAGACATCACTGCTGAAATCCGCTGTGGTCTTCAGCCACCACCAATCTGTGCAGCTCAGAGCATGCAGGTTATGGTGTGTCCCTGAGAACAGTGGTAATTTGCTCCAACACTGACAAATCTTTTGCTGTGAATCNCCCGCCCCCCAACTGCAAAACATCAGTGTGTTTTGTGAGAGTGAGGTGTCTGAAGTGCAACAGTGAAGTGATTTCCTGAGCAGCACACAAAGCTCAGCGGCAGAGCTAGGAGTTGGATTAAGTGCCTGGCTGCTATATAGAACTTAGATGCAAAATGGATATGCTCAGGCTTAGCATGGTATGGATAGTGACTTCTGTCTAGGACTCAGATACACTTTTTTTTTTTTACTCATCCCCTCTGACTAATTTTAACTCGAAGGCTGGGAGGTGCGGGAAGGTTGCTAGCAGTACGGCGTTCCTAGAGAAACGGAGAGAGGAGCGGTACGGCCAGCGATAGCCTTCGGGGAAGATCTTCCAGGGGCTGCTGTCGCCATCTAGTGGCTTTGTCAGGCCAGGGCAACGCAGGAGGAGTCGGCACACAAAACTGCACATACTGGGGAAGAGAAGGGAGGCGCATCCGGGAGCACCGCGGAGCTGCTGCTCGGGGCCTCTGCAGCTCGGTTAGTCCGAAACCTCCCTTGACTGGCAGCCACCAGCTGCCTGCTCTTCTTGGCCCGGCTGAAACAAATCCGAGGGCTCCCAGTAGGAGTGCTGAATGCAGACAGGCTGCTGGGTGTTTCAGGTCAGGCAGAGCGAACACGCTGCGTCGGGCAGAGCTGCAGCCACCCAAAGTGTGTCCTGTAAATCTGCTGCTGCTGTTCTTTGCCTCTCAGGGGCTTTAGGAATCATAGAATCGGTTAGGGTTGGAAGGGACCACAAGGATCACCTAGTTCCAACTCCCCTGCCATGGGCAGGGACACCCTGCCCTAGATCAGGCTGGCCAGAGCCTCATCCTGCCTGGCCTTAAACACCTCCAGGCGTGGGGCCTCAACCACCTCCCTGCGAAACCCATTCCAAAGTTGGTACCACAAGTGCTCTCCTCGTTAAGCTCAGCGGAAAGCAAAGCTGAACAATTCTGGAGATAGAGCGATCCTCTTAACCCTTGGTGATCGACTGGGTCTGGGATGAGCCGCACCAGAAAGGCGCTGCAGGGAGCTCATGCAGCAGCTGCAGAGCTGGAGATCATGTTCCCTAGGCACAAACTGCAAACTTAGACAGGGAGGTATGGCTGAATGGCAGTCCTCCCAGCTGAGCAGAAAGACACACCGAGCCAGGAGCTATTTTCCAAGCACTAACCAAGTGGGCGACACCCATTTGTGCAAGTAAGTCACTAAAAGAACTGCAAATGTTTTACTGATAGACTGTCAAGAGCCCCTGGGCTGGGATCAGAAGATCTTTGGGTGATACTAGCCTTGAAATCCATATTGCTGACTTGTACTCAGTGTAGGGAGCATATGGGACATGGTTGCATGGCTCAAGTGTCTAGTACATACTCAGATGGAGGTTTTGTGCCGTATCCTTAGAACAAGTGTGGTAGAACTGGAAGCGGTGCGAAGAAAAGTGATGAGAGTGCTCAAAGACAGCCCACGGTTTCTCAGCTTGAAATATACAGGCAGCTTCAGCCAGGAAGATGGGTGGTAGAGGGAGGATCTGACAGGGAGTTATAAAATCCTAGGTGGCCTGGAGAAGGTGAATAACAACAAATTTTGTTTGTATGCAGGAACTAATTAACATCAAATGAAATAATTGAGTTTAAAACAAAAGGGAATAATTTTTCATATTGCATGTAAAGAACTGACAGAGCTAAGCGCTGCAGAGTTTCCTGAAGATGGATGTGTACATGGGCTTAAAGAACAGTGAGCTTTATTTGTGAGAAGTTCATCACAGGCTGCTAAGTTCAGGCCTGGCTGTAGCATCTGACTTAAACAGAAGAGAAGGGAAAGGAAAGAAAAAAAAATTAAAAAAAGACAGCTAGGTCAAAATGCCAAAAAAGTAAGAATGAGGCAGCAGAAAGTATATTAATTAAATATTAATTAAATGAATACCTTATTGTATAATGACTGCAGTAATCCAATGCTTATCTGAGGTATTAGGGTGTCATTTATAATTATATTTCAGCATCCTTGGTGGCCTTAAGAGAGGCAGCCAAGTAAGTCCTAGAAAGAGATTTTCAGTGGGTCAAATAGTCCTGTATCCTTCTTGTCATGGGATTTCTTGCTGTTCCTCTGAAATGGCTGATTCTAGCTGCTGTGAAAGGAAGGATACTCTGGAAAAATTGCTACCTTTTGGTAAGCAAAGAGACCAGAATAATAAACAGAAAATCATAAATATTACAAGCCAGCTCTCCACCAAGCACTACACATTCCTAGTGCTCTAAATTCTTCCAAAAGTGCAAAACAGCCACAAATTCAAGACAACCTTCAAGACTTGTTCTTGTACTACAGGGAAAGACCATTACTGTCCAAAGAATTTAGTCCCTTGTTTATATTTCTTTATATTTATGGTAAAAAGATGGAAAGACCAGAAGGTGGCCCTAAACAAGTAATGAAGAATACCAGTCTCTGTTTCTTTTCTGTTTTGCAGTGCCGTGGTTCCCAAGAAGTATTGAGGAGCTGGACAGGTTTGCCAATCAGATCCTAAGCTATGGAGCAGAACTGGATGCTGATCATCCTGTAAGAAACAGAGCTGTATATTTTTATCATGCTTGTAGTTATTGGGACAGATGTTCCTGCTATTTACATTTGCTCTGCTTTAGGACAGGTCTAGTAGACTAAGTCTCACATGATTTAGGACAAGAGGAGTATCACACTTCTAGAGTTAAAATCAGCTCAATCCCTGGTGATGAAGTAAATCAAACCAAAGGCTGCTTTAATTCGAGCAAATACTAGGAGACCTTAAAATTCATAGCTATCATTAGAGTACCGGGCTACCACAAAGACACTTCTGGTTTTCTCAGGTGGCTCTGATCTGGTGACTTCAGACTCATTTTGTGAATCACTAGCAACAAAAACTTGAGAAGCAATACACAACAGCCCAGAGACAGGAATACTGGTTTTTGGTTTGCTTTGTTTTGGCTTTTTAATCTTTGATTACGGTTATGTGCTTGTTAAATCTGACATGATTGTTGAATGATGAAATACAACAAACCCCAAGATCCTTGTTTCAAAAGGTTTGTGGTTTAAGTGGTAGGGTCAGAAAGTTTTGTTCGTTGGATTAGATTAAAAAAAAATAAAATTATTCACCAGCTTTTCAGCTTTTACATGTACAAGAATATTTTCTGCTTCAGTTCTGTCTCCAAGCAAACAACAACTTATTTTCGTTTGTCAAAACACACCGAGCTCCATGCAGTGCAACAGAAATTGCTGCTATTAGTTTAATTGAGATAGGGTGATTATAAATAAATTACATGCAGCACAACAAAAATTGCTGCTATTAGTTTAATTGAGATGGGGTGATTAGTCATTCACTACCTATTGCTTAATTTGAGATGTGTTATGTATCATGTACAATGATTCGTGATGTTCAGTGCGGTCACATGAAAGGCAGAATGAAAGGAGGTACACTGAGTCAATAGCTCCCTTATGTGTCATGCAGGAATAGACCAAGATTGTGTTTGAAAAAAGAACACAGAACAAAAAGATACTAAAAGGAATGAAACATCTCTGCTCTAGTTCCTAGAATTAGTTAGAGCAGTTTATGCCTTAAAAAGGAAACCCAGCTGTGAGGGTAAATAGGTGTGGCAGTACATGGAGTGCAGAAAACAAAAAAGAGAAATTAAAGGAGCCTGGTTTTTTACTAGTTAAGTGGTAGGGGATTTAACCACAAAAACCTCTATGCCAGGTTAGTCTTGGGCAGTGCATTTTTAGGCCATTAGCTGTCTCTTTCTGACTCATGTTCTTAGATCTCCACTTGACTTCAGCCGTCTCCTGTACTCGGTTGTGTTTCATGGTCCCTCAATCCATTTGTGCCACGCACACTAAGAGGTACATTTGTGAAATGCTGCAGTACCCAGTGGGTTGTTACTATTTGCCCTACAGAAGTGTGTCCTAACTTGAAACAACATTTCTCCACTCTTAACCCTGAGGAACGTTTTGTCTAAATAGCAGGCACACTCTGATAGGAGAATCATTATCCTAGATGAAGATTTAGAGATTGTATTTCTTATCCCTCATTTCATTGGTAATTAGCTGCAGTGGTCAGCCTCCTAACCACAAGGTCTAATTAGACATTCTCTGTAGGAATTAAATCCCTTCAGATGGTTGAATTTGTAGAGCAAATAGGCTTTTAGGGCTGCCAAGTGCCTACTGCTCTTCTAAGAGTTTGAAAATTAGCACCTGTAAGCATGGCTCATGCTGAAAATTCACCTGAAAATTCTGATTGAGTGTACGCGTGTGTTTCAAATGTATTTTAGCTGTGCTTCTCTAGATGAGTTCAGCTGGGCAAGGAACTGTAGTGGAATGGGTAATTAATTACTGTGAGATGATATTTTAAAAATATTAATAGAATTTATTAATATTAAATATTCAGAACTCACGGCACCCCGATCACCAAAATGATAATAGTAACAGGTTCTTGCATCGTTATGAAAACTATATACAGGTTATAATAGGATTTAAAAATGACTATTAAATATATATATTAATTAAACTCGACTAAACTGGCAGAGAAAACTTTGCGGTCAGTGTATCACTTGCAGTCAATACACCGCATGCTCACTAGATGGACACAAGGAGCAACTTTCTGCTTATGGCAGAAGGCAATTAACGATTATTAGAGGCTTTTGGTATTTACTCACAAAAATTATTATCTGACAGTACCCAAAGCTCGTGGCAGGGTTGCTGTCCGTAGCCATCAGAGGCTTTAGAGTTTCCCCAGGCTTCTGGGCGCTGGAGAAAGGAGACAGATGATCTCTGACCTATTCCTGGCTTTCTGGATGATTTGTGTTCCCTCCAGGGCTTCCCCCTGGGCAGAAGGCTTTCAGGTGCAGGCAGATGCCTTGTGGTGTGCAGCCTGGGCACAGTGTCACTCCGGCTGTGCAGGCCGAATGCGTGACAGGGATCAGAGCCTCAGCTCATGATCAGTGAGGCAGCAGGCAGGGATGCAACAGCAGACACACCTTGGAATGGCAAAGCCCACGCACTGCTCCCTGCTCATCTCCTTTTATCCAATACAGCCAGAGACTAATGGGCCTTTGGCCACAGGACAGCCAATCAAATGGCAGTTAACCAAGATGTGACCATATTGTGTGAAGCCATAGGCTTACTTTACCCTTTTTTGGGCAGAACACAGGCCTTGCACAAGGAAACCCTGTGCACCTTGTTTACTGCAGTTGCTTGACAGGCCACAGACACCAGACTCAGTGGCTCCAGCTTCTTTGTCCTTTTTCCCGTGGTTGCTCTCCCCAAAACAGAAGGAGGGAGAGCAGAAAAACATGCCTGGGCAAGCCAGGACATGTACAAGCCTGATTTGGCCTGCTTAGGCCTACCACGACAGGAACTTAAGCAGGCTTTATGAGAAACCAGAAGGACATGGTTATCAGAGTACTTGTTAATTCTCTGTATTGCTGTTGTGGGAGCACCTTGCTGATGCTGTAAAGAAGCTCTGTTGGCCCCTGCAAACTGGGAAGGAGCAGTGCTCTGTGTGAACAGAACCAGGCGGTATGGAGGGAGCTTCCTGCATCACCCTCCTGCACTTCCTGGACTGCACTGGGCACTCCCAATGGTGCTCAGTGAGAGGAATTCACCATCTGCATTTATAAAAGGATTGACTGTTGCTGTTTTTCTTTAGGGGTTCAAAGATCCTGTGTATCGAGCTCGGAGGAAGGAGTTTGCAGATATTGCCTATAACTACAGACAGTGAGTTCTCAATGTGTGGGCAGAGACCAAGCCCATGTTTCCTGCCCTCTCCTAAAGCTTTTACTCTGCTGGCAAGTCCTGGTTTTCCACAAGCATCCTGCTATGGCTGGGTTCTCTGATGGCTGTTGTTGGCTTCTCTGTTTGCTGTTGGTGTTTCAAGCTTCCTGTTCACTCATTTATGCCCAAATCACAGTAAACAAAAATAAATTGTTCCAGCCACACATTCAAAAGAGAATGTCACCTCTCTTCTTTCCCAACACAGCTCTTCCCCTGCTTTGTTGTCTAATTGAGCAGACACTCCACTGCTACTACAAAGACCTGAGTATTGAATAAAGCTGCTTCTGGTCTTGTCCCCATTAAAACAGGACTGGGGGAGGAGCACCTATCATTTACATTAAAGCAGGAGCTGCATACACTATTTAAATAATGAATAACTCACGGTTCTGATGCTAATCCAGTGCCTGATAGTCTACTTTTATCATGTCTGACCCAGCTGTATCAGCAATTTGAGCTCTTATTTCCCAAGAAAAATAAATGGAGATGATAAATTCAGTTAGAACAGGCTTGCTTGGCTGCTTTCAGTGATGAGATCTGGAGGAGATAAAATTCTGTTGCCAGAGCCATTCATTTATGTCAGTACTGCAGGGCCCAATTCCTGCTGAGACTGGTGAAAATTGTGATTGCAAAAGATAAGGTAACATATGTTGTACAGTTAGGGCTCCACTTTGTACAGGACCTCAAGGAACAGTCCCTGAGCCAAAGAGCTAATAATCAAATGAAAAAAAGAAGAAAAAAAAAAAAAGAAAAAAAAAGAAAGAGACAAAATTGGACTGATTGGTAGAAAGTAAAAAAAAAAAAAAATCAGGTGAAAAAACTCAGGAGCCCAGTTCATAGCTAGAAAGTTTGGATGAGACTTTGTGGCGAGGTTTGGATGGATCTAGTGTCCATTAATAGGTATCCTACTGGAGATTTGACTTTCTGGCATAGTGGATAGTAAATTCTGGTGTCTAGCTTGCAGGCTTTCACCAAATCCTACTGCTCTTGCAAGCCCTCCTCTCTACACATAAATGGAAGAGAAAGTAACACAAAATCCCTCCTCTGCATTGAGATAAGGAGAGTTTAATAAGATGCACTCTTACCTCGACCTATTTGCAGAAGAGCATAGCAAAAATGCAGAAGCAGCGGCTGAAGCCAAGGCCTTCCTCCTGTGCCCTGACCCACCACCATCCCCACAAAAAATCCAACACCCCAAACCTGGAAACCAAAAGCAGAGCCAGAACATGAAGCCTCTCATTTTACAATCTAAACTTCACACCTCATGATACTTTGCTCCAGCCAGAACTTTGATTTTGAAGCTGACATGACAGCAGTAGATTCAACTCAACCAATAATAAAATAAAATAAAACCCATGTTAACCACCTCCTCCTCCAAGACTCAAACCAAAACTCTTTTAGAAACGTGAAGCTATCATATTCCAAGATATAATTTATTAATATTTGGTCTGTTAACCAGGTCCTTGGACACATTAGAAACAGATCCTATACAGACCAAGACCCATGTACCCAAAGTACCTTTTTATGTCAAGTTCTTGGAATTTGGAATTAGAAACAGTGACAGAGCTAGGTTTCTGGAACTCATGGAATGGAGGTGTCTGGGTTTTGTGACTGGCTGTTGATTCAGGAAGGCTCAGATGAATTCATGATGTCTTTACCCTGGGTGTTATACCAGGCAGACATGCCTTTCAGGGTCTAGAGTGCGGATAACAGGTCAAAGGAGTTTCTCCAGCATAGGACACAGAGATACAGAGACCTGGGCAGAGAACAAAAGGAGAGGGACAATCAAAGTTATCAGGCTTCATGTGAAGTATCTGAAAAGGCAAACATACTTTGCTTGTGAAAGTACTACCCAACCATAAAGGTGAGGTGGGTCTGTGGTTGCTTGTCTTGTACCTTTTTTCTGTCTATTAATTCCAGCTTCTGTGTTCATTCTGTTGCATCTATTTCGTCCCCTTTCTCCCAGCTGTTTGCCTCTCTGTCTTTGATCTTTTGCCTTTTGTCTTGATACATTTATCCATTTGTTTTGCTGAATGTTTAATTTCCACAACTTTACTTTTAGTTTGCCTTTCCCCTCTCCTTTACTTCTGCCCCTGTTAATCCCTGAAATTTTCGAACTGGAATTTGCAAAGTTTTTAAGCCAAGGCTTCCCCCTTGTATCTCTGAAAGGTAGCTGAGGGTTACTTATGAGTGCTATAGGGACAACAATCCACCAGCAATCCTCATAATTCAGGATGATGTTTAAAGCTCCACAGATCAAAGAGGGTTGCTACAGAGAGGCAGAAAATGATGGTGCTCCAGAGAACCTGCCCTGAGGCTCAAGGCAAAAATGAGGGAGTGGGATATAGTGAGGTGTCATCAAGAGTTTAACAATGGATCTTTGAAGCTTAAGAAAGCTCCAGCATTATCCCAGCAGTGATGTTAACCCTATTAACGTACTTAAAAACTCTTCGATTTTTCAAAGCTGCTGGACTCACCTATGGATCTGTCATTATTACTGAAGAATTGACTGTTCACAGGAGGCCAAAACACATTGCTTGTGATTGTCTAATTCCTTCTAGTTTCAACATAAGCTAAGCATATGGAGGCTTGAGGGTGAGATTTGACTCAAAACTATTCATTGCAGTTAGAAAAAGTTAAACTGGCTGAAGTCTGCATCTGTTACAACATAATCCATAGATCAGAATTTCTCTGCTCTTCCAAGAAGCAGAGTTTTCTGGAGCTGATAGTTTCGCTGTTGTAACCAAAACAAGTAATATAATGTGCATTAGAGCAAGAAATACAACAGCTGCTGCATATCTGAAAATGAAAATAAATTGAATCCCACAGCCAGCAAATATTATTTAGGAGAACATTTTGGTAAGACAAATAAGCACAAATTTACTTTTACCACAATAATGCAAGGAATTGTCTACAGGCCAGCTGAAGTCAATAGATTCTTTCCCAGCTTGTGCCTAAGGACAAGCGAGTCTCCTTTTGTGCCTGCATGTGAGACCTAATGCACCTCCTCTTCTGTGTCACCTGCTCCTGTCTAGTTCATATAAAGCTCCTGAAATGTGATGCTGCTGGCATTGAACATTTTATCTGTCACCCCTATGGAAGGTATCCATTTTCTTTTCAGTGGCCAACCTATTCCTCGTGTCACCTACACAGAAGAAGAAAAGAAAACATGGGGTACTGTCTTCAGGGAACTGAAGACTCTTTATCCAACTCATGCTTGTTATGAACACAACCACGTGTTCCCACTACTGGAGAAATACTGTGGCTACCGGGAGGACAACATTCCCCAACTTGAAGACATTTCAAAATTCTTGCAGAGTAAGTTTAAAGCATATAAAAGCACCAAATCAAAAATGAAAAGCCTTGGTTCCTACTAGAAGGGGTGCTTCCAGAGATGGAAAAGCAGTCCTTAAATTATCACAGGCTCCCTATGGTGATTAGGCACATCTCTTAGTCTGTGTCCCAGGCCCCTATCTAAAACGTCCAGGGGTGCAGTGGTACAGATGCTCAGATACAGTGATGGTGGTGTAGATGGGTAGAAAATACCTTACTCTTTCACAGTTCAACTCTATTTAACACAAGGAGAGCAAAGAAAACAATCAGCAAACTCTTTCCATTCTGAGGAGCCCAGAAAAGGCTACATCAAGCACACTAGCTATTTCTAAGATGTCGTTTTATTTTTGTCCCTTCAGGCTGCACTGGGTTTCGCCTGCGTCCTGTTGCAGGCTTGCTCTCCTCTCGGGATTTCTTGGCTGGGTTGGCATTCCGAGTGTTCCACTCTACACAGTATATTCGCCATGCATCCAAACCCATGTACACACCAGAGCCGTAAGTACTTTTGTTGGGATGTGGTCATGGCGGTGAGAGATTCTGGACAGAGCTATATGCAGACCAATATGATCCAAGCAATGTCAACTTATTGAAGCTGAACATGCACTTATATACCTATCTAACAGACTGGGCAGGTTAGTTTATTGTAAAGCAATTGGTCCAAAGCATTAAGGCTCAAGCTCTGGCCTTGTTCAAGGCCAGGTTGGACGAGGCCTTGAGTGACCTGTACTAGTGGGAGGTGTCCCTGCCTATGGCAGAGGGTTGTAACTAGATGATCCTTGAGGTCCCTTCCAACCTTACCATTCTATGAGTCCATGATTAAGCAGTTGGCTAAAATCATTAAGATACAAACTGTCATGGTATTGTATAATTGGTATAAATTGTTAAGGGGTGAGCTTTGAGGGCACTAAGCGATTGGCCCATCATTATCTGTTCAAATGCTTCTTGAGAGGCCTCGTTTTGGTTTGACCATTGTTCAGTTCTTCTGTGGGTTGCTGTAGCTGGTGTCCTTGCCCTCCCGGATAAACTTTCATGTAGACTGTGAAAGTTTTCAGCTTACAATTAGCAGTTAGCACAGGTTGGATTGCTCACATATCCAGTTAATACAAAGTGTTTCCCTGCATACTTTGGTATAGAATGTGTGTAAAGTTACAACAGAATAACAACAGGGTCAGCCCAGACGATAATAACCATGTAGAACCCTGGAGCACTCCTGGGAACAGCACTAATGAAGAACGGCTAAGTGGCTGCTCTCTTCTGAAAATATTTTCAGATTTCTATTCTGTTCAACAAGCTACATCATCTCCTGCAGGTTCTTATGGGACAGACGAGAGAGTTTTGCTACTGTAAGAATGCTTGTGTGGGGGCTGGGGTGCAAGAGAGCAGTGTAAAAAAGGCATTTAGCTTAGCTATTAGTACCCAAACAGGGGTGTGAATTCCAGTTCAGGAATGACTCAACATGCTGCAGGCAAGCTTCTGGCAGCAAGACAGAGGAAGCCAGATCCTTGATCCCTTCTCTTTGTCAGTTTTATGCTGTAAGGTTTCTCTCTGTCTGTGTTCCATTGTCCTTTTTCACCGTTTGCAAAACAGTTTTCTTCCTCTGCTTCATATTGCTGCAATTCTCCTTCCTGTCCCTTACCATTTCTTTGCTTCCTACTTCTTCTCACAGCCTCCTTATCCCCTGCATTTTTCTATCCCACATTCTTCTGATTTTCCTCCCTGCTCACCCTATTCTCATCTTGGACAGACATAGGCTGAAATGTCTTCCATAGAGCTGGCCCTCCTGGGAGTATCTTATCTCTCTCTCCTTTCAATCTCAGCAAATCAGTTCTCAGACTTCAAAACATCTAGCTGTCCCTATGGGAGTTCTTCCCCAGATATGCTTGTCCAGCTGCCAGCTTCAACTTGTGATAAAAATAGTCATGTCTGAGGAAGCCTGAGTGGGAGGCTGTGGGCCTGAACAAAGATTGTTGTTGAGCTCTTGAGGCACATGTTGACACCATAGTGTATTGTCTAAGTAGCCTGGACTTCATCTAAAGGGATTTCTTATCCTTGAGACTGAAAAGTCATGTGCTCTTTGGTGGGCCAGTTTCTCTCTGGGCTTTTCTGAGGTGGGTTGGCAGTTGAATGGATGGTTTTCTTCAATAAGGAAAAGCAAATAGTGTATCATTCTTCACCTGAGGGATATGTGATAATAAAAGCACTGAAAACCCTGGATTGTGAAACCATTTCTATCACAGGAATAATTTTACAGCAGTGTTTTCCTGTTGAGTCTCGAGCATTATTTGGTGGTAGAAAAAAATCATTGCACTCTTGACTATGTTCATCCTACATTGCTAGACTTTTCCTAAATTCAAATCATTTAAACATCTTGTTTTTCTGCAGTGATATTTGTCACGAGCTACTAGGACACGTGCCTCTTTTTGCTGATCCCAACTTTGCTCAGTTTTCCCAGGTAAGTTACTCAATGCTTATATTAAACTGGCAGAGGGGAGATTTAAACTGGATGTTAGGAAGAAGTTCTTTACAGTGAGGGTGGTGAAACACTGGAACAAGTTGCCCAGGGAGGTTGTGGCTGCTCCCTCCCTGGAGGTGTTCAAAGCCAGGTTGGACGAGGCCTTGAGTGACCTGTACTAGTGGGAGGTGTCCCTGCCTACGGCAGGGGGTTGGAACTAGATGATCCTTGAGGTCCCTTCCAACCTAAACCATTCTAATACCATAGAATCAAATGATTCTATGATATTATTAATAAAAATGAGCACATCAGAGACTAGGTAGTTCAGAGGATGAGCCAAAAGCTATGAAGCATGGGGTGGATTCAGAATACTGTTTTAAGAGTGGTTCAGGCTCATTTATTTATTTATTTATTGTTTGAAATCTTGACGCAAATCAGGTGAGCTCATACGTTCAAACTCCAAATGTCCTGTGAGCTGTTTTTTACAGGCAAACCCACTGAGAGGTCATCAGCTAAAATACTTTTTGTAGATGTTGATTGTTCTCAGCACAGTTAAGTGGCTCATGAGTCAGATGAATTTCTGCAAATGTTAGGGAAAGTAGAGTTGGGGGGTTTTTTTGTTTGTTTGTTTATTTTGTTTTTCTATTCAAGCCACAGTGGAGGCAGTGTAAAGTGAGAAACTGTCCTAGCTGAAAGCATGGCAGAAGGCTGGAAAGGAGTCTTTAGTAGTGTTAACGTCTCTGGAAAAGAAGCCAAACCTCAGTGAAGGAGTAAACTTTTGTCTGCATCTTACCAGAAAACATGAAAAGACACAAAGAAAGGTCAGGCAGGCAGGAAGTTTAAAATAATTAGACTCGATGTAACATCCTGCTCAAAAGATGAAAATTGACTTGATGGAGGTAGTAACCACTCAGTATTGCCCTCAGGCTCTACCCCTTCCCAAACCCAAGGTTTCCTTCAAGATAAACTCTACTGCACCTTGGTTTATTAGAATTTGCCTGCTTCCATGGTCTTGGCATGTGTGTGTGGCATTCTGATGTTTGCACTGTGCAGTCCTCACTGGAGCAAACTGAGACAGGTACCTGGTTGTATACAGTGTTGTGTAGCTATCTGCTGAACCCAGCTTTTGCTGCCTCCCAGGGAAGTCTGTGTCAACTCCCAAAGCATGAATAAGCTCTTTCATATCATACTCATTTGGAAAAAATAACTCATTGAAGGCTCCAGGAAAAAACTCTGGAAGTCAGGGCCTATCAAAACAAAGCTAAATATGTAGGGTGCACAGATGTGAGTGATTTACCTCTTTAAGACCATAGCATTCTATCAGATGTGCATTGTACGCTTGGTCAGAAGCCTGTCAAAGCAAGAGGAAAGTTTTATTTGACTTTACTGGGCTTTGTACCAGGGCATAGAGGATCATGCCTTGTAAATGACATTTGGACAAGACCTTTTGTTCATTTCTGGAGAGATTTATGGTTTAGAGTTGATGCTGCATCACAGGAACTTGTCCTGTAAACATTTGTGTGTGGTAGTAAGTGATGGTAACATTTAAAATGTGAGAAATTACGTAAGATGAGACAGAAAAAATGTTTGCAATAAACTGCTGGAAGACTAATGGTTTATTGTTACAGGAAATTGGACTGGCATCTCTGGGAGCTCCAGATGATTTCATCGAGAAACTTGCTACGGTAATTTAATAAGTGAGGGATCAATTTTCCAAAGCACTCTATGTTGTCTTAATTCTGCTGCCACTGAAGTCACTGATGGAACTCCCATAGAGCTGAATGGGAACAGAGTGAAGTCTGTGATTGGAGAACCTTACCCTGAAGCAGTTGTATTAAAAGAAAATAGCTTTGACACTGTATTTGAAGTGACAGCTGTGATTAAACACAGAAGCACAGACAAGATTTCCTCCAGCACAAACATATTGGGCAAGAAGACATGATATATTACTACATCCCCACAGGACATTTTAGGAGGCAGCTTCAGTAGCTGTTCTACCTGCAAGTGTCTCTTCCACCCTGCCATCTAGCCAATGTACTCTGCAGTCAGTGTGGCTCATATGGACCCTACTTCGAGATTACTGAGATCCAGAGTTGCAGACCAAGTATATGCCCAAGAGATCAGCGTTCTCAGTGCCAGCACATGTGGGCAAAGCATTGCACCAAGTTTGTACCTTCTGACAGATGAGATAGTTCTTCTGAGCCAGAAATGTTATCTCTTCAAAATGTTAGACCAAGTATTCAAGCTAGACCACACACCACCTTCCTTCAATGTTGCTCTAGCAGCCCATTCCCTCTCTTGCTGCTGCAGCTGGACACCCTCTTTATGAAAGAGGAGAGAAGCTTCTATCAGCTAGCGTTGAAACTTAACCGGCTTGGCCAGCCAAAATGAAATTGTATTGCTGTATTTTCACTGCCTCCACTGTGCTAACAAATGTAAGCATGGTGAAATACAAGTGTGTTGTCAGAGAACTGAACTGATTTGCTGGCACACTGAAGCACTGTGCCTCTTTCAGGAGAAGAACACCGGTCTGTGGGGACTTTTATTGCATTTATAGAGTTGACACTTGACACATGTCAACATTTTAAATAGAAATGCAGACTCCCTGTGTATACAAATTGATGATGTGCACCTACTCTTTCTGACTGAGGAATCACCTTTCTGTCTAATTTTGCTGCTAGGTGTATTGGTTTACGGTGGAGTTTGGACTGTGTAAGGAAGGTGATTCACTGAAGGCGTATGGCGCAGGGCTGCTGTCTTCATTCGGAGAGCTGCAGGTATGTTCTATAAGACAACATTTCAAATACATTTATAATTGCTTAAATTTTACTTCTGAATGCCTTCATGTCCTTATATTTTATTTCATACCCTGTGCATAGAAGTAGCATGAAATGTTGTACTTCATTAAAGACCTCTAATAAGTGTGTCAGTGTATATACACACAGGGGACTCATACCTGATTCTTTCCTAGTGACGCTGTCATTGTATTGCATGGGAGTAACTATTTCCTGTCTGAAACTAGATGGGATTCAGTAGCTTCATAATTTTTTTCACAGAAAATCCAAACACTCTTTAGTCGTAATAAATTTCTTACCTTTTTGCTTGTAGTTTTGCTCTTTTTTTTTTTTTTTTCACAGCAAATGCAAGCATTCTTTAATAGTAATAAATTTCTTACCTTTTTGCTTGTAGTATTGTTTATCAAGTGAGCCTGAGATTCAGCCTCTTGTCCTGGAGAAGACTTCTGTGCAGAAGTATCCTGTTACTGAGTTCCAGCCTATATACTATGTTGCTGAAAGTTTTAAAGATGCAAAAGAAAAGCTGAGGTAACCCACTCATCCCACAGAAAACACAGTTTCCTGTCCATTGCAAATACAATGCATCCCATTACCTTACAAGGTTTCGGATTGACAATAATGTTTTGAGAGATGTTTTTGGGTTTTGCTTTTTTTTTTTTTTTTCCTCTCAGCTCCTGTTTCATAGAATCATAGAATCA
>VWZE01006405.1:0-12409 GCA_013396675.1 Eubucco bourcierii | reverse complement strand
ACAACCTCCCTGGGCAACCTGTGCCAGTGTCTCACCACTCTTGCTGGAAAGAACTTCCTCCTAATATCCAATCTAAATCTCCCCTCTGCCAGTTTAAACCCATTGCTACTTGTCCTGTCATTGCAAGACCTTGTCAATAGTCCCTCCCCAGCCTTCCTGTAGGCCCCCTTCAGATACTGTAAGGCTACTGTAAGGTCTCCTGGAAGCCTTCTCTTCTCCAGGCTGCAGAGCCCCAACTCTTGTAGCCTGTCCTCATAGCAGAGCTGCTCCAGCCCTCTGAGCATCTTCATGGCCTACTCTGGACCCACTCCAACACTTCGATGTCCTTCCTGTACTCGGGGCTCCAGAACTGTACACAGTACTCCAGATGGGGTCTGATGAGAGCAGAGCAAAGGGGCAGAATCCCCTCCCTTGCCCTGCTGGCCACACTGCTCTTGCTGCAGCCCAGCACACAGTTGCTGTCTGGGCTGCACTCACACTGCAGGCTCATGTTGAGCTTTTCATCAATCCAGACCCCCAGGTCTTTTCGTCAGGGCTGCTCTGCAGCCATTCACAACCCAGCCTGGATTTGTAATTGGGATTGTGCAGGACCTTGCACTTGGCCTTGCTGAATTTCATGAGGTTGGCTTGGGCTCACCTCTCCAGCCTGTCCAGGTCCATCTGGATGGATCCCTGCCCTCTAACAAGTCAACTGTGCCACACAGCTTGGTGTCATCTGCAGACTTCTGTGGGTGCATTTGATTCCTATGTCCATGTTTGTTTTGCTGTGACTTAACTGACAGCAGGGAGTTGTTGATAACCCAGGAACCACCAGCATCATCCTATGTTTGCACCTTTAAGGCCTCTATTATCAATCTATGTTGGTACTCCTTTATGTTGCATCAGTACTTCAGAAACAGACTGCAGCTCAGTATGTACGGCATAACTACTTACTGTTTCTGCCTTTATAAAATTGTTAATGGTAGGCAATTTAGCACACAATTATTCAGAA
Organism: Eubucco bourcierii; assembly: GCA_013396675.1. Taxonomy (NCBI): domain Eukaryota; kingdom Metazoa; phylum Chordata; class Aves; order Piciformes; family Ramphastidae; genus Eubucco; species Eubucco bourcierii. Next base: position 11,418 of record VWZE01006405.1, on the reverse strand, counting down.
TTAAGCAAAACTAAAACAAATTGGGTAATAACTCTATGGTCATTAGAACAATTATTATTACCGCTTAACAAAACTTCAAGCAAGCCTGATAACTCCAGTCCCGAGGCCTGTGTGGTTAGCTTAACACAGAGCCTCCAGTTTGTTTGCGGCAGTGTGTTTACAAGACTGCAGGGCTACATAGCAAATCTTTCAGTCATCTGTGACTCAAATACAGATTCTGTTCCAGTTCAACAAATTGTCCAGGTTCATTTCTGGTTCTTGAAACAGGAATGTCTCAGACTGTGTTTAGTGTTCAGCTTGGGTTCCGTCTCACAACAGTATTTCTATTTCTGTTTAAAAAACACCACTGTATTCCTGGATGCTGGCCAAGCCACTGGGGGTCAGCCTTGGTTCAAACTCAACAAATCTTTCACTCGGAGATGCTGCACAAGGACTTGTGTCAGACCTAGTCTTTTCTCTCTCTTTCCCATTCACAGATAAACACATTCTGATATCCAAGATATTCTGCTCCCTTAGGCTCCCCAGCTTCAGGGACTTCCTAGCTACCTTCTCTGCTGCTTTCTCAGTTACCATAAGGGTGCAGCATCTCCTTCCACCCTTTTTTTCTGGTGTAATACTTGAGAAAGATGGCTTTCTCTTCTGGTTTGTGCTATTAACAGCCTGCACACAGTTTTTGCTTCCTCTGTATACCTCCCTAACTGTGCAACAAGTTCTTTGAGAAAGTGGAAGATGCTGCCTTACTCTATGTGAGTTGTCTTGGAGCTTCCTTTATTTGTTTCAATGACCAAATTGAAAAAGTGGTTACATCAAAACAGAGGTCTGAGGCTTGGTGGTTTGCACCTGGCTATGTGTGTGCAACACAAAACATCCCTGGAAAATTATTCTAAGGCTGACCTAAAACATTTCATTTTAAGGCATTCATCTTCTGATTAGGAACTTAGCTAATCAGGAAGACTGTCTTCTAACAAGGATTTCTCCTCTTAGGAAAACTGGGCTGATGCCGCTGAAACCTTTCTTCACAGCCAACATAATTTCCGTTGCCATACCTTGTGGCCTGCTCACACTGATCTCTCTTTGAGACAATGGCCTTAGCTGTTAGAGATCAGGAATAAACTGAGAGGCCGATGTGGAGGTGGCATCCAGCATATTCCACTGTTCTGGACATACAGGATTTACCATGCTGAATCACAGTCTGTGTACTTAGGCTCCATAATCAATTCCTCTTTCAGCAATGACTGCAGTAATCTGAAGCAGATATATAAGCCAGTATCCTGCTGGGGTCTACAAGGAGCATGGAACAATAGCTCTGACCATCTCATCCCATTCAGAGGCCTTCTTTCCACAGTTTTGTGGTTATGCAAATTAATGTTTTCCCAAGACCCGAAAATCTTAATGCTTCTGCCGTGTAATTAACTATTTTACATCAGGGAGGCCTGTAAGTAAGGGGTAGCAAGAATGCTGCTTCACTCCATTGACTATCCTCTATCTTTACAATAACCTGGAGGCCATTACCAAAACTATGCCAGAAGTTAGCACTCTGCTTGCTTCTTGGTATGCCAGAATGGCATAGGTGCATGACCTTATTTCCCCAGGAATTGCAGACATGGATCAGAATTAATGTATTATACATTACTGAGAGGAAAATGAGGTTTTCATGTATTGGCAAATCCCAATGGCCTATAGCAGGAGCAGTGTTGCCATGCCAGTAGCATAATTAGTCCTGTTTGGTAAAAAAAATAAAGGTGGCAAGGAAAAATGCATATTTAAGGGTGTACGGAATGCTGCAGGTCTCAGATCACTCAGCAAGAATGTCACTTATTTGCTCGCATAGTTTTTTTTTATTCCCAATTCAACAATAATTGCACACAACAAGAACATAGCAAGGAGCTTTTAATGTTTATATACCTTTTTGCATTTTTGTCACAGGAAGTTTGCTCAAACGATTCCTCGTCCTTTCTCTGTTCGGTACAATCCCTACACACAGAGGATTGAAGTCTTGGACAACGCGAAGCAGCTGAAGAACTTAGCTGACACTATCAATAGTAAGGAAGAACACAATTGTTGCCTTGAGTTTCTCAAAACTCAGATCAGGGATGGTAGCCATGAAACAGATTCTGTCTGGTGGCATTAAATGCTCTGAGCCTGTTATGGAGGGGTAATTCATTAATGTGAGATAATATTTTTCAAAAATTAGTACTGTTTATTTATAATCAATATTCAGAACTCTCACCACCCCAACCACTAATTTTAATTATTAATTGGTTCTTTGCACATCATGGAAACTTTATACAGATAACAACACAGGATCTAGAGATAGCTAGCAATAATATATAACATTAATTGAACTCAGTTGAACTGAAAGAGAAGCTTTCTGCAGTCAGTGTGCCGCTTGCACATTGTGGTGTCACTACACCACTTGCCCGCTAGATGGACTCATGGAGCTCCTTTCTGCTTATGGCAGAAGGCAATGGAGAATTACAAGAGACTTTAACTATTTACTCACTAAATTATTTCCCTATTCCTCGGGACTACCTACAGCTTCAGACAGTACTCAAATGATTTCAGGGAATTCTGTTACTGTCTTGCCATCTGCTGAGGCTTCTGATTTTTCCCAGACTTCCCTGGCTGCTGGGGAAAGGAGGCAGACAATCTCTGACATGGTTCTGGTCTCCTCTGGATGATCTGTGTATCTTCAGGACTTGCCATCTTGGCAGGAAGCTTTCAGGTGCAGTCAGGATGTCTTGCCATGTGCAGTTTCACCACAATGTCAGGCTGGCTATGCAGGCTGATTGCGTGGAAGCATTTAGAGCCTGTTCCTGGCAAACTGGAGGCAGGCAGTTTCCAGGCAGTTCAGGATACAATAAGGCAGTAGCAAGCAGCAAGCAAGCACAAATACAACAGTAGAGCAGGTTGTGTCACCTGCTCATCTCCTTTTATCAGTACAGCCCAAGACTAATGGGCTTTTGGACACAGAATAGCCAATTGGAATGGCAGTTACCCAAGCCTGACCATATTAGGTGAAGCCGTAGGCTTGCTTTACCCTTTTTAGGGCAGAACATACAAGGCAGGCACAAGCTGAGCCTATGTACCTTGTTTATCACAGGATGCAAAATAAGTCTGGGTAAGCCAGAGTCCTTAGACTCAGTGGCTCCATGTTCTTTGTCCTCTTTCCCATGGTTGCTTCTCCCCAAAGCGGAAGGAGGGAGAGCAGAAAAACATGTCTGGGCAAGCCAGGTATAAGCCAAGATATAAGCCTATCTTGGCCTGCTTAGACCTACCATGGCAGAGCCCAACCGAGATTAAGCAGCACACATCTCCTTTCTGATGCAAATATTGCTTCCTAATTCTAGACAAGCTTCAAAATAGCATTTCCACCTGACTGTAGTTTGTTACATCTGAAATATCAAGCTTAGTGGAGGTACTAGAAAAGGTCATAAGGCCTCGTTATGGGTTCTGATGTTTGTCAAGGTGTTCTTAGTAAGGAAGAAATGGCAAAATCTGTTTTTAATCACGTTCCTAGCTTTTTCCCTTATACATTATCCCCCTAGCTTTGGCTAGCTTTCTGAAAGCCAGCAAGCCCTGATCCTATGAGCCATTCTCGTATGGCCAATGAAGGCAAGGGGCTAACTGCAGACCTTAGTCCAGTAAGACCCTTATAACTGTGTCCAATCCAGCACTTCTTTGCTCACCTTATTCTTTCAGGGAATGGATTTAAAGGGTAAATATATACAGGAGTGTTAGAAATGGGTTATCAGTTGAATTAACTTCTCTGATTATTTCCTTTGCAGGTGAGATGGGGATCCTTTGCAATGCCCTCCAGAAGATAAAATGAAGACTTCTTGTTACTTATTGATCACTGGCTACAGACTAGAAGCTGCCATGTGCATAAGACAGTATTCATCTAGCCTCAGTTTATTATCTTCCTGTGTACTGCATAAATGCTTATGTTATATATCTTAATTACTATAGATTAGCAGAGACATAGACATCTGCAGATAACCCTTGACTATTTTTGCCTTCAAACAGTAATCTGTGTTTTCTTACAGATACATAAAAATGACCTGAGTTCTGGGTATCTGGGGAAAACCTCTCTATCTTTTGTACCAAAGATTAGCAGGAGGTCTCCACCATGCAGAGCTACAGTCTGCTGCAGCCCCAAGGTTGCATCACCACCCTGGACTCAGGGGTGAGATGGCAGTGCCTAACAATCTAAGCCACGTTGCTTTCTCTCACAGTGATTTTCTCCTCAATCCCTCACATTTTTTGCAAGGTTCTCATGAAGTTACAAATCCTAGACCTTTCAGGGGGCATGCATATAGTGTTTGGCCCTCTCTATCTCTGCTTTTACTGATCCCCAAAGGGTTTATGCAAATCAAAGACTCTGTGTGATGTGATGTGTCACTAATCTGCAGAATGGAGTCCATAACCAAGGCACGAGATTGCTTATTCAGTGCATGGAGTCTGTGCCTCGGAGTTCCAGCTGGCTGTAATGTTGTGTAACATCATGGATTCAGAGCTATTTCAAGGCCAGTCAGCTTACAGAAAGGGAAGACTCTCATAACAGAGGTACTCAATTACTCACTGTGGAAGGCTGACATGTAGAGGCTACCTTGTGTTGCATGTGTCCTTATCTGAGAGTGCTGCTGCGAAGTGATCTCCTAACTTCCCAGTCTCACAATCCAGAAGGTGGATGCCAACACCTTGGAAGTGGAGGGCAAGTTAAGGCACCAGAGCCTTCCAAATTCTAGCACACTGTATCTGTGTCTAGAGTCCCCACCAAAGCCATGGAAGACACGTTTAGCTTTGTACCAGTCTGAGTGCATTCAATATCAGACATGGTAGCTTTCAAGACAGTTACTGAGCCATGGTACTTTTGGGAGTTTCCTTCCTTCCACTTGAGCTTCAATCCCCCTTTCTTGGGAGTTTTATTATTCCTAAAGTATAGTATGACTGAGGCAGCAAATGGAAGCAAGGGTGGCTCCAGCTTAACTCAATGTCTGAGTCATGGAGAGAAGAACTCTGCTGCTCAGGAAGCTATTTCTGTATGTTATCCAGTAACTTTCACTCAGAGCAACTAAATGCTCTTTTGAACTGGTTCACATTCCGTAATGCCTCTCTCTCACTCCCTAGTTGAAGGAGGAAGAAGATCAGCACTTCCACATTGGAGTAGAATGGAACAAAGCAAAGCAGAGCAGTATTTCCAGCTTGAAACAATTCTGCATCATGATACTAACATGACTCATGAGTCATATTTCTGTTAGAAGATACAAAGATGGAGAGGGATTTGAAAGTCCATGAATCTCATACCTACTATTGTACCACTCTCATATTTATAGTTTGAAAATCAGTGCAGCTTTAATGTAAGCATCAGCCTTTAGGAAGATAGAAAGTACAGATGTTTCCATTGTATTTGTGGTGAGTAATAATATTAATCTAAGGATACCAGGTCAAATCCTTTTCAATAGACATATACTTATGCAAAATGGTATCATTTTTGTGCTTTGAAGTAAGCTTTTTTATCTCTGCATCTTTTTTTCCCCCTCATAACAGTGTCTGTGTAGATTTTCCAGTCCTGCCTAGCCTCTATTTTTAGCCCATATTTTTCTCTGTTAATATAAAAAAGACCCTTAAGGTGCCATAATAAACAGTTTCTTCTCAAGCATGATGTCTTCCAAACTAATCCTCAGACAGCTTTTCAAGTTCCTCTGCTTTTGGCTGTTGTGAAGTGGCAACAATGAGTGAAGTGGCAGTAAATCTATAGTGATGGGTTGATGAAAAGCACAACATGAGCCTGCAGTGTGCACATGCAGCCCAGACAGCAACTGAGTCCTGGGCTGCTTCAAGAGAAGCGTGGCCAGCAGGGCAAGGGAGGGGATTCTCCTGCTTTGCTCTTGTCAGACCCCACCTGGAGTACTGTGTGCAGTTCTGGAGCCCCCAGCACAGGAAGGACATGGAAGTGTTGGAGTGGGTCCAGAGGAGGCCACAAAGATGAACAGAGGGCTGGAGCAGCTCTGCAATGAGGACAGGCTACAAGAGTTGGGGCTCTGCAGCCTGGAGAAGAGAAGGCTTCCAGGAGACCTTATAGTAGCCTTCCAGTATCTGAAGGGGTCCTATGGGAAGGCTGGGGAGGGACTATTGACAAGGTCTTGCAATGACAGGACAAGGGGCAATGGGTTTAAACTGGCAGAGGGAAGATTTAGACTGGATGTCAGGAGGAAGTTCTTTCCAGTGAGGGTGGTGAGGCACTGGCACAGGTTGCCCAGGAAGGTTGTGGATGCTCCCTCCCTGGAGGTGTTCAAGGCCAGACTGGATGAGGCCTTGAGTGAGCTGTACTAGTGGGAGGTGTCCCTGCCTATGGCAGGGGGTTGGATCTAGATGATCCTTGAGGTCCCTTCCAACCTTACCATTCTATGATTGTATGATCTTGAGAACCCAGGATTCATGGTTGTTTTTCATGTGAACTGGAATGGTTAAAGAGTATTGATGCCACACGTCATGTCCTGTGTCCCTTAATACAGGTTTAAATGGGCAATAACTCCAGCCAAAGCAGCACAACGTAGCTTGACTGGAGCAAGACTGAGGAATGATAAAAATTTAAATGTTCAGTATTTCAAAAGCAGAGGAAATATACTGAAAGCAGACTTTTCTTGCAGAGCAAATTGGTTTGTGTGTATGTGCTTTAAATAGTGCAAACAAGTTACATTTTGAATAGGACTTTCTTATTTCCATGCTTACTGAAATTTAAAATTGTGTAGCAAAGTGGGGTTTTTTTTGGCGTTATCTGGCCAATGCAACTTTTCTTTGTAAGGCAACCACACAGGCCAATCACAATTAAATACTTACATAGGTATTTATGCCCATCTGAAGTGTATTTTAACTCAAAAAAGGCTCTTTTGCACTAGTCAGCAATTATTCATTCAAACAAGATCATGAAACTGATATTTTTTAAAAAGCTATCTTGATTGGTGGAATTACCTATCAATGTATGGCAGAGTCTTGCTTGCTCTGTCTGCATAGTCTGTGTATCTTTGTATGCTACTCTCATGTATCCCAAGCTAATGTTTTTTGTAACCTTCCTCTCTTCTATGATCAGATTTCTTAATGTCTCCATCTCCAGCTCTGTTTCAGGTGATCAAAGAAACACTTTCATGAGGCCCTTTTCCCTTTCAGTGACCTTTGCCAAGGTGACTGATGGTGTTGGAAAGAGAGCTTGTCAGTACTGGTTACACAGGGAAGTGTGTGTCTTTAAGTTGCCTAGATGTGACAGCAGCTTTGAAGAAAGGACAGGTTATTCCTCAAAGGATGCAGAGATTGAAAAAAAGCAGTTAAGCACAGACTGTATAGGACTGTGTTCTTTTAAAGTGTGCCTCTTTGCCACTTCGCACCGTGCCAGCAGCTGTCAGAAAAGACTCTTTGACATTCAACTGTAACAATTTAAATTAATCTAAATAAACAGAAATATTAATGCTGTATCCATCTGAAATCAATACCACTGTGCTCATGTGTGGTGTAGATACCTGCAATGGTAACAGACAAAAAAATGTGTAGGCTGTGGTGATTCAAGTGAGCCTTTTAAAGAATCTGGGCTGTATGAGACTACTTTTGAGATGGGAAGTCCCTATCTTCTGCTGGGAGAAGCTGTCTGTCCCCCACGGGAAAGGATGACACACTATGTTCCAGTCCTTACATAGCCCTTGAAACTACAGCACTAACCTGAGACCTCTTTTCCTGCACTCCCAGAATCATAGAATGGTAAGGTTGGAAGGGACCTCAAGCATCATCTAGTCCCAACCCCCTGCCATATGCAGAGACACCTCCCACTAGTATAGGTTACTCAAGGCCTCGTCCAACCTGGCCTTGAACACCTCCAGGGAGGGAGCAGCCACAACCTCCCTGGGCAACCTGTGCCAGTGCCTCACCACCCTCAAATTCTGTGGGTCGGAAAATCTCAGAAGCAGGAAGTGAACTTTAATTCTGTCTCAGGGCCCTGACACTGTCACAATTTCGTCTGTGCAGAGGGGACACTACTTGGATTGGGCTAGGGTTTGGGGGAAGAGGCCCTTTGTTTCCCTGAGGGCATGGGCAGTATAGAGGGCCCCAGGGAGGTAAGAGAAGGTGGGAGGAAGTGCAGTCTCAGACACTGTGCAGGACACTCCAGACAGAGGGACATAAATGGGGCTCAACCTAATTGCCTCTACGCAAAGGAGCCCATCTCCAGAGTTGAAAAGCTTTCAGGGACTTTCAAACAGAGCAGAAGGATTGCACTTTGAAGTTACCCAGAGGAGGAGGGTGGTCTTGAGCTCTTGCACATATCCTACGCACGTGGCTTCCCTTGACGTCTCTGGCATGGCCAACATAAATGCCTCTACACCTAACACAGTAGCAACCAGCTTGCCTCGCTGCTGTTTGGCAGCTCCGATTTTGCTCACCATCCATACAGGTGCACTGCATTTCCAGTCCCACTACATTCCCTGGCCATTGCTCTGGAAGAAACATTCACATTCTCAGGCAATTTCCATTCAGCATCTGGCAACTGCAGGCCAATTCCCTGTCTCTCAGTGAAGACTGACTTGGTGGGAATCTCAGGCCAAAAGGAAGAAACCAGCAAGGAGATGCATAGCATAGAGTCACTGAACAGGCAAAGCAGCCTGGACTCCAACAGTGAGGATGGCAGAGCCACTCTCATCCTGACCCTCACCCTGTGCAATGTGAGGAAGATTGAGCTCTCTAAGGCAGCCAAAGTTTTCGAGGTAGGGACTTCACCATTCGTTTTCTCCACTGAGCCCTCTCTTCTATAACTGTTGCCTTCTGCTCTCCCGCTCCTCTGTCGTCCTTCTGCTCCCTGCTTGACTTATGCTTTCATTTGCCTTCCTGTTTTCTCATTGTCCCTCTTTTACTACAGCTGCTTGGAGAGGTTAGCTGGCCTCTCCAGTTGAAGAAAGAGAATGCTCTGAAGGGATGGACTGGCAGAAGAATCATCACTTTATGAAAGGCCACAACCTCCCAGGCATCAATCTGTTCTTGTTGCAATGGCCAGTTATGACTCCATGTTAGAAGCCAATGATTTTTTTTCTGTGTATTTGGCAGGAGATAGAGAAAATGCTGGAGCTGCAAACCATACAGGCATCATTTATTCTGGGCACTTGAAGCATCCCTACCAGGTGCTCACTCTCATCTATGAAAATGAATAACTTGAAAGAAGAGTATTGTATTTGTTACTTATTTTCACTCGGTTTGCAATTACTTAATAATTATGGTGTTATTATACATCAATAGACCTGCTTTCATTCTGCCAGGGTTTTAAGAGTTATCCAGCCACTCATCCATTTTTTTTCTGCTGAGACAAAATGCTACAGTCAACAGTATCTCATCTTTCATCTTCAGCTATCTCTACCGATTCTACAGTGTTTAATCTTCTGTCTGTATCTCAGCTCCTTCTAAACTGAGCATTGCTAAGCTTCATTACTTAACACGCACTTCTTGTTAACACTTCTCTTAGTGGTCTTTAAAAGACATTGTAGAATTATATCTAGACTTACCTGGATTTTCAGTCTTTTGAGAAGCTGCATCATATGAACATTTGGCTCTTGCAGATGTTTGAATCTGAGATTCATCACTTCGAAACCAGACGAGCCAAAAAGTCCAAGAATCCTGATGGTGATCTTGATGTTTTTGTTGAATGTGAAATTTGCAGTGCTGATATTAGCATCCTTATCACCTCCTTAAAGACAGTAGCAGAGGATGTGAAAACAAGCAATGAAGTCAAAGGTAAGAAATGCATGCATTTCTTAGTGCTGTTCTGTTTCTTTTTGGAGTAACTTTTTAGCTTTAGTTTCATATTAGTAATCTCTCTGGAAATCTGGTTACTATGCATTCCTTTTTCTTCTCTGCACAACTGTTTTCCCTGAATTGCAATCATTCCCATTGGTGTGGAACAAGAGACATTTTGTCATAGGTAGTGGATCAGAGGTGAGAAAAGCATTCCAGTAAAAAGGGAGATGAGAAGGATAAAGCAGTGAAACAAGAAGCTAGAAACTCCTTGATAACAGGAAAATTGTGCTGAGAGCTGTGCAGAATGCTGTCTGCTTTCAGGCAAATGCATATGCTTCATGGGAACATGATGATACAGCAGAAGGTCTGAATGTTTCATTTGCTTGGTTTTGTTCAAAGGAGCAGTAGCTTGCAATGTCCTGGCTACTGCCATCTGGGTCCAGTAGGACTGTGTAGATAGATTGCTTCTTCACTGTGAAGAGCTGGATGCAACAAGCTTAAAGAAGCTTCCAGAGTGCATGACGAAGAAAGGGTCAGCAGAAAGTCTGCAGGCACTGTGCAGGCTGGGAGAATCAGGGGATGAGCTTCTTGTAGGGAAGTTGCTGTCAAATCTGGAGTAACAGAGCATCAGGCATTTTCCCAGGCACATTAAAAGCTTGTTTGGAGGTTGGACAGCTTCAGCGGTTGCAGTTGAGGAACAGTATTTCATCTGTCAAAGTGCTGCAAGTCCTACTCCGCTGCCTGTACTGTATTTGAGTCACAATCTCTACCAGTCATCAGGATGTGAAGTGAATTTGCCAGAGGGGGACCGGTATTTTTCCTATTTACAGGAAGGTAGGTGGATAGGTAGGTACAGCAAGGTGTTAGAGACACAATCCTAATGATGACAGAGGAGCCTCTGGCAGATGAGAAGACTGAAGAGTCAGCCTGAATGCAGAATTTCTACAGAGTTTCCTACTCTTGACAAGTCCAGGCAGAAATCTCCAGGGTCCTTTTATCTAAAACAGTTCTCTTTGGACATCTTTAGATGTTGCTTGAAATTCGCTTTCAGGTTTGTGATGAGAGGCAGTCCCTGGGTATCAAGAAGGTATCAAGAGGGAAGCCAGAAAGCCAAAAGGATTTTAGAGCTGAAAAAAACATTCGATTGTGATTTCCTTGGAGCCGAGAGGTTTGTGTTCAGAAGTAGCAGTCAGTTTCAGGTGTACCGGTACTAGAATCTACGATAAAAACAAGGGACTGTTAAAAGTGGAAGTTTATTGTTAAAGTACAGGAATATTAAGGACATAATTCTCTTCACATTTTCTTTTTTTCTTAATTCTCTTCACATTTTCTTTTTTTCCTTATGGTTTTGAACAAACATAGTAAAAATAGTTAGGCTTATTTTGTATGTTATGGTTTTAGAATTAATGCAATTGGCATGCAAATAGATAGAGTCTTTCTGTTCCTAAGTTAGTTCAGACTCACACACAGCACTCTAGTTTGTAAAGAACCTTTCCTGGGCATTTCAGACCCCAGAATTCAGTAGTGCCTTAAGGCATTTTAAAATGAAAGGATCAGAGAGTTGGTATTTGTCACCCACAGAGATACCTTGGGTGTGGGCACCAGCAAGAACTCAGTGTGAAGGTTTGGGAGTTCCCCCACCCCCCC
>VWZE01006403.1:0-23721 GCA_013396675.1 Eubucco bourcierii | reverse complement strand
TCTTAAATTGAGGGGCCCAGAACTGGACACAGTTTAAGAGCACTTTGCAGTAAGAGTCTTCAGAATGGAAGTTTTGCTGCCAAGACAAAAATCTGCAAAATTGTTTTGCACAAGGAGTGTGCAGTGCTTTAGAAAACTTATTGATTCTAGATAGAGTTTAAATTCCTTCTGAAAATGTAGCTCTGTGACAAAGAAATTTAGAATTAGCCTGAAAATTCAGAAAAAAATCCTGAATTATTTCCATGTATTCACTGTCTGAAAAAAACCCAAACCACAGCAGTTGAAAGAAAACTGAAACTACAAGGAACATATTTGCTCAGTTCAGATGAGTATTAGGATAGCTGACACCAGTTCTCAGTAGTCAGTACACTGTGGGAGACAGGCGAATCAGTGTCGTGCTGATTTCGGAACAGAAATCTGAAAGTTTTAGTAAGACCTTGTTCATGTCTGAGCTGGTGAAGTTAGGATTTGTCATGCATCTCTGTCAAGGGTGAGAACACAGTGTCCTATCTGCAGACGTATCTAACAAATCAATTGAAACACTTCTTAGTGTGGTAAAAAACATTTGGTTTTCCTAAGAAATGTTACCCAACTCATAAAATAAACTTCAGTGAATTTCATCACCTGAATTTTCTCAAACATTAAAAAAGTCACTCACATTTTTTCCCCTGCAGTTATTTCCTGTTTCTAGTTCTTCATTGCAAGAAGCAATCTTGCATTTTGAAATAATCTCCAAGTGTCAGCCACTGCTTTATTTCCTCTTTTATATGATCTCATCATTTCATTTTGTACTCCCCGACCTGCAGTTTAATTTTTTACTCTTTCACTGTTATGGTGGCTCAAACTGCTGCTCTAATTGCTCTCTAAGTTATTTTCCTTCCATATATTTGACTTTTGATTTCTCCTCTGTTTCTCATATTTGAGCAATCTTTTTCAAACTGCCAGGATTGAAGTTCTTCATGAAAGACGTTAAAAAGAATTCAAACATGTAACTGCTGCTTAATTAAATATTCTTTGTAGCCTAAAGTCAGGTTTGGTGTAAGAAGGAAAGATTAACAGATGTAGCAATAACTTACAGAAAAGAGTGCAAAGACGCTTCTGGAGAGCAGTGAGTCTGTCTTCCATAGAGACACATTAGCAAAGTGTAAACAAGAATATAATTAGTCAGGATGTTCAAAAAGAAATCTCACAAAGGGAAGTTGTGTCTCACAAGATCAGAGCCTCTAAACAAATAAAACTCTAATGGAATGAAAAGTGGAGTCCTATAATAGATATACAACTGTTTCAAAAGAACAGAAGAAAAGTGTAGGCATCAATATTTGGTTTTCAAAATGGAAGTACATTAACAACAGGGTCTCTGAGGCTCTTTGCTGACACCTGCACATTTCAACAGTTGCAAATAATGTTAAAAAAAAAAAAAAAAAGAGATGGAAGAGAGAAGTTTTCAGAATAGTCGACTGTAAACCTGATTCTAAAGAACCGTAGAAGAATCTTATTATATTACTAAACCCCTAATTTTATAAAGTAGATTAAATTCGCTGGTAACAAATGTGAAGTAACACACATGGAAGAAGACAGATGTAGCTATGGTCGGGCACTAAAGAGCTGCAAAGTAACCATCATGTGCAGAGCAAGGGAACTAAGAGTTGATATGGATGGGTTGCTGAAGGTATAAGTTCAGTGGTCAACAGCAATTAAAAAGACAAACAGGAATTCCTATGAAAAAGAGAGCGAAGCACAACACGTCAGTATGCCCTGCATGCATTCAAAGTACTTTTGCATTGCAAGTGCTATGTATAATTCTAGGCCTGCTCCTTTGAATGGCTGTGTTAAGGTAGAAAAGAAAGGTGACAGGGCGGGTTAGAATGTGCGTCTTTGCAGACCGGTAACTAGAACGATGTTACAGACCTCCTCAGACTGGGGAAGAAATGAAATGGAAAGAAATCATAGAGACCTGTAAAATCAGAGAGGTGGAGGTGAAGGGAGAATATGTCTGGAGAATGATGACTGCTGCAGCTAATTGCAAAAAGTGGGAAGCTTGAAATGCATTGTCAGGTGGCAGGTTAGACAAAGACTTCTTTTCCGCAGAGCACAATTACGTTGTGGAATTAAGGTAATGGCATAGTAATGTGTGGAACTAGTTTAATGGAGACCAATAGTATACATTATTTGGAAAACGGTTTGACAAGACTGATGATGGAATTATTAAGTGTGATGTCTTCAAAGCCTCTAAAATGATGATTGCTGTGAGCTGGGAGGATATCCTGGAGAGGGATTGCTCTCTTTGTATTTTCTTCCCTGTTCATTCTTTCTTATGTGTCTCCCTGACATTGTCAAAGTCAGCAGTCTGATCCAGTACAGTGATTCTATGGCCTAGCAGCTTGGTCCTGCTCGCCTGAAATCTCCAGTCTCAGGGCAGCTAACATTCCTCACCTGGCACATCAATTGTGGATGGCAACCTCCAGCAGTAAGTGGAAAGCAAATATGTGGCAATTGCTTCTAAACCCATCATTTCTGCTGTAAGAAAAGCCAAATGACCAGGAAGGGCTAGCTGCAGAGCTGAAATATGTATTAGGATGTTCGATTTGAGAACAGTGCTGAGAACTCTTTTCTGATAAGCATGGCTTGCAGCTGTGACTGGTATGTAGGTCCAGTTTGTGAATAAACCTGATCCTATAATTCCAGTAGAGAAATACTTGCATGCGACACACTTAGATATCAGAAGGACAAAGCAGAAAATGAACTGGTATATGAACTCTATATAGAGAGCCTTTTCTGTATCATCTTCAGGAACCATTGAACTTAGAAGGACTTTGCCTTTGGTTAAGATTTTAAGGACTTGGAATGTCTGATGTTGGTAAGGTTGTACTTTGTTAGGAGGAGTCAACTGTTCAAGGACAGTTCTGCCTGTACAGGTCGTGGGCGTGGAAATGGTAGCTGCCAGCCCAGTTCTGGGCTACCCCAACAAGAAAACGGAAGTACAGTTCTTCTGGGACAGTGCTGGAACTGGAGAAAGGCATCAGGCAGAGTAATAGGTGTCCTACCATCTTACCAAGATTTCAAACTGACGTGGTGCTGGGTTTTTTTATGACAAATGCTGCTTTTTTAGTGTGTCATAAATCTTCTGGAGAATATAAAGTGAGACGCTAATGCTGTCTCTGGGTGATAGGTGCACTTTGCTTCTATGTGTTCATATGGAAATGACACCTGGCTCTGCACCAGTCTCCCTCATGTTCTTCCTCACAAAAGAGCTGCTGCAAGCCCTGGCCAGGTCCAGGATGCAGACAGGATGTATGGAGACCTCCAAGACAGATGTTGCTGTGCTGAGCATTGTCTTTGCTTTCAGAGTGAACAACTCGTGACTTCTCTGATGCCCAGGTAATGTATATGAACCCAGCACAAGTACAGCAGGCTTATTTTGGTGTCCCTAGGTTAGAGTTTTTGTGTGAGAGCTTTCACTGACCTCACGAAGAAATTGATTTATCCATGGATGATCTGTGTTTGTGCAGCATGAGCTCATCAGTAATATTAATACAAGAAGAAGGAATCCTACTGGCATGACTTTTTGTCCATGAATGAGCCACGTTTTCCCTTACACAAATTTAGGGAAAAGAAGATGCAGATCCCACCTAGATAACCATTTGCTTCCAGCTAGTGTTTGCTGAACTGTTGTATGAAAAGGGTTTTTAAAGGAATTAATGTTTTAACAGAAATTAATAAGCAGCTTTTTTCTTATCTGGCAGGGAAAATTAAGACAAAAACTTAACCTGAATTTGTACTGGAATAGATTTTTTTTTTAGGCCTTTTGGAAGCACAAAAACTAATTAAATTTTCAGTAAGTTTGATTTTACGAGTGAAAGATTGCATTCCATTTTAAGATGATTAAACCTTTAAAACTCTTAAAGATTTTTCCAATATTTTTTCCATTTTTTGTTACTTCAAGTATTTTTTCTAACTAAAAGGTGATTAATATTTTGAAATCAGATTTTTTTCACTAAAATGCCAAAAGAAAATATTTAATTCAGCTGTTTCATCCTTTTACCATTTTGCCCTGCTGCGTTTCTTGACTGAAAAGTTTCACCAAATTTACTTGGATTTATGACTATTTCAAACACCCCAGGTGTTTGACTTACTGTCAAACAAGTACTAATCTGTAATACAGCATTGCAAATTAATCTCAGGTGTAATATGGTGATGGTCACAGTTAATCAAGCCTAATGTGACCCAATACATACAAGGCATTTCAAGAACTGGAATTATTTCTGGGACTAAAAGCCCGTGGCTCGTTTTTGAGAGGTGATCTTCAAAGGAAATTAGTTTTTAAATGAATGTCTTTACGATACTTTCAGGGTTTCCATTTCAGCACTTCTTTGGAAACACCCCTATCAATTGATACGTAATGAGACTTGTAAATAGAAAAATGAACAAAGAATTACATTTACTCCAGGAGGTGAAAAGAGTGCCCCTCCTGAAAAGGAGGAGCTGACAAGGGATGGTCACACTCAGAGGCTGATTGCCTGTCTAGATCAATGTTCTGCGTATTTTGGTATTTATAGCTCGCTGTACCTTTGCTGTCATGCCTACTCGGGTGGCTTTGTAAAGTCTGCTAGTCAGTTTTCACGCACACAGAACTGAGCTCAGAGACAAATTCCAGCCATCTAAACAGATGAACTTGAGTTGCTCAGGCTCTGGCTGTGATGCCAGTGGCAGAATCCTGAAGGGCCTGTGAGACATACCGTAGTGCCACTCTGGAGGTGTGAGCCTTCACTGTGTTTCTCTTGCCAGGGGATTTGCTTTATAATGATGTGATGGTTTGGGAGCTCCCCGCCCCTCACACTTTGTAAAATGACCCAGACTAGAACTCAGTCGGCTGGAAGTTAAGGACTGAAGCTCTATTTACAGCTCAGCACAATGCACAAGCAGAGATATACACAACAGACAGGAATAGTTACAGAAATATACAAGTTAAAGGTAGTACAGAAACACAACTCCCCTCCCAGAAATCAGAGAGCCCAGGAGGGGCTCCCAACCACCCTTCCACCTTCTCCCCACCCCTGTACCTTACCCCAAGGTTTGCCTCACACGCAAGGTAAATTAGGAGGATCGGCCAGGGGGGTTAAAAGGAAAGTGGTTAGTGAGAATTAATCGGCAGAGGAGCCAGAGCCAGAAGCTGCTAGACGGCTCCAGACACTGTGCTGCCATAAAGACAGACAGAGAATGCCTTATCTATGTCTATGTTCTTTTCCCAAAACAATTTTCAGCAAACCTATAAGTGAAATAGACATCACCATGTTTTCTTTTCACAGCCTATAGTGTAATTTTCTCTATTAAAATATTCCAATTAGCCTCAAACCAGCACAGCTGAGAGAATGCCTAACAACCCTTGAGGCTGTTCACTCTGTGCTGGAGGCTCCCCACTCTTTCTGTCTCTGTCCAGCCTGAAGATGATTCTCTTCAGCGACCAGGGGGAACCAGGGAAGCTCCCACCTTCTTCCCCACAGACTTATTTGGGAAAATCCCTTCAGTTGCAGTGATCCCTCCTGTCTGTCGATCTTTATATGTCTGTCCACAGGGTGGAGGCCATGACTTGCACGTTAAGTCAGCCTGCACAGAAAATAAGCATCAGAACTACGATTAGAGGAGGATCAAGTCCTGGAGCAGAAGACGAGGCAGAAAGCAAGTGGAAATGTCTCTGTGCCAAGGGGAACAACAGCAAAAAGTTCTCGTCATGAACATTCTGATTATGTGTTTTTTCTCCTCTTGTGCTGTTCCAGACTGTGAAGGTTTGGGAGTTACCCACCCCCCACACTTTTGTAAAATGACCCAGACTAGCACTCAGTCGGCTGGAAGTTAAATGATGAAGCTATATTTACAGCTCAGCACAATGTACAGCAGATATTTACACTATATACACAATATTTACAGAAATATACAAATAAAAAGGTAATACAGCAACACAACTCCCCTCCCAGAAATCAGAGACCCCAGGAGGGGCTCCCAACCACCCTTCCACCTTCTCCCCACCCCTGTACCTTACCCCAAGGTTTGCCTTACGTGCAAGGTAAATTAGGAGGATCGGCCAAGGGGGTTAGAAGAAAAGTGGTTAGTGAGGATTAATCAGCAGAGGAGCCAGAGCCCAGAAGCTGCTAGATCCCACCAGCAGCTCCTGCTCAAGCAAGCGACACAGAGAGACTGACTTATCAATTGTTTTGGTTAGTGTTCCCAAACAATTCTCCAGCAAGCCTATGAGTGAAGTAGACATCATGATGTTTTCCTTTCACAGCCTATAGTGTAATTTTCTCTATTAAAATATTCCAATTAGCCTCAAACCAGCACACAGACACAGATCCGCAGTCTGTCTGTAGCACAGAAGTTTGATGAGGAGGCTTGAGCCTCCTGTAGCACCTCTGGATGTTGTGGTTTGGCTATGGACACAGCAACTCTTGAGAGCCCACACTTAAGAGATGTTGTTTGGAGGAGGTCATGCCAGAGGGCTGCAGGCAACATCTGTCTCTTAACCGTGTGAGGCGGAACCAGTGCTAGAGAGGAATCTCTGCTGGTAGCAAGCTTCCAGAGAAGGGAAGATGAGTGCAGTTCTGCACTATTGGAAAGATTGTTCTCTCACAGTGTACTTACCAGTCTTCCAAGCACAAAGCATGTCACACTGAACGTGATTTCCTTTATTTCGCAGAGCCTAGTGTATTTATTTTATAATTAGCATCTTGCAATTACAAAGAAAGGGAGAAAAATAACTGTTTCTTGTCCAACATCATTTTTCTGTCCTCTCATTTTGGTTTAATTAATCAGTTATGTAATCCCTTATAAATCCTAATGAAATGGCAGCAATGTTATTTAGCATGAACATTACTACAGTTTGCTCAGTGATGTTGTGGACATGATTTTATTCTTTAATCATGTCTTATTAAAGCAAGACTGTCTTATTAGTAATTTTAAACAAAATAAAATTATTCTTCACAGCTTTGAGGAGAGATCTGAGAGAATACTGAACCACCTCTGACCTGATAAATCCCAAACAAGGAATGAGACCAGAGGGGAATCTTGTTAAGACTCAATTACAGACTTGATGTGAGGAGTGTGACACAGAGAAATGGGAAAACTTAAGCAATTCTGACTTTTAAAAACAGCTGATAATGCGTGACAGACAGATACAAGGCAGCTGTAATACCTTCTGGGGATGCCTGCCAAGTTGCTGACCCTGGTAGATGCTGAGTCCTTCAGCATGCATTCCTAACCTGGGTTTCCTTGACCAAGCTGCAGCGGGTACTGAGTACTAGCTGACTTGCCAGTTGCACTTATAGCAGGACCTAAGCATGTCTCAGAAAAATCTCACCTTGTATTAGAAGATCTGGGGGGACAGACCCCTGCAAGGCAAGAGTCACCTCTGAGTTAGACCCATGGTGCAGAAGAGCATCAGAGAGAAAGAAATGTGTCCAATAGCCGAGACATTTGGAAGCAATTCAAAGTGCAGAGAGGGATGGAGGAAGCCTAGCAGCAAGACCAAAATCCAGACCTCCACTAAACTCTCTTTTCCTTCCAATGTACTTTCTTCTGTTTTCTCATTCATTCTGATTTTAGAGGAAATGCTGACAAGAGTTTCCTTCCCCTTATTGCTGGAACACAAGTGAGTAACAGCTGGGGAGAGTATCCTTGCAGTTTGCCAGAGCTGCACTGTACCGCAGGGATTTACCGCATTTTGTCAGTCTTGCATGTGACAAAACTCCTGACATGACAACCGTAGGTTTATCTTTTTCAACTGTTATGTTTTGTCTTACAGGGTTTGGCATGACCACCCCAGCCACCGTTGGAGGCAAAATTTTTCTGATATTTTACGGCCTTATAGGATGTGCAGGGACCATTTTGTTCTTTAACCTGTTTCTGGAGCGCTTGATCACTGTCATAGCCTATGTTATGAAGTCCTGCCATGAAAGACAGCTGAGGAGGAAAGGGGTCCTCCCTCACAATGGCCGACGGGGCTCAGGGACCTCTGAGGTGGACAGCCTGGCAGGCTGGAAGCCCTCCGTGTACTACGTCATGCTAATTCTATGTGTAGCATCGCTCATCATTTCCTGCTGTGCCTCTGCAATGTACACACCAATTGAAGGGTGGAGTTACTTTGACTCACTTTACTTCTGCTTCGTGGCCTTTAGCACCATAGGTTTTGGTGATCTGGTGAGTAGCCAGAACATCAAGTATGAGAGCCAAGGACTTTACCGCTTTGGCAATTTTGTCTTCATACTCATGGGAGTGTGCTGCATCTATTCCTTATTTAATGTGATCTCTATTATCATCAAACAATCCATAAACTGGGTATTAAAGAAACTGGACTGTAGGTGCTGCCACAGATGCCAAAGAAAACTACTTCGTTCACGGAGGAATGTAGTAATGCCAGGAAACATGCGCAGCCGGAGAAACATCTCCATTGAGAGTGATGCTGTCAACGAGAGCGACATGGATGGGCGGCGGCTGTCAGGTGAGATGATCTCAATGAAAGACTTCCTGGCT
The DNA here is from genome assembly GCA_013396675.1 of Eubucco bourcierii. Classification (NCBI taxonomy): domain Eukaryota; kingdom Metazoa; phylum Chordata; class Aves; order Piciformes; family Ramphastidae; genus Eubucco; species Eubucco bourcierii. The sequence goes on along the minus strand of VWZE01006403.1, from coordinate 15,198 downwards.
TCAAATAAAGTCTCGCTGGCCATCATGCAGAAACAGCTGTCAGAAACTGCTAATGGCTATCCGAGGCAAACGAGCTCTAACTCAAAGCAAAATGGATTCTCTGGTGGAGTTGGAGCCCTAGCAATTATGAACAACAGACTGGTAGAGACAAGTGTGAATAGGTAGAATAACAACAGTAATAACAGTTGAAGAGTCTGCACCATTTCAGCAAGTACAGTAATGACATGAATCATGTGGCAATAGCTTGGCAGAGAATGTTGCCAGAGGGTGGGATGGATGTGAACGCCATGCCTCCTGTTGGAAGACTTTTTTGGAGCTGTCACTTAATGTCTTTGCTCTTTGAATTGCACCAGTCTCAGTCTTTCTTCTTCCCTTCCTTCTGTTCCTCAAGGTCACTGTAGGAGAAATTTAATGTATCCTTCAGATCAATTTTCCATATGCTCTTCTCTGCCAGTGTGGAATACAGATTTCAGGATAGGAAATCTGTGGAGTGGGAAAAAACCAAATGTGTCTACTGAACACATTCTTAATTGAAAGATTGTTCTGAGCTTTCTGCCTTAACTCGTGTCATACCTGTTTTCTCAAATACAGTTTCTCTGAGGCCAAAAGAGGAATCAGTCTTTTTCTGTGATCTTTCAGATCTAATTCAATGGACTAAAAATAACTGAAGTATTTTATTTTGTTTTATATATATCACTATTTAAAATGTATTCCTATTATGAAGCAACAAGCTCGAAAAGCCAGCTTCTGCTGGCATCAATATCTGTGCAGATCTGGAGTAATTCTATGAAAGTTGGTAGGACTGTTCCATAGCTATTGTGATATGAAGAGAATTTGGCCTTTAAATTGAATTTAGTTTTCCCCTTGAAAGGATCCTATCAAAAATTATGGAATAAAATTTATCTTACTTTTGTTCTCTCCATTTGCATGGATTTTTTATTCCTAAACTGCATTTTGTTCTGTAATTGAATCACTGTGCCTTTCTGTTTCAAAAATATCAAATTAAATTGAATACTGCCGTACTGAGTTGTATGAAATATTACACAGTGACAATCAGGACGTTTCCAAATTTCTGTTCATATTTTGCTCAATTGTGAATGAAGCAATTGAGCAGCATCATTATGTAATGTAGGTAATAACAGTTTACATGAGAGGCTTTAGTATACAGTTAGGTTGCTATGCCAACATTCAGTGTATCATTATAAGTGACTGAGATCACAAAATCACTTGGCAGCGTCCTTTTTACCTTTCGTGTAATTCTGTCATTCTTCACCTGTTTTTCTGTCTTTCAGTGATGGTAATGACAGGGTCTTGATTAGGGAGGTAGGAAATGTTTAACTCATTTTTCTCAATTAAATACTCCGAGTGTTTATTATGACTAAAAAGGAGACTTCAATGAGAAGAATAGCAGCAGTGAGGAGAATGTGAAAACAGGAAAAGATATTAACTTTAATGACAGCAAAAGCATGCTTTATATTAGGCAACTGGAGAAATGAGTGATTAAATAAATTCTTGCAAGGTCTGAATTTCTGATACACCTTGAGCCATGCAATACATTAATGCCAAACAGTATATGAGAGTGTAAATAAGCAGAACTGTTCCCAAAGGACCTGATCCAATTCCCCATGAGAAGAACAGTACATGACTCAGGACTGAATGTTTTCTCACAGCTAGAAAACCAATTTAAAAACAATTATGCACTTCTTAATACAGAACAATGCAGATAGCCTTGTCGACGTAATTTACATTACAGTAGGAATTAATATCATACTCTTTTTCTTCATTTGGGCCTAAAGTTATTTTATTTAGGTTTCTGATATTGTAGAATAGCTTTTTGATACTCATTTAAAGCAATATTTGAATTTGAAAACAAAAATATACCTCTTGGAATCTTTTCATATAACATGTGAAAAAGAAAACAGGCAAATGTACTTAAGTCATTAAAATAATTGCAAGCACTTTTGACATATTATAGCTAAAACCAAATCCTGCTGCCCTCAGTTACAAGGAGAGCTTAAAGTTGAAGCCACTAGTCCAAATTTTGCTATATCTCATCTCTGCAGTAGTGGAATACCTCTAATAATATCCCTTCCTGTTTGGATCCATGTAAAATCTGAATTGGCTCCTAAACTCATTAACTTTGATGAGAAGACTGACTCGTTTGGGTGTGTACCAGCAAAACTTGTCACTGAATTATTTTAGATAATATTATAGTACCTGAGATCCATCATAGTGTTGCACTTTTTTCCTTCTGCCGAAACCTTTGTTGTCTCAATCTCATTGAATAAAAATACTTTGATTTAAAAAAAGAAAATTACTGCCTCAAAGCATTCTTTCTAAATTCATCCAGAATTTCAATGCCTGTAACCCTAAGATTGCATTTTTACAGGAATATTATCCTCATGTTGAAAGCTCACAGAAATCATTTGGAATTTGACCCATTGGTAAACAGGGCTCTCAGCCTGAGCAGAACAGCCACAGTCTTAAAAAGTGCAGCTCACATTTCAGTTTATATCAGTTATTAACTATAAGTTGCAAACAGCATTTTTTTTCTGAGCACCGAAGACAGTAAAAGTTACTCAGCACAACTTTCTTTTCTATATGATTGAGGCATTATCATCTTTGACAAGATAAACAAAACATGTAAGTTTCTTTAGTTCCTTTATTATTTAGTTCTGTATCAAAGAGATAGTTTTCATGTGGAATTTTCACTCAAATCCTTACACGTCTAACTTGCTTTCAAAATCTGGTTCTGGAAGTCTAAACAGAGAGCAAATATAGGAAATGGGTGAGAAAGCAAATTAAAGAGAGGAAACCATATGTTCACCTATGGAAACAGGTAAAACATTACAACCTGTATAGTCATTTTAACAGATTATTTGGCTTTCAGAATGCAACACATCTGATTAGCAGATAATTGAAATGGTCTTCAGATGGTTTCAGCTGCTTCCATGATGTGAGAGTTTGCGTTGTTCCTTTCCACCCTTGCAAAACTGAGCCTTGGTTGCCCATCACCACAGAGGAATCTTTGCTAGCTATTTTCAATAGATCTGAAAACACGTATGGTTATGAAAGCAAGAAACTAATTTGTAATCTTGATCAAATAGATTGGGTAGGACTGAGTGAGATATTTGGTGGACACCACCTTCATTGGTTAGTCCTGACTTCCGCTCTCAGGCACTGGCTCCCTCATGACCCAAGCCCGCTAGTTGCAAGACTTTCTGCAGTGGTTTTGTAGTCTGATTTCGTGTCCATTGAAGATGAAGATGGAAAAAGTCCACTAATTTTGTCTAATCGACTCTATTCAGATGTAAATTGCTGTTTCAGAGATGAAGGACCTTCTGTGACTGTGCCATTTTGTATCATGATGTCATCCTGTAGACCTCTGACTTTGTCACTGAGATCCCCCTGTAGTGGTAATGTTGAACAAGGTGGCTCTACCCAAGAGACCAGTTGAATTCTTAGGCAGTATTTTGGATAAATAAGACTTTTGAGATCAGAAAGGGAAACCTCCTTCTCTGGAGACTTTCAAAACCTGCCTGGATGCCTTCCTGTGTGACCTGCCCTAGGTCATCCTGCTTTAGCAGAGCAGTTGAACTCAACAATGTCTAGAGGTCCCTTCCAACCCCTAAGATTCCGTGATTCTGACTTTCAGTGCAATGGTTCTGTTGGAAGTTGTTTTTTCCTAATGACATTGAACAGAGAAATCCCCGAAAGTAGCATGAGGTTATTAAAGTCATAAAACATGTGGAGATAAAATTATAGATGTACCCCCCAAAAAGCAGAATATAGCATAAGAGTGACCAGTGTCCAGCTTGTGTAAAAAAATTTAGCAAAAATACAGACATCATTTCATTTCATAGAATCATAGAATGGTAAGGTTGGAAAGGACCTCAAAGATCATCTAGTTCCAACCCCCTGCCATAGGCAGGGACACCTCCCACTAATACAAGTCACTTCTTGCATTACTTTTTAAAGTAGTGATAAGGTATCAAGGGAAATATTAAGTTCTTTGGATGACTTCAACTACTGTGGAAGCAGAGCCATTTGTAATTACTTACAGATGTTCTTTCTCTGGGACAGGACAGTGAGCCTTATATTGCAGAGGCACCCTCAAAAAAGACAGGAACAGTCACCCAATATTGTGGATTTATTGTAAACAAAGTTACTCAGCCCTCCTTTTGACACAATTAAATTACAAATTCAGACATCCATTAGGAGGAATATACTACTACATGACCAGTTAAGCTCATAAAGGGGAAATCTCCCACTCGAGGGTACCCAGAATACACACTTGCCAAAGGGGGAGTGAGGAATCGCTCAATCTGTGGAAGAGTACTGTACTTGGATGCCATCCTGTTCTAAGGGGAGATGATGTGCCTGCCAGACTGCTTGCTGTGTGGAGACCAACTCAAAATGCCTTTGTGGCAGGACTCCGTACCATAAGTGGAGGGTGCAGTTCTGATTAGTCAAAGGGCCAAGCCCACAGAACCACACAAAGGCAAGGTAGGAGCCTGGGCCCAGATGTGCCAGTTAGTGTAGCCCAGCTGATCTTTATCAAGCTATAGCAAGCCTCAGCAATTCAGAGTAACTTACTCTGCAAGAGGCCTCTGGATTCTGTCTAGTCTCCAAATCCCTTTCCAAAGCAAGCTGAGGTAGTTCCTGCCCATCTCAGTGCAAATTCACAGAATGATGCTGCTTTGCATGTAGCACACTGTTTGCAGTGTGCTGAAAGTACCCTACTCTCCTGAAATATTCGCCGCCTTGTGCCGAAAGGAAATCACAGCCCTTCCTCTGGAGCTACTGAGATTGGGCAAATACTTAGCGCTAACTTAAACAGTAAATAGCATCTAGGCAGCTGATTTTCTCAGCCTGATCTATAGCAGATGGGTGTTTTGATACCCAGGTATCATTATTGTTGGTGGTCTTATTAGAGATGACAAGGGCTGGAAAGGGCAGTCAGTCTGTCAGCCCTAGGCTCCTAAGCAGGGGAGCAACCTCTCACGTCTTCGCTTTGCTCTGCATGTTGGATGTGGCTCCATTCTCAGCTCAGGAACTGATCCTGCTCCACTGGAATCAATGGAGAGTTTGCTACTGGGCTGTTTATCTGGCATTTTCCAGAAGAATTATTTTCCCTTTGCAGAAGGGTGAAATGGTGACTATCCTTTTGCTTTGCTTGTATCACCAGCTGTGTAAGTGCTAATTCTACTTACGCAATGCTGTGATCTGCAGCCCCTGCTGCCTTGAGCTCTCTGCTGACCTTCCGATGGAAGTTTTGCCACCCAGTTGGCAGCTTGCGTGCCAGACACCCTGCGTATTCTTGCTGCAGATGGTCAAAGAGATGGGTGGTTTTGGAAGATATTTAGGGTGAAATTGTATGATTCTGCTCAGATGTCCTTAACTTAAAAAGACTCTTTACTTACATAGCTGGCAAAGCTCACCATAACCACATTTTTCTGTGAGCAGTGGAACTAATAATGCCTGTTTGTGTAGAAATTTTAATCGGACGTCTCCTAGACTTGTTCCCTGAAACAATTGTAACATCCACATATTCTCTATATGACTAGAAAAGCAATCCAGCCCTTTTCTTTCTATCGCAGATGACACACTAGTCCTATAGCCCGTTGGATATCCAATGCCCAATATTGAGATAGTCTTAGCTCTTTCCTGTAGCCACAGCAAGCCCATTATGGTATCATGTTTATCACATGTTTAATATCTCTACTCCCTGGCCAGCACATCATAAGCTGGTTGTGGATGGGCAGGTTGATAACAGGCCAGATAACAGCTTGCCCTGCCATTTCCTCAGAGATGCTTCTGTCCTAGGCACCTAGATACACAACATTTGTAGAAATTTAGTATATTTCATATTTTTATCCCTGCATCAAATGTAATGGAAAATAACCAAGAGGTTCAAGCACTTTGAAACTCTAAATGCCTGTGTTCCCAGCTCAATACCAACACAAAGTGTGAGGAGGCTGTAACCATGACACACCTGTAATATTAAATAGGTATTGTGGTGGGGGAAAAGAGTGTGCATCTGACTCAGTCCAGCTGCCAGCATGAATGCTTCAGTAATTAATTAGAATCCGAATTTTCCAGGAAAGAATGTTAGAATAATTCAAGTCAGTGGAGATCCTGAACAAAGGATTCTATTTTGCATTCACAGAGTTGGAGATACCTGTGAGGCACTTCAGAAACACTCCGTTATTAGCAGATGAGTATATTCTATTTGAAAGGGAAAAAATTCAAGTGCATGAGATGGGTTCTGGACTATATTTATAGAAGCAAGTGAAAAACCTTTGTATCTATTTCCTGTATCACCAGAGTAGCTGGATGATGACATCTGCTCAAGGCACAAAGCAAATTTTTAAAAGTAGTATATTAAACTGCATTAAGGTGTGCTGTTGTGCTACATGATCAGGTATATATATCCTCATCCTGGTTATTATTGCAGTATCTTGACTAAAGGATGGCTACAAAAGTAAAAAAATAAAGCCCAAGAAAAAGCCCAAAATCAAAACCAGAGGTCCTTAATTTCAGAGCACATACATAGGATAACAGAGAGTCAGGGATCTGCAAATCTGAGTCATGAAATAAGTATGTCTTGCTTATATTGCGGCTGGAAAGAAGAAAAAGAAGAGGTGCAGGACATAACTGAGAAAACCCAGTCCTTCTGCACAAGCTCCATCAGATTCTCAAGAGAGCATCTATTCCCTCCTGTCCAGGAACAACGGAAGCCAGGCTCTCATGTCTCACTCGAGTTCCAGGGTGCCTGGAAGAATGACCAACTGCAAAATAAAAGGAACAGAATGGGTAAATATTGGGATCCATTCGGTTATCTCCCATTGAAAGTATCAAAAATAATTGAATTTGAATAAAACATCAAAAAAGCCAAGTAAAAGGGGAAAAGTGCATTTTAAAGATTATGGTTATAGCAAAACAATAATCGTGGTAGATTTTTTTAAATGGATGTCCACATAAATAATATAAAATAATACTTCTGAATTCATCCTTCACACAGATAATATTATGAAAAAAATTGCTATGTCTTTCAAAACGTAGATTTATATTAAAAGTGCATGTGAAGATTTTCTCTTTAGCAGTTGGGATTAAGGACTCATACCCAGAAAAATAAACCATTAAAATCATATACTATTTTCTCTAAAGCCCTTTGGAATGCCCATATTTCTGATTCTTGCAGTAGTTAAATACTAGAATAGCAGTAGGGGTACAGTGTAGAAAGACATTTGCATTAATTAAAAGACAGTAAGGAAATCAACAGTAGTGTGGCTAAAGTTGTATGAATCTTTTAGGCTGCATTATAAGTATTGTATTCCATCACCTTATTTTACTTTAACAGCCATTTTTGCTTTTTGCAGAAGTTGGGAATTGGTATGTAAGCTTAGTATGAAGGCTAAGCCTAATGTTCCACAAAGACAGGGAATGGAATCATGTATCATTCAAAACTCACATTTAAAGAGACTTGAGTCTTTCAAAATAATTTTCCCACTATTTTTTGAATTATCTATTCATTTGATAGCATTTTCTCATTGAGATATACTGAGTTATCAACCAGCTGACAGAAAGAGTGGTGCAGGCTGATGAAAGCAATAAGGAAGAATAAGATCTGATCTCATAACAGCACTATGGTCACCGATTTGGCTCCCATAAAGAAGCTATGAGAGTATTAATAGCATATCTTCTAGTTATTGTCATGCCCAGAAATCATTTGTAAGATATTTAAAAATTAAGATAATATTTTTTTCTCTTTAATAAAAGATAGCAATGTTATCACATGTGCATGGTTGGGTTTTTTTTGGTTTTTTGTGGTTTGGTTTTTTTTTTTTTTTTTTTTTTAGTTTGGGTTTGTTTGTTTGTTTGTTTTCCATATTAACACTGTCCACAGTGACTACCTGCGTAATACTTGTCCTGCTGGGGCAGAACAGGCCCAGTCTTGTTTTCAATGCTGGTGCCCTGTTTGACTGGCAGGGTTTCAAGTTTCTCTCCTGCCAGTGGTCTGTTGTGCCTCGAGGAGTGACTGAAGGAGGTCTGCTCTAGCAGAGCCTGACCTCACTTGCTGCCGGGCTCTGCTCCCCTTCCTGCGGCAGTGGTGTCGCAGACTGGCCCCCGCGGACACCTGGCAGTGGTGTTGCAGACCGCCCTCCGAGGACACCTGGCAGTAATGTTGCAGACTGCTCCCCGCGGACACCTGGCAGTGGTGTTGCAGACCGCCCCCCGCGGACACCTGGCAGTGGTGTTGCAGACCGCCCCCCGCGGACACCTGGCTCCACCCTGCTTTTGCTTTCGACTTTAGCAGCGCACTCAGGTCCTGCTACTCTCTCTGCCTTGTGATTGCGCCGAGAACACGATTTGGAATTGTAATCTCTTCGCTAATCGCCTCACCGCAGCGCCTCGGGCTGATCCGTGAGTACGTTTAGCTATCACATCAACTTCAGTCTCAGGTTTTTCCGCCAATAGCCCTGCTCGAGGGCAAGGCTTGTGGCTGGCAGCGGCAGCTGCCGCTCCTCACCCTCCCATCTGGGCTATGTGTAGGATATGGGGATTGATATTTCTTTGTCTCTTCCCTAAATTGCTCCATAAGATTCCTGTTGTACCTTCGTGTAAATAATTCCCGACTGGGTATTGGAACTTTTGGTAGATTGTAAGTAATTCGCTGCTTTGGGGGGTGTGTTTGCTGCTTGGTGCGGGAACTTGCGTTAATAAAGTTGGAGATTTTCCCATCTCCGCATATTAAATTTGAGTATTCATAATAATGCTACAAACCAGCAGACGTTAGGGAACTCGGTTGGTCGTTGTTTTTTCCCAAGCACCTTTTCGCAGTGTGCAAGGGCAGGATGAGTAACACTGCTGCATGGCACGGAGACCTTTCAGGATTTCAGGCCGTTCACTCGAGAGGGCCTTTGGTGCTCTTGTGGTGCGGTGGGGATGCAGCCTGCCCCCCAGGGCAGCTTCCAAAGCAGAGGGCTGCTCTCAGCCCCACATGCAGCCCTGCTCCCCCACCTCACCGCTGTCAGTTGCTTCGGGAAGGCGCCGGGCAAGCCCCTGGCACTCGGGACGCTCAGGAGCTGGTCATTCTAGGCAGCAGTGTGCCTCGACCTGTCCCCTACGGGGCTGCACTCAGTGACAGGGCTCGGGACAGCACCGAGCATCTGAGACCGTGACAGAACCCTTCCCGAGACCTGTAAGGGCAAGCCGGGGTCACAGGCAGCACCAGGGCGGCGGGGCAGGGCTGGGGCCGGGATGCGGCTTGCCATGCTTAGGCAGGGCAGAGCGGCGGGTAGCTGGATACCAGCCCTGCTGCAAGCCGCTGGGCTGTGGGCAGGGTGGGAGAGACTGGCTGGGTCGAGTGAGGTCCTCAGGGTCCCGACTGACATGAGTTCCAGCTCAGACAGTCGGGGCTGCCCCTGGACACGGGTTCTTAGCTGGTGGAGCTCAGAAACAGCCATTTTAGGGCAGAAGTTCTCAAGGGGCAGCAAGAGCGTGATGTGGCTTGCTCCAGCTTAGTTTCGGTTCAACGGAGACAGTAATCCCCCATCGCCCAGAAGCCGTGTGCCGTGAAGGTACAGCAATGGTGAAGGGTGTGGGAGCAGCAGTTCCTCATGTGGGTGTAGACAAGAGACCAAGATGCAGCAGATGTGTTCTGTTTGGGCAGAAAACTTGAAGCAAAAAGCAAGTGTACGTGGACTTACAAGAAATGCAACAAGAAGGCTTGCTGGCAGCACGTAAGGTTTGAGAAGGGAGACTTTGAGAGATTAAATTAATGAAAGTAGCTTTGATCAAGATAATGGGGAGGTGGGATATGAGACTCCAGCCACTGTTTAAATCTAGAATAATTACAGAATGCACCCAGTGATATAATGGCTGTTGCATTGGTCCAAAGCACTGGGCCTGTCTGGGCAGCTGTTCCCTACAATACTAATAATACTGGATGTTCTCTACATGGAAATGTTCAGTTTTCTCCTAACAAATACACAAATCAGTCAGCTGTTGGGTCTCATATATAAACCTTAGAATCCCCTTCTCGGGGTCCATATTTGGGCGTATTCAGAATTAAGACTGACAGAATTGTAAAAACAAGCGTTGTCCAACAACATATTTCTAATCAAGTCAGTAACTTTGGATTTGATGTCTTACTTGTGTAGCCAAAACGTACATACCCCATTAACTTTCTCTGCACCTCTATTTTCCACATGTACCATGGGGAGAGGCAGAGAGGTGCATGACCAGTGGCAGCAGGTGGCTGCTTCACCATGAGCACAGACACCAGATGATGATAAGTGCTTGCTTACTTAGGAAAGGAAAACAATCGTACTTACTTTCCAGTCACTCACTGTTACCCTTTGCAATGATTTGCTGCAACTGAGGGATTCTTGACCTTCCACCATCAGACTAACATTTAGAAGCAAAAATTCCTGCCATCTGTTCAAGAGTGAGCCATATGCAGTAAATTAATTCAAACAAAGACTGAAACAATAGCACTAAACACCCAAATATATCACAGCATTTCAGTTATCTGAAAACCACAATTACTATTTCCCTTTACTGATTTAAAGCTGACACAGTTTGTTTGAAAATCAAGAATAATGTAATAATTTTATTCCAAGTTAGTCACCAGAAATTGTAATCATGATTAATTATAGCTTTGCTGACTGTCAATGACCTTTATACCTCCCCTGAAGTACACTAGCTCTTTTTGCTGTATAGCTTGCTATGAGCTGTGAATAGACTTCTAATGAGGCTCATTGTGCTTGAGGTATAAAAGCAAACCAGTTTTTGTCTTCCCACCTTACAGTGAATAAATCAGTGTGCATGTTTTTGCTGTGTGGCTTTTTTGTGATTCTGTATTGCAGGTTACTTGAGTTTGACCTCAGTAGAGGGTGCAACAGTGTGTTAAAGTCTCCAACCTTAACAGGTTAGCTGTTGAACAGCCTTTTTACTGAGCAGCTGCAAGAGAGTTCAGAGAGTATTCTTGTCAACTGTGGTGCTTTGTGATTGTTAACAGCACATAAAAGATTCATACAATAATACTTCGGCTTTGGTGTGATTACAAATGTGTGCAACTGTGGTTTTAATCAATTAGCGGGGTCACAGAATAAGGAGTTTATGGCAGCTTCATGACTTTGTAGAGATGAAAATAAAAGGTTGGCAAGCCTGACAATGTAAGTGTTTTGAAGGAACTACAGCTACTTAAATGAATTCTTATCAAATCAGTAGATGTGCTTCATGCTTGATTCTGCATTATGAGACAATAGATCCAGCTCTAAAGACCCTCAAGCTGTAGTTTGTTGAAGTGGAAACTGTCTCAGCTTGACAAGACTACTCAGACCAGAACAGCATGCTGCTGGAGGAAAGGAGGGCATTTGCCTACACTCCAAGCACTGGGGAAAAGAAAGGCCTAATAGTGAGAGAAACAGAAACCTCAGCTGGCCCTCATCAGGTCTTGCGGGAGCCAAAACCTTGGTGAAGGAGGGAGCAGCAGGAAAGGTGCAAAATCACACCCTGCTCCTAGCTCACTTTCACTCCAGATGAATTACAAGTCCTATGGGTGCTTTATATAGTAATTTTTAGGTGTGCAGACTCAAATTAGGGCTCGGACCACCTGTCCTACTCTCATGTTGCCTTCAATCTTTGAAAAATCGGACCTTGGTACTCAGGCTGCACTGCATTTTGCATTTAGTGGCCTTTAGTTGGGAACTTCCAGCATACCTGCTCACACAAACATATCAGTGCACCCAAGGCCTGGAAAATGGGTAGGCTGGCCTCCAGACTGAGATGGGAAATCTGTGGCTTAGAGCACAGCTCTACTGCTTCTCTATATACGATTAGTACTTCATTCACTATGATGCATCACATACAGAATTATGAAGCCTGGAGCTTAACTGGATGAAATTGGTTGAGAGCAGGAGTTTGAAAAGGAAACTCAATCTCTCTGCAATTCAGTTTCCCCACTTGTAGAATGGTTTGCATTAGATTACTTCTATAGGATGCATTGAGACCTACAGAAGAAAAGCACTGGTCATAAGCAGCGTTTATGCACTGCAGTTGTGCACTAAGTGCTTTTGATTTACCTCTGCAGACCTGAAATTAATTACAGATTGTCTTCACCAATGAGAATAACTGAGACAGAACGTTACCTTGTACTCCATCCCTGTGCTTCTACTTGACAACTTGAAGACACTGGCACTCTTAAGATTAATATATGCAGAAGCTGAAGAGAGTAGCAAATGTTGTCTCTTCTGGGAGGAACTCTTGTAATACAGACTACATGATTCAACAGCAGAGTGCAATTCACTCATGAATCAATGTCCTTAATCATTGAAGCGTGAGAGGCACAAACTCTTCTCATAGCAGCTGTTACTTTAATGTTGTTAGGTTTGGAACTCTGTGGACAAAAGTAAAAGCTCTCCAGAAGGGGCTATTGTGAACTGCAGGAGCAGAACACTAACCTGTTGACAGCAACCAAACAGAAGTCAGAGCAATATGCTCACAACTAGTTACTCCCAAATATATTTCACCTCTTTGGCAGAGACACTGTGCCAGGGCTTACCTCTTTATGAAGGGGATATTTTCATTCATCAAATGAAGGGAGCTAAGTCAGACCAATGAAGCCATGACTCCTGCAAAAATCTCACAGCAGAGTCCAAATGACAAGATTTAAATTTTTTTTTTTCCCCTAAATTTGCAGCTATCATACAATTTATTTTCTCCGGAAAAATGAAAGTGCTCCTTCTTTCTGTAGAACACTTACCTGTGGTCTGAAAAACTGGAGACATCTTATCAAATACAAGCTGATTTCATATTTCCATAACTTGACACAATACTTCTTGGCAAGTTTGAGTGAGGAGTTCCTTAGGGAAACAGAAGTTAGAACTTTGTATTGCTGACAGAAAAACAAACGAACAAAACCAAAAGACCCCAAACAAACAAATGAAAAATCCAAAACTAAAGCAAGCCAACGAAAAACACCACCCAATCACACGCAAAGCAAAATCCATTTTTGTTACCTTCTCAGAAGAAAACTTTTTGTGTTTGTCCTCTTTGATGCAGAGGAGGGAGTTGCGGAGTCGGAAGGAAAACTAGTAGTCTGTTCCCTGGTTTGCTCCCATGACATGAGCATCACAGTTACTCCTTCACAGCTCAGCCAGTGCCAAGCAAGCAGACTACCAGAGTATGGAACCATTCCACTGCATGGCTTTCCACCCAAACTATCCAGCCTACACTGGAGAGGGGTGTAGGAATCAGCTCTCCAGTGCTTCCATGTTGTAAACTGCTATGGTATCTTGCTTTGCAGTAACATGTCCTTACTGAAGATAAGGAACTTGTAAATTTTAATTTGATTATAGCATTTTAGTCTGCTAACTGCAAGGTATTGAATAAGTTCCAATTATTGACCAGTGAGTTAATTTGGTTGCATCCTTTGAGTCTTTGACAGGTTGCTAGTCAAATGTGGGTTTTGAATGGTATGTGGTACCTTTGGGCCCAGGTGAGTTCTCACAGACTTTTGTCAGTCCTCAGCAGATCTCCTGTACCTTGAGATCATCATCAGTTGCCATGGTACACCTCACTTGGATAGAATGGTGCTGTGGAAAATATGAAGAAAGCAGCTTTTAATGTCTCTCTCTTCTTCCTTTGAACAGAAACTAGCAAAGAAACAAATATTTTTCTGGGTAAAAAGTGTGTTAATGCTGTCAGTCTTAGAGTAGAAGTAAGGCACTACAGTTCTCCAGCAGCTCCTACTGAAGTCCGCATAAAGAGCAATCACTCAGCACTGCGATGCCGATGCCGCAGTGGGAGGCAGTAATACCAGCTGGTGAGTACCTTCAGCTCCACGTGGGTTTCAGCCCAATTATATACAGCAGGATTAAAGCATGTGTTCTTGCTATATTGATCAGGGCCAAGACCCTCAGAAGCATTAATTAGAGAAAAATGCTGCTGTTGACTCTACCAGTGTCCCTTACCTCCCACAGGGAGCTTCTGTGTAGCCCTTTGTAAGAAAAGCCACTTTGCTGAAGGTGCATCATAGCTCTCCTGTGTGGCATGTGCTCTAAGGGGCAGATAAATTGTTTTCCTACAGCTGAGCAATCTCAGGTCCTTCCCTGACACAGCAATTCATCATTCATTTGCCAAAACACACACTGAGTCCAGGAGACCTCCTAGACCATAAACAGGGGATTTGATCCTGCTCTGGCTGGGGTGGGGGGGTTGTGGGGGGTGGTGTGTGGATTGGATGATCTTTTGAGGTTCTTTCCAGGCCTTAACCTTCTGTGATTCTGTGAAATGCTCTGCTGAACCAGGGGCCAAAATGGTGTCATTTAACTGCAAAATGCTTCACTTTTTTTTGATGGTTATTGAAATGCAGAGCTGGCCTATAATAATCAGACCTCAATCAGGTATAACCCTAAAACAGCTTCAGACAAAACAGCTGGAGTACTATGTAAATGACCCACAGTGTGAGCCAGGTGGTCAGCCGAAATGCAGCTGCTTATGAACTTTGAGAACATAACAATACTAATTACTTCATTCCCATCCAGGATGAGACAGCACCTGTATTTAGAGTTTAACCTCTCAGACTTTCTATATTGCTTGAGAGTGAGACCCTGCCTATGTGTTAAGGAGGAGGAGTAATGTTTCTGCTTCCAGGTTTCCACTGTGCATTAGTTTAAGGTAGATTGTATATCATACTGGAAAAGGAAAATTCATACTTGCCTTTCTAGCCAGAAAGTCCAGACAACAATATATTCACCTAATAATTTTAAAAATACAGACATTTTAGGAGAGAAGTTGTATTGCTAGGAAGGTTAATTTTAGAATAGGGGTTCAGTAACAGCATGACGTTGGAAGCAAATAGAAATCGCAAAGGAGAGAATAGGGAGACAGAGGTGCATGTGTCTCTTTGGCCATGCCAGCAGGGAAGCCAGTCACTCTGCCCTGGCTCAGCTCTCCCAGGGGATTTTTGTGTATATTGGTCCCATGTTCACTTCTGCAATGTGCAAATAACCACAGTTCTATGATTAGGCTCACAGCATCTATAGCCTTCTCCTTCCCATGAGGCAGCTACAAAGTAAAATGTGTCACTCCTCCCACTGCTTTAAGACTTATTTCAGCAGAAGTCACACATTCAGCTCCATTACACATAATGTAGATTTCCATGCCCTCAACAAGGTGACTCCACCC